>JANRFK010004893.1:23220217-23249119 GCA_030068395.1 Apalone spinifera | reverse complement strand
TATATTTATAATTGCCAACTGAGTATTCATGTTTAAATTTATTTTCCAGGGACTGCAGATTATATTCTTTTTCCACTGCTATTGGGGTATTTTCAAAATCTGTTTACCCTTTCAACTAGATGGGCTATAACTACACCATTTCTGAAAACTTTCCCCTAATATTTATTTCTCTGGTAAATTTTAACTTCTGGTGTGATCTTAGTGGCCAGAGAACTGTTTCTCAAAGTGCATGGTTCCACTATCTTTTTTTTTTAAATTAATGTCTTCCGAACCTTCCACTTTCAGGGCTGTTAGTTTCAATAACCCATCTAGCAGGCTTGTCTGTCTGAATCGTCAGAAAATATTCCTTAGAGTCTTAGAAAAGTTTGTTTCTCTTACTTAATTGCTTTGAGGAAAAAAACTTTGGCTCCAAAATGTGGATTTTAAAAATACTTAACCAGGTGCTCGGGGATATTGCTTAGCTGCTGTTGTGCCTCACATGACCTCTCATGGGCTTTATTTTTTGTGTGCAATATTCATCCAGTTCTATAATTAATAACAGAACTATCATCAGCCTTTAATTTTTAAATCAATTCTCTTTCTAGTGTCAGGACTGCACATGCTCACATTTAATATGTTTTAATTGATGTCTACAAACAGCGAACTAGGCTTTGAATCATTCATGATCGTCTCAATGAAGTCAATTATTTATATCTTAGTTTATTTCCAAATTTAGCTTCCTTTTCCCCTTGTAAACATAACACTTCAAACTCTGTAGGGTGGCATAAGCAAGTTAGTTCCTTACTCAGCCTTTTATAATGTGCAGTCAAAATTAGACCAACGTTTGCTCTGAACAGTAGATGATATAAAGGGGGTAGGGGTAGAATAAAATCTCCTTATTCCATGATTTTCCCCAAGTAACATTTATGTGAATTATGTGATTTAGATGTATACTACTGTGTCTGGTCTGTGTTATACTTGAAATCAAAACTCTGTTGGTACAGAGGCACTTTTAGTTCAACAGGCCTGCCAATTATGACGATAAGCTTCTAAAATATACTTTTGCCCTGATTTTTTGAGAGTTACTAAATATTGAGCAGCTTCCACTTACTTCAGTGGGAAATGGGTCCTCAGCCACTTAAACCCAATTTCAATCTCAATTCCTCCAAAGGAAGCCTTTTTGTGTATTCATTTATACACAATAAGAGAATCACCACTCTGCATTTTAGTTGGGGGGTGGGGAGGGAGGTTATTTGGCTGGTTGGCCGGAAAGAGCAATTCTTGATGGTTTAGGAGGAGGAAGGGAGAACTAAAACTGCTGGAAAGGAGGCCAGTGTGGCGGCTGACTCATGAGATGTCTGAGAACCCAGGTAGGTGTGGGGAGAAGACAGCTAAGCTAATGTTGCAACTGTTTGATGCAAGGACTCTCTAAAAGAAGCCATGCAGTGACTTGTAAGTGTCTTGGGGAAAGGACTTAATGGAGAGGTGCTTGGTAACTGAGCAAGGTGGGGGTAGTTGGGTATTCCTATGATTGGTACTTCATGGAGCCACCCTCCATCATTATAATTTACCTTGCTCCTCCTATGTAAAGCTTGGCTGGTAAGGTCCCAGCAATGGAGTTGCTCAAGATGTAGCTGGAAAGGGAAGGAATTGGTCGAAGTCCCCCACCTCTGGGGATTGTAATATCCTGGTTAATTACGGGAGAATACAAGGGAGCATAACCTCCACTGTACCTGTTATCTGCTGGGTAGTCCCTGGCATAATAAAGTTGTGGCCTGATTAAACCCATATTGAATGTCTCTTCTTCTGTTGGCATGCACAGACAATATTTATCAACTCCAAGTGTAATCTAATAGCTCTGGAAACGAGCTTTGGAAGTCTCAAAGAAGGGCTCAAAATGTTGCCCTCGCACTCATAATTTTACTGAAAGCAACTGAAACTTCACCCCTCAACTTCTGTAGCTTGGGATAATCCTAGAAAGTATTAATGAGGTTCTCTGAATGAAGTGACACCTTCAACAAGTATCTTCATTTAAATTTGCCAATTTAAGGTACTAGATTTGGAAATGGGGGGAGGTCTTCTGTATTGCTAACTAACTAACTGAAATAGTTTTAAATGTTTAAAATATTGAGACTAATCTGAACAGTGAATTCTTCTTTATATTTAACCTTGTCATTGACAGCACATGTCAGAGAAGGAGGTAGCCACTTTATGGCTACGTCTATACTGGCATGATTATCCGGAAATGCTTTTAACAGAAAAGTTTTCAGTTAAAAGCATTTTTAGAAAAAGAGCGTCTAGATTGGCACGGACACTTTTTTCCGCAAAAGCACTTTTTGCGGAAAAGCATCCGTGCCAATCCAGACGCACTTTTGCGCAAAAAAGCCCGGATCGCCATTTTCGCGGTTGGGGCTTTTTTGCGCAAAACAATGCCGTCCTGTCTACACTGGCCCTTTTGCGCAAATGATTTGTGCAAAAGGTACTTTTTCCCGAACGGGAAGGGCAAAGTATTTCTGCAAGAAGCACTGATTTCCTACAGTAGGAAGTCAGTGTTCTTGCGGAAATTCAAGCAGCCAGTGTAGACAGCTGGCCAGTTTTTGCAGAAAAGCGGCTGATTTTCCACAAAAACTGGCCAGTCTAGACACAGCCTATTTGTTTACAGGTTTCATAATCTACATGTGCAATCTTGGCCTAACTGAAGTTTAATGGCAAATACTACTAGCTTCAATATGGCCAGGATATTTAATCCATAATGGGTGTGAGGTCCCTTTTTCTTTTCCAGAATTCCAAATGCAAAGCTTATTTCAGGCCTGAAGTGGGAAAAGGTAGGCACAACGTTTCTATGGTTTGAGGATGGTATAGAGAATAAGGAAGTCAACATAGCGGGTTCTCTATATTTTCCTTACACACATCCAGAGAATCCATTCAAAGATACTTCCTTCAACTCTAATCATTTGCCAGGATTCTGCACATGGGTGTGTGTTATGCCCCCAGCAAATTTGTTGGGAGTACATTTGTTAAACTAATGCAAAACTCCTCAGAATCTAAAACTTGTACTCGAGAGGGATATTTTGTAGCTTAAGTGTAGTATGATCATTAAAATATGTACTTTGTTTATCCTATTGCCTTACCTCAGGATTCTTTATATTAAGCAATGCAGCAAACATTTATTGGAAAAGGTAAGTGGTAAAGATTTTATTGGAGAACCCATAACACAAGATTAGTTCAGGTATTTGAAAATAATCTTGTTGAAAAGTGTGCTGTTAGGATGAATAAATGCTGAGTGTTGAATATTCAGTGCATCTCTCAGAGCTACTTTGAATTTACTTGCATTATTTGCACTTTTCTTTGATTTTTTTCTCACCTAGTTGGAACTACTTTGTGTTCACCAGAATGAAATTAATACTGACTCAGAGTTACTTTTGCTCAGATTAAGGCAAAGGTAGCAAAGCATTAATATAAATCAACATCCACATCCACTAGCAAAGTCAGCACTACACATTTCTGCATATTAAGTCGCTATGAAACATTTTTTTCCTGGTAGTGACTTTGCCCATAGTTGTGGACTGCATGAGGTGTGTTCAGTAAGGCAACATTTATGGCATGCCTAATGAATTAGTAGTGAGTAGTTTCTTTTTATTACTATAGGCATATCAAGAGCCACCTGAGGCTGGGTGTCATTTCAGTTAAACATGTCATTTGCACCTTTTGCAGCACATTAAAAATGATCCTATAATATAGGCACTCTGCAGGAGCCACTTTTCAAAAGGAAATGACTTGACATATTTAAAATTCATAGCAAAAGTCACTGTTTTATTCCAAGTAATAAAGAGGCTGTTTTGCTCTTGATGGGGGGAGGAGGGAATGTAATTTCCATTATCATAAAGTGCCTGAAAAACTTTACTTTGTGAAATGGAGCTATTTTTAGCTATAGAGGCTTAAGACAAAGACTTCGATTCTAGTGGAACTGTAAGGGAGCTAGTTATAGTTAACTAAGAAACCTGATCAGAAATAAAATCGGGTTGAATAATGTAATGGAAAAAGGGAGCCAGAGACATGAGGCCTAGTATAAGTAGCCTGTTGTAAGGCCTAAGGCCTAAACTAAAGTCTATAAAATAGGAAATGTCACTGAGCTAGTCTAATGTAACAGTCTTAGTATCCCTGTAGAGTCTGTGGGGTGATATTACTATGCTTCATTGGCAATAAACCTGGTCAGGCACCTTTTGTCAATGAACTGAGTCTGTGGTTTTCTTGGGCACTTCGATGTGGTCTGCTGAGCCAGCTATCTGCACAGAGCCTGTACAGCACACAGAGAACATGCACACAGCCAACAACTGCTAACAAATAGCGTGTATAATTGCATGTTAAAATACCCAATTTTAAAGCTCCCTCGTTTTCCTGTCTACCCAAAGCCCTTTATAGCGGTATCATCTCCATTATGTAGACCGGGAAACTGAAATACTTATTCAGATTTTTGATACCATTTTAAAATACTAATTTAAATGTATTTTGTCAGGGGGAGGAAAGAATTAAAGCAACCATATTTCATACAATATTAAAGAAGCCCATGGGGGAGATACATTTACTGGATTTTTCCATACCATTTGGCCTGCAATTTAAGTGTATATATCTTTAATCAATATACAAATATTGTAGCAATCCTATTTGAGGCACTTTAGACACTTTTACAATGTGAATTCTTGTATATACACTTAGGAAACAATTCTTTATGCCACAATTTGGTTTGTATTAAAAGGACGTTTGCTAACTTATTTATTATATTCAGTATTCAAGCCTCATCTTGAACAAATCCTAGAGCAAGAGCACTGAACTGATCTAAAGTCTTTGAAATCACGGGAAAGGCTCCTATTGATTTCACTAGGCTTTAGATCAAACCCTATATAGATTAATATTAAAAATACAAAAAAGGACCTGATTTAATTTCTTCTAACAAAGGGTTATGTTGTGTGGTGATTGCTTTTTGGCTATGAAAATTGATGCCATTGGTTAATCTATGAGAGAGTAAACACATTCTATATTTGAGGAGATTTTGAAAAGGCACAAAGGCCATTTAAAAGCACCAAGCTCCCATGGTATACACTGTACATGGTAGATACACTCTCTCAAATATGAAGCAGACAACACAAACAGCTGACAGCTATTTATAATGTTTGTGTATCTGTCCCCCGGACAGGAGACATGCACTGCTCTCCTGGCTTTGAGCACTGCAGTAGCCATGGACAGGCGCTTCTCACCTGGCCCCAATCTGCCTGGTGACAGAGAGCTGGGGTTGTCCTCTCTTCGCTGGGGAAGACTGCATATGGGAACCTCTCATCCCCAACTGCACCCCAGAACAATGATTTAAATAAAGAAAAACAAATGATTTGTGTTAAGGACCCAACCAACATCAGATAAATCTTCTAGTATTTAATAAAGTTATGCATTTCAAGGACATGCCATGGAAAATTAATCTGTAAGGGTTCATCCACACTATGGGACAAGGTCAAATTAAGATATGCAACTGCAACTACATTAATTGTGTAGCTGAAGTCAAAGTAGTTTAACTCAACTTTTGGCACTGTCCGCACTGCAGGAAGTCTAGGGGAGAACACTCTGCTTTTGACTTCCCTTATTCTTCATGCAAGTAGGACTACCAGCATTGACCAGAGTGCCCCTCTGTTCAAATTAGCTGTCTTAACTAGACCGGCTAATTCAAACCCTGGAAGATTGACAGCAGTAGCTTCAATCTTCTCTATAGTGTGGACGTTCCCTGACATCCTATATCCTTGAGCTGTCTGTGCTATAAATCTCTTGACTGCCTATTGATATAATGGTAATTGGAACTACACTTCCACACACCTGCCAAATTGAAATTTTGTTTCTCTCATTGCTTTTGCTTAACATGGATAAGTTCATCTCCTAAAGGCTACAAAAATGCAACACACACACATTTTCCCCAAGCTAGCAAATCTTCAAGGAATATTAAACTTATGCTAGATATTAAAATATCATTTTTACTATTGCCCTTTGTATGCAGAACTTCTAGAAAAGCATAATATTATATTGCCATTTTACATGGCACTTTACAGAGAGAGAGACTGCCCGAAATTGATTAAGAAATATGTACGTAATATACATTTCAGAGAATTAAGGAAGCTAGACGTGAAGATCATCACTCTAGTTGGTGAACTTGTCTTACTTCCACTACAGAATTGTTTCCTATAACTTTAGTCTTTGTAATTTTGGAATCCATTTTTAAATGAATCAAGTAATGTGGCTTCAGCCACTGCAGTTAGAAGACTGTCCTACAATCTACTAGATCGCCATATAAATAAGGAAATTTTTGCTTCTATTTCTTTAGCTAACTTCAGCCCTACTTTTCCTTTCGCATACTTTACCCCTGACTTTTAATTATAAACATTTCTTATTCACCTTTAATATTGCCATCTTATTTATCCTTGATTTGTAGAGATGAACAGCACCAGGGTCAAATCTAAAATGAGCAGAACAGGGGCTACTGTGCAAAGCTGGATTACACCATTATTTGTATTCACCTCATTATGATCCTGCTTTGTGCCCCTCTTCTTCCCTGCATAGCATTAAAGCAGCCAGAAATGTAGCCCAAGATCAGATTAATGTAGGAGGCAATGAAATGAGCCCCCTTTTTCCTCCGATCCTGGCAATAAGCCAAGTGTGTGTGTTATACAATCCCCTATACTGGTTGTACACCATGGGAGCATCACCCTTGCATTGGGGTAATCCTCCAGTCAGTTGAAGTTCTGGTGGTTTTGTGCAGAGTAGCCACGCTGATGGCAAGGAGTGTGCTATAAGGAGACTTCCTTTTCTGACAAGAGTCACACATACACTTTTTCAATGTTTAAATGTTTTATTAGCAATTCAATAGCAAAGTAAATTTATTGTAGGGTAGTAGAGCTTATTATACAGGCTTAACCTTTTAAGATAAGTTAACACTATTATCTAGGCAACAATAACCCTTTTCTCTTTTTAAAAAATTTCATGGACTTGTATAGTGTGATGGCTTTTAGTTCGGGTGCAAGGGTGTAACATTCCCGCATCGGGGTTACGGCCCTGCGAGCCCGCCGTCTGTAGGTTGGTTCGGGGTGTGACGGCTTTTAGTTCAGGCGTGAGCGCGTCACCCTCTCACGTCGGGGTTATGGCCCTGCGAGCCCGCCGTCCATAAGTTATTCCGTAGTGCATCTGACTCGGTTAAGTCAAGGAAGTGAGGGAGAGGAATGGGGGCTAGGGAGACCTGGGCCCTCCCTCTCCACTGGGTCCCAGCCCGGGGCCCTAAGGGTTTGGGTCTTCTAGCCCTTACCCGGCTGACGGGGTCCCACCCCGTAACGCGTCAGCCCACGGGCGCCAGAACAGCACTGCCCCAGGCTGCATCCTAGCCTCCCCCTCACCGATCTGGTGGGACCGTGACCTCGGGGCCCTTACCTCCCCGGCAGTGGCCTGTGCCCATCTGCCCACGTCCTCCTCCAGCGTCTGGGCCTTGCTCCTCAGTCGGGGTGGAAGGGATTGCCTGCCTGGTGGTCTTCCCCCTGCTCTGGCCCTGGTCCTGGGTTTAAATGCCCCACCAGGGCTCGCGTCTTCGGCGTCCACCCCGCCCCCGGCGCTGCCAGCCCTCCTACATTGCGGCATGGGAGGCGAGGCTACGCACCAGCTTGCCCTGCCCCCGGCTTGCTTGCGTTTGCCGGCGTGGCCGGGGAATGTCGCTTGCCCCAGGCCGGGCGCGGGGAATGCAGCATCCCAGCGGGGACTCCGCAGGGGCGTGCCGCCCAAGTTTCCTGGGGGGGTTGTAGCCATGGCTCTCCCCTGAGTGCGGGCCGAGGTCAGACCGTCACATATAGCTAACTTAATAGAAATTCCCCATTCAGAATTACTGAAACTCTATTTCAGAAAGTTTGAGACTTTTGCAGACAAGGCATCCACAAATAAAAGGCATTGTTTATTTAAATGTTACTGGTGCAAAAAGTCACCCCTCCCCTTTCTAAATAGAATAAATATTGAATGTTGGGAAATACAAGTAGGTTCTTGCTTTGCGTCTGCAGCCATGGAAGTCTCATGCTTAATTTTATCTGTTCTACCATCTGCATTCTAGACTTGTAACTACTTGTTTGCATTAAAAAGGTAATCCCTGAGAGAACAAAACCCCTTTGGGATCTTCTACTGGGATGGCAGGAGAAGAGAACACAATGTAGTGAATCTTCCAAATTGTGTGTGTGTGGTATTGTGTTGGGAAAAGCAGAAGTAGCCAAATACTACTCTACCTTCACCCACCCCCTGTATGAGTTGACGCCTCTCTGAACACTGTGGGACCATTAGGGCCCCAATTGACTAAGGTGGGGAGGAGAAGAGCTGTGCTCCTGAGAGACGGAGCTATGCCCTATGAGAATGGAGACTGTCCTGGTGAGTACAACCGGGGGGCAGCACTATGCGCCAGGTGGCATGGAGAGCTGGCTGCCTCAGTCTCACCTCTTCTGCCTAAAGCTCCACCCCCTTCTGGGGGCATAAAACTGGGCCCTCCACTCTTTGCACGAGGACAAAGGCGTGGTCACAACTGAATATCTCACCTATTTAAACAGTGTTTTTGTAACCTAATTTTCTTTGTAATTATAGTTTCTATTTTATTTCTTTTTTCATAATTTCTTAAGCTATCCTCTTGCTCATCAGTGACTAGTGTTTTGCATAGACAACTGGGATATTGGGCATGGGAAGGCAAACATGTAACTTTACACTGCCTGAAACTTTGCTTTTTACCAAAACCCAAATTGTCAAATGGAGTGCAGAGAAGTGACTATGTTCATGTATTTAAAATAAAGAGACTGACCGTTTCTTTTAACCTCTGGGCAGGGATGGAGTAAAGTTAAGTGGCTGCCTGGCTAGCTGTTCCCGAAGTGGGTGGCTTGCTCTGGGGCTGTACCACGGCCCAGCTCTAGCTCACTGCAGTCCGGCTCCAGCTCTGATGCACTGCCAGGCTGCTGCTACCCTGGCTGCAGGCCCAGCACTGGGGAAGCTGGTGGTGGCAGCTAAGTGGGGTCTAGGACAATGAATTTTGAGCTTCCAGATTTAAATTTTCTCTGTGGCACCAAGCACATTGTCATCTCTTTCAAACCAGTATCTTCTGTGACCAATCTATTTAGTTATTTTGAGATGTTGTTTTTAAAATGAATACTTTTTTTGGCTCATTAATTATCACTGCTTTATCCATCGGCTAGAATATCCCAATTTTCAGCACTGCCTTTTAAAATATTAGTTTGTCCAAACATCTCTGTTTATTTTATACTGAAAAAGAAATCCCTGGTTGAAACTGTATTTGCTGTAGGATAAAAAGCTAAAACAATATATAGACCTAGAAAATCTTCCTCCTTCCCTACTACATATATACATTTTGTATTGCTACTCAAAGTCCACCTCTTCAATTTGTGGAAGATTGATGCTGCCATGGTCGATCTTCTGGGTTTCGATTAGCGAGTCTGGTAAAGACCCGCTAAATCAAATTCAGAAAGTTCCCCTGTCAGAGCCAGTACTTCTGCTTTTCTTGAAGAGTAAGGGAAGCTAATGGGAGTTCTTGTACCTATTGACCACCCATTGTGCAGATACCTTAAATCACGTTTCTGTGCTAAGTCATCTCCAGCTATGTAATGTAGCTGGGGTTGTGTATCTCAAGTTGACTTTCTGCTATAGTGTAGATTAGGTCTAAGAGTTTAGTCTGTAGTCTTCATTTGAATAACTGAATCATTGTATAAATTTCATTATATAGCATAGTGGGTCAGATTTGCAAAAGCCAAATAAATAAGATGAAGACTAAACCAGCGGTTTCACAGCCAAATTTCACTTCAAGAAAATCTCATATGCTTTTTTTCCCCTCCTCCCAAAACACAGCCTGACTGAGTAGCATTTGTTTTACTGGATTCTACCTATTGCTATGGAGATAACTCAAGAGACACAAGTAACATGCATCCAAGGACTTTTACAGGTTTTTCTAGTGTTGTCAGCAAGCACTTGCTCCTACAAGCCTCTAAACCTCAAAAGAAAATTTTTCCCTACTAGATTCATATTGTCCCTTTATGTGGCTCAGAACACCTGGCAACTAATTGCTAGTTACAACCCTTAGTTTTTAGTGATGTTACATTTTTATCTGCTTCACTTTCAGACGTTTAGAACTTTTAATTTGTCCCATTAACATGATCTCATGTAATCTTAGATTATAAAAATATTGTTTAAAAAACCCACATCTCTAGAACCTCTCTAGTCCAGCACCATTGGGACCTGACTGGTGCTGAACCAGAGAATTTGCCAAATCATGGAAGGTCAATATTGTCTAGTGGCATTAACAACACTTCCACTGCTTACTGGGTTCTTAAAGACTTTGAGGAGTAAATTAGAGCTAAATAACAGCACAGAACACTGACAGCCAGGTCTGTAAAGTTTGCTGTAAACAAATTTTATGGGGCCATGGGAAACTTAGTCACACCCATGATAAGTGGACATCTGGCTAAACTAAAATCATGCTGTCCCGTGGATGTCGAAAGGCCTGTAGTTTCAGTTAATCCAAAAGTACTTAGGAATTGGATATGCATTCGCTGAATAGTTTTAGGCCCCCACCCTTAAAAATTTGGGCTGAATTCAGAAGTGAGCTTTACACACCATTCACAAAATAAATGCCTGCCTGCCTTGTAAAATTTGGCCCAATTAGTAGAGCACTTTTTCCTGCCAAGTGGGGCTCTTCAATTGTTCCTTCTGCCTGCTGATATTTTTCCTCAGATTTCTCAGCTTTTTTTTTTTAAATGTTGGCAGTTCTATTTGACCAGTTCTACATGTGCCTAGAGCTAGCTGGAAAACCATTCCATTTTGCAAAAATGTCAAGATTTCAACCTTTTTTTTGTTACAATATAGAATAAAAAGTACCACCTGAAATATTCCATGGCAAGATAAACATGAGGGGGAGAACCATTTCAGAACAGATAATAGCATGATTGTTATGACACTTTCCTGACATATGGGATACCACCTTTTATTCAGAGCAGAGACTTGAACCTGTCTCCCTCACTATTGAAGCAAGTTCCCTAAAGCCCAAACTATAGAGAATGAATCTTCCTCAGCCTTCTGGCTTTGACCAGAAACCCAGCCCTTGATCTGAGAAACCTTTCTGATGGAATATTCATCAAAACCAATACAATTCAGTGCAATGCTTCAGTTCCAACAGAATGGCACTTCTTGACAATTTTGGCAGATGTTTCCATCAGCTCCGTTTGAACTATTAAAAACCTCTAAATAGCAAATGGCTTTTGAGGAAAAGCTAAGATAATGCTTAATGTGAGACACCATAATTTGATGTGTTTAACAAGAATATTTGCTAATCTCATGTTATCTGGCTCTACAGTATATCTGATTGTATGTTGTGTTACCACAACCTTGATGCATTTTGTAAGCTGCCTTGAATATTTTAAATAGAGAGGTGGGGTAAAAATATTTTAAATAAATAAAATTTTTGAAGGTTTCTTGTAAATGAGCCTCTTTAATTGAGAGGAAGCAAGGAGGATCAGTTAAAGTAAACTATGTTGGCTTGTGTTATGTTTTATGAGGCATTTTATTTTATGTAAGTGATGAGCTTCTTCAGACTACAAGTTCGTTGGCAGCTGCTATCCCAGAAGAGAGATGCTAATCTTATTATTGTAACTAGAAATGTTCTGAGGAGTTTAATAGATATTTTGGAGACTAATGCATTAGTTTCTGGAAATGGATATTGTGTGCCATAATGATGATCCTAGTTAGGACACTAAATGGCAACAGTGCTGGAAGCCAATGCCAGGGCAGAGCTGAAAAGTAGCCCCATCTTTTGGGTGGGGTGCAGGACTTGTGAGCTAATGGCACATCCTTCTTCAGATGATTGTTTGGATAAATCCCACCCTATCTTTTGAGTGTTAGAAATGGCTGGTACATTCTGTTGCTCACAAAAAAAAAATCAGTGAAAGCAAACTCCAAGCCCACCTAAGCACAACCCCCTCTCCACAATAGTTTTTACCTCTCTGAAAATGTGGTATTCATAGGCCTGCATCCTTCTTTTGGCACTCGGCCATGCTTCAGCCATAGTGTAAGCTCACATGCCTACTTTCTCTCTCTCTCGCCATCTTTTTTCCACATAGTCCTATTCCATTTGTCTGCGTGCTCTCCCACTCCTTACTCTGCTCAGTCAGGATGTGCACAGCTCTTAGGGATCTTTCAAGCCATTGCACACAGGTTAGGAATCCTACAGGCATATTCAATGTTTTGCCATCCTGACAAGTTGGTGAATAAAGTTTGACTTTCATAGATGGTAAGTGTGACTCCTAACCTTATTTGGAATTTTCTTAACAATTAAGTGGAATGGGGACCTGAAAAGGCAAAAATCTGGAGCAGGTACAGTGGATTTTGTGCTTTCGCTGTGGGTCTTATCTATGGGAGGGTGAGTGTTTTGCCAGTAAAGCCATAAACCCATCATCTCTAACAGGAGTGGTAGCAGTAGTAAGAAGACTAATGCAGAGGTGGCTCCTGCAAGCACTAACATTTTGAACACCATATCACTTAAATTTCCTCACCCTTCTCATATACAGAAAATATCATGGGACTACTGGCAAAATGATGCTACACCAAAAGAGTTTTCATTCCAGGACACAAATTGTTGGATAGCTGATCCATTTTGTATGGAAAGAGTTAAAGGAATAAAACTTCAGCCACACATAGCAAATGCAGTCAAAAAACACAAAAGATTTCCGGCAACTAACTCTTTTTGAATAAGATGGCATAAAAAATCCTGAATCATACACTAGGCACTGTATCTTCTGTGAGCTTTTCAGCGTACAAAATTGCACAGTGAGCCATCACCTTACTGCCCTAGCATCTGTTTGGTGAAGAATAAGATCTACATCTGTCACTTTATATTGCAGAAATAAAATCATTAGAAAAGAATGTTGTCACAGAATCAACGTCCACAGCTTTGATGATTAAACCTCTCTGCTCTGCCTAGGTTTTCTAGCTGGAGACCATTATCTTGTGACAACTTACTATTCTTTTGACATTAGTTACTAACTTATGTAGAATAAGACACTTGTCAACTTGTATATTTCTAGGACACATTCTAGTCCACTATAGAGACTCAGTGGCATTGAGCATATATTTTTTTAAACTTCTAAAACACACCCTTAAAGCTTTTGCAGAAAGCCATTGTCAAATAACTTGTGAAACACACGCTATCTACTGAAGTGTATATGCGGATGCTTTGACTATTATATAATGAATATTATTCCAGCTATATACTTCAATGTCTTCATATAATACACAATCTAAGGTAAAAGGAACAGGTAGAAAAGAAAGTTAAGAGACAAATATTGTTGTTACTGATAATGCTAAAAGCTTCCAGGCTTTCCTGTTTTTAAATTATTATAGAACAATAACCAATAAAACAATCTATTAAGCCATTTTCTCTCTCCCTATTCTCTTTGTAAACAACTTTTCTAATGCTCTTTTCAGGAGCTGATGTGCCACGCACAGGGACCAACAGCCACCGCGGGCCCTACTGCAAAGTGTGTGGGACCAGCTCCATGCCCTGAAGGGGTGGGGACTCAGGCAGAAGGGACAGGGCAGAGGGCAGCCAGCCCTCAGCACCACCTGGCCTGCAGTACTTCTCCCCACCCTCTCATTCTCCCAAGCCCTGAGAACTGAGGTCCATCGGCAATTCAAAGGGGTCTGGGATGCAGCCACTGCAGTAGCGGTGCCACTGGGAGTCGGGATGTCCAAGCTGTGGGGCAATTGCCCTTTTTTGCTCCCCAGCCCCAGTTGCTGGGCCTGATGCCAGGAACCTCTTTCATAAAGTAAGTTACCAGTCCTGTTACAGTAAGATATGTGGCTAATTTTTTAGCAATCCTATATGTAGCTTGCCATACACAGGTCTTAAAATGTATAGTAGTATAGTGTGAATTCTCCATTAAGAATTTTTGTTGTCCTCCAGTAATGTTACCACACAATAAGATTGAGCATTGTAAAAATTCCCATTGCACTACACGAAACATAATACACATATAAGATAATCATTTTCACTCCACAACTGCAGGAAATTATATGAATAGGGGCTCATGCCCCCAGAATTGATGTATTTCATTAACTGGTAAGAATACCAGTATGCTTACTGGTTTATTGGGCTGGGCTGGACCCAACCGGCCGTGGCTGCAGAGAGGCTGGCAGGACTTCATGGCTGCAGCGGGACCCTTGGAGTTAAAACAGTTAACTGGTTAACCATTTTAACATCCCTAGTTATCAGACACTTCCCATTTTAAAACTCAATTTAAAGCGACTTACAACTTTTTGCCAAATGTATCTGTTTTGAGCTGAAGCTTTTCATATTAAGTGTCATCCTCAGCCTTATTTAGGGGGAAAAATTAGCTGAAATAGTTATGTTATTTCTGAGAATGAGGCTAAGGAAAAGACATTTCCCTCCCTGTTAGCAGAATTTTGGTGACTTTTTATCTGAAAAGTTCTGACCGTCCCATTCTTTAGAGGATGACTGAAATTTGGCAGTGGGGTGGCCTATGTGTCAGGGATAAGCTTTTTCCTTTCCCTGTGTAAATCTGCCCAAATTTGGTCCTGTTGTAAAGCTGTGAGAAAACAGATTAAACTCCCTGAAACCTTCATCCATACTGAGCATGCTGTGGTGGGGGACACTTTCCCTGAAATTGCAGCTCTGGGCTGCTGTAGGCTGGGTCAGGACTGAGCACTGGCATTAGGAGCAGGAAGTATGTCTGTCCTGCATTTCAATGATACTCTGCTGAGCCTAGGCTCTACGGAAGAGGAAGCTGAGTGGAATGCAAAGGGGACAAGTTCCAGATCTTGGGAGTCAGGTGAAGTAGATTAAGGTCAAGAAGCCTGTATGAGGGTGAAGGAAAACTGGGACTAGGACTTGGAGTGAAGCAGGACACCAGGACTGGCCAGAAAAGAAGCCAAGGGATGGAAAGTGGGGGAAGGAGCATGGGAGCCAGCAGAGGAGCATAGGGACTGATTGGGATCAGCAAGAAGATGATGTAGGGAACAAAATTATTTCAGTAGGAGCCAGAGTGTGGGGAATAGTTAGGAATAATTGGCAGGGGGTGGATTGGAAATTTGAATTGGCTAAGGAGCATGGGGAGGGATACTGGCCAATATGGGAGGTGGCAGGGACAGCCACAGATCAGACAAGGAGTGGGACTGGCTGAATAAGGATCCTGGGAGTAGAAGCTGAGAGATTCTTGGACAGGGGATCTAGAGAAGGCAAGACAGGGATTTGCTGGGCAAGGTGAAAGAGACACAAGAGTGGACATTGGGACTGGCGAGGTTAAAAACATGGAACTTGAATGAGGAGCCAGGGCGATAGGCAAAATGGAGCAGTTTAAAGTGGATGGGGCAGAAGGAGTCAAGCTTGGAATGAATAGGCAGAAGAATCTGGACTCATACATTGCACTTTCCTCTACCCCCAAGATTCCTAAGTCTCACTTTTCCTCTGCTGTCAAGATATATCAGTAAAATCCAATAGCCAAGTGTCCCATCTCTTCTTAGTACATGTCCATGTAAACAATGATAACCTATTATTGCTATCTTCATTAGGCACAGGGATGATAGACACAGGTCTGTGTGGTGGATCTAAAGGTTCCAAATCTGCTGACTCTCATTTCTGTGGTGGTTTTTTGTTTTTTTTGTTAGATTTGATAAAAGCCTGGGATACCACACACCCAATACATTAAAAATAGTAGTGAGATTGCAGTGTCCAGCAGTCCACAGTTAGCAAATGCCAAAGTTAAGGTTGCTCTTACAGTCTTAATTTGTTTCTTTTGTATGTATGCATGCATTGATCACATACATAATCATTATTTAAGATTATGGGTTGTATCATGCTTAGAGTAGACTCCCTCCATTTGACATTACCCGGTGACTCTTTGCTTGCTTATCCTTTATGTTTTTGAAGCAGCAATTTCTTTGGGTAAAATATAATCCTTTACTGCTGATGTCTTATTCTCCTTTGGCCCAGTAATCTTGTGGAATCAATAGAAACAGTTAGAATCATGAGATTTACCACTAAAGTGCTATGAATTTAACAAATGTTGAAAGTATTCTCTGTCTGCATCTATGAAAATAGTTACCTTATGTATTAATGATCAGTACGGATTCTGCAAGAATGTCGCATAGTTCCTGGGTTTTTAAAAGACCAAGAAAGCATACTGTCCTCAAAAATGGCTTCCTTTGTGCAGCTTTTTGCATAACCTTTTAACAGCTCATAGTCAGAGACTAGCATGTGACTGTTTTTAGAGCTCTGCTGAATATTGGTTCAGCACTATCTGCTGCCATGTTGAAGGATTGTGGCTCTGATTCAACAATGTACAAATCCTGTTTTCAGTTCATTTCAATGGAGGTATGCAGGCTAAAAAAAATGCTCTGGAGTAATAATCTAATTGAATCAAACCCAATGAGGGTAATTCACCACTGTATGGTAGCCACTTTTCATTGAGTAGGTACACATCTATTTTCAGCACAATCCAAATAAGAATGAAGACTTTAGAGCATTTTTTAAAAACAGCTGTTAAACAGTACATTAATTTCACTCTTTCCTATCCTGAAGCAACCACACCACTATAAAAAGGAAAGAGGGATTAATAATAGCCCTTTCGCTGTGTGGTCATTTCCTTGCCAATATCATTAGCTGCACTGATAGCAAAGTCCATTTGAGTCTCTTTTAATAATAAACAACCAAAAAATTACAGCAAAAACAATCTCATAATGAGTTGCTCTCAACACATGTGGGTTTTTTTTGACAATATATTTTCAAAGTTTGCACTTATCTCAACAGGCCTTTGCTGGCTAAATCTTGTTCTGCTAATTAAAAATATGAAGACAATAATTTTTCTTCAGATTATTTAAAAAAAAGACTTTTTTCTAATTTAACCTTTAGATCTGACTGATTTTTTTTCCTTTGCAGTTATGTTTTACTGTGGTGGGTCTAATTGTGAATATGACATAAATAACACATGGGCAAAGCCTGGGCTTTCTGTACAGGGTTGAGTTTCATACTCTGAGACAAGATGAAAAATGGGAAGAATAAATATCGTGGTGTGTGTAACATACAGTATAAGTTATTTTCTTACTCATTTAATATACATACTAATTAGCTGTTTGCAATTTTTTTATTCCATTCTAGAGGTGAAAATGGAAACCGCAAAGCCAGAATAGCTAGCAGACCTTTAAAACTTCTTATTAGTGGGTAAATATTCTACAGAATATGGAGAATAAAAGCATCATTAAGCAGGGGCAAAATTTATAGGTCTTCATCCTGCATTTTTTATAGACAAATTTTCCTTTGAAACAGTGGATCAAATTCTGCTGTCATTTACACCAGTGTAAATCTAGTGTTGGGTCACTACAGCATACAAAAACAAAGTATTGTGGCACCTTTAAAGACTATTAGATATATTTGGGCTAAAGCTTTTGTGGGTATAAAACTCTTTGTCAGATGCATGGAGTGGAAATTACAGAGGTGTGTGTCCATATATATCTATAAAGGTGCCACTGAACTCCTCAGTTTTTGCAGATACAGACTAACATGGTTACCCCCATGGCAATATACTAGTTGAAATCTAAAATAAATGTATCTGAGAGCTCCGTGTGGCCCAGTGGGAGACTTGCTTGTCGAATGCCTTCAGGATTGGTCTTCCTCCAGCCGGGTAAAGGAAATACAAAAATTTATATGAGAACAGTAAATTAAACTTAACCAAGGAAGATCTTTAAAGATCTGCACTATATTATAGCAGTTGTTATGAGACCTGTATCTTCTATAATAGAAATAAATATAAGAACTAAAATTAATGGGGGAATTAAATTGAGGGTAAGTCTGCCCAGCAAAAGCTTTGCATAACCAACCTTATCTGCATTCATTTTTAACCCAGTTAGCACAGGTAACAATAGCAGTGTGGTCTTCTGAGAAGACTGTGTGCTGAGCTGAGTCTGCTAGGCTTGAACTATTTACCCAGAAGCTTGATGTTTTTGCCAGTTAGGCTAGCCTATGCTTCTGCTGTGTAGGAATTACTCAACTGTGGTGTAGAAGTTAAAAAGTAAAATAAAAGAAAACTTTTGGATGGTAGTAATCTTGCACTCAAATTGTAATTTTGTGTAATAAACAGCACTTGCATATACAACACTAAGTTAGTTCACAAACATCTGGCAGTGTTAGGTCACACAGGAAAACTATTTCATAATTCCCCAGAGTCTAAAATGTCTCCGTTCTTTGGTTCAACTATTACAAATTATGAAACATTAATATATCAACTGAAAAATCTTGTACAAATGTATACTAAAAATATTCTGTAAAACTACATTTATCAGAATTTAATCCTGGGGGGAAAAATCATCATCATCAGTGTTCTGTTTATGATTTGGTTTATTTTTCTTCTATTTGTTTATGTCAACGCAAATTCAGCCTTTGGTTTATTCTAAATGTCTGTCTGTTCATTAAAAACTATGGTTAATATGGCTATAACAGTTACCATTTGGAAAAAATCACCTTTGTGTAGAGTCTGTACAAAGTTATTCAGCATGTAAATCCTACCTCAGTCCTCCTTTGAAGGCTGAAGTGGTCTGAAGGCAAGCTTCACCATTCACAACCAATTATTTACCCATATTACTGGCTTTAGTTAACTCATTAAATTGCTCCAACCTCTTCAGTGTTCAATCTACTATATATCTGAGTGTCTTTTTGTCTGTCCATTTTTTCAAGAACTCCTCTTAAATGGTAAGAACTAGGACCATAGCTTAAACAAGGTCAGGGTTTGGCTGTACCAGGAAAATGAGATTTCTGTATGGTTTCTGAGAAGCAAAGCGGTAGACTCACCAGGGAGGTGAAAGGGACTGGCTGGGGGCACCCCATCTGGGAATGTCCTGCCCTGAGCTTCGTGCCTCCGAAGGCATCCTTTACAAAGGGTGTGGCAGTTGAAACTGCCCCCTCCCTGATTCATACGGGAACAATGCTGGCTGTTCCCTTGGGCCAGGGAATGAGAAGAAAGTGCATAGTTTCTTCTGGGGAGCACAGGGGGCACACAAACCTTGCATATCCCCCAACTGGGGTAGGTCATCCCCCCCATCTGTGCCTGCTGGATTTGCAACAGCCTTGGAGAGGTGCGTCTCACCTGGCCCCAAGCTGCTGCGGTGAGAGAGGGCTGGAGTTGTCCTCTCTCCCTGGGGCAGCCTGCATACTGAAGCCTTCATCCCCAATCCCACTTCAGAGCAATAATTTAAATGAAGCATGTACATTTTCATTTGTTTCCAAAAACAAAAATGAATTGAGTACCCAAGCAATACCAAGTAACATTTTAGTAATTTCATATTGTGCTTCTGAAATGTATATTTCAGACCTCCGAAGGAAAGGAATCTTGTCAAAATATGTTAATTAGGGATTATGGATATGTATTAATTTCTTACTCCATTTGTGTATATATATGCGACCAATTATGTACTCACTTTCTTCATGTGACTTCACATCACAATCAGGTTCTGGGAGAAAATGGCATAAATTGGTTCTTGTTCCTTTTGACCTTATCAGCTAGCCAAATTTAGGATAGTTATTACAGATAGGAGGGGAAGTGTGATGGCAGTGTTTTATCTTTGAGTCAATCTCGTTTATTTACAAAGATTATTCATATAAATCCTGTTTTCCTAGCAGAGTAAGAATTCAGTATGAGAAGATAGTTTATTAGCTTTCTGTTCTGAAACTGCCTTTCCAACTAGTCCAAAAGCTTTTTCTCAGGGCCATATTACCAGCACTACTGTTAGTTTGGCTCTACCCCTTTTCTGGTCTCCTGCTTCTCTCTCGCCCACATCAGCCCAGTCAACCCTTAATCCAATGATGTCCAGCCTCCCTTCTTCCTAAATTTCTGCATGGATTTAGATATGCTTTGCTTGGGCCTTATATTCAGGGTGAAGGATGCTTTGCTGTTTGTCACCCGATTACAATGGTTTGTTTGCATTTATCCTGGATGTTATGCCTGATGTGTGACAATTCCCATGGCAGAGAACAAAGTCTGAATGCACCACTGAGATGGAGTCATCTTCTCACTCTACAGATTTCTTTTCCAAGTCAGGAGTAAAACACGGTGACAGGTGAATTTAATTAAACTTGCACTGCTGTTGGTGATGGTGCAGCTGTTGTGTGGGAAAAGGGCTTCAGCATCTGAGACAATCCACCAAGAATGAAATACTGTTTAGGTTTTCAGTGATGAGCCTCTTCATACAGATGTCTACATATGTGGTCATGTAAAAGGAGGGTTTTTGGAAGGAGTCTGATGTGGGGAAAAGCTTCCTTAAACTCAGTAAACTATAGAAACATGAAAGGATATAATGAACTCCTATAAGAAATATCCTTTAAATCTAATTGATAGAAAACAGAAGAAGAGAATGAGAAAGCAGTGCTTGAGTTTCAGATGAACGTATGGGAAAGAAAGGGAGTGCAGAAAGCAAATCCAATAAAGATGAATTGAACTATTAAATAAACATCCACCATGGCCTAAAGTTATAGCCTGATACGTCAATAGATCTGAGTTAGTGCTAGATCAAATTCAAGGAGCACTTGTTCATGTATTAATTCCCCAATGCTAGCAGGAAATGCAAACTTTAAATCCTCATCAATCATGTTCATTGTCTACAGACATATGTCCCTTATAGCCAATGAGAGGGTATCCATTCAGTAACAACATAAGAGAGCTTTGAACTCATTCAAAATTGGACAACCCAAACTGTACTATTACTTTATTCCCTATACAGCATTTTTCCTCTTTCCTGACCTTGTTGAATGACGGCAGCGAGTTGTGAATAATGTATGAAATGCAAAGCTCCTGCCCGATGCACAAAAGATTCAGATGCTGCTGTGCAATCACTGCTATACTGAGTTATGTTTTCAACCACACAATGTTCAGCTTGGTCAAGAAAGCAGTCCAAGCCTGGAAATGAGGCCTAAAATAAATACATTTACTTTGAAAGTTTTATTTTTACTTTGTTCTCCATTTTATTTTATCTCTTACGTTCCTTCAGGCAGCCAGAAACCTCATCTCCCGAGTCCTTTAAAGTACTTTAAAATGTCATAAAATACTTCAAAAAGTCATTTAAAACCATTTAAATGTCCCAGGTGTTCCCCCTATGGGAAAATTTAGGGAGGTGAACACCCACTGGAAACTCCATCTTTCTGTTTGTTTTCTCTTTGCTATTGTTTTACAAAGTTATTGGGATAAGAATCATGTATGATTACCAAAGATCTTGACATTTTCATTTCCACCATTGAGCTTAGTGAATGTTTGGACAAGGTATTCTGATCTATTTTAGAGTCTGCTACTTCTATGGATCATGAAGAGTTTTTGTTTTGGTTGGGTTTTAATTTGGGGTTTTGAAATAGTTTGCTTTTTAATATGCATGCTGCTATGTGCTTATATCATGGCCTGTCTACATGGAGAGTTAGTGTGCAGCAAGATGAAGTGTGAATCTGTAGTACTTTTGCCTGCCACAGACTATCTAGCTAGGTGGACCCAGCTCTCCTGTGCATTGACCTGCTGATGTTTGAAACATCTATGGATGATTAGTGCATGACAGGGCAAAGCCAGAGTGCTATAGACTTATGACCACAGATGTTCCAGGATCAGAGTCCAGCATGCTGCAGGGAGGTGGGGGCCTGGGAGCTGGTGCATGACTCAGGTGGGCTGTGAGGGGAGAACTGGGATTTGGCAGCTGGTGTGTGGCTCAATTGGGCTGGGGAGGGAAGGCAGGGCACCAATGCGTGGGCTGGCAGCAGTGGACCTGAAATGACCTCCCCAGTTTGGAAAAATCCCTCATCCAAGACTAGTTGGGTGCCAGACAAGCAAGGTCCAACCTGTACTGTCTCTTACTATAGACAGCCCATTAGAGAAGACAGGTGGAAATATTCCTTTCACTTGTACTGGAGGGTGATGATGTTTGGGATGGTCATTTAATGTTTGTAGGAGTTTATTCCACTGACTCCGACCAGTCTCTGAGAGAACTGTCTCTTGCTCCTTTACCTTTAAGATACAGAATGTCATTGAAGTGTGGTGCTGCCATTGTCTTAATCTAGGAGTATCAGATGATTATTCAAATAATTGGTCCCAGATTATTCAATGCTCAGATCATAAGAACATGACCTTGAACATGACTTGCAGGCTTCCCACAGAATAGCAAAAAGAATACAGGCCTGCTATGCCCATAGTAGCCATATCACTGAGGAGCTGTGTTGCATCACAAAGCTGTACTAGGTGGAATTTCCTATGTTGCATGGCATTTTACCCAGGTTTGCTATATTGCTAGAGGTGACAAAGGTGTTCACAGTAAAGGCCAGGTCATCAGACAGTCACCTAACCAACAGGAGATAGTAAAAAGTAATAGCTGCAGATGCTGCTGCATGAGACCTTAGTCTAAGCAAGGAACCCATCATTGCTCCTAAACTGTAGACTGAATTGAATAAAAGAAGACTGAAAACTCTTCATAATTCTTTCTTCTGACTACAAGCATCATCTCTGTCTTGCCAGGGTTCAGCTTAAACCAGCTGTGCTTCACTGATAAACTGATATAAAAAATCACTGGGATATCTTGGGAGTAGTGATATGATGAGATCTGGTGAAGGATAGGTAGAGCTCTGATTTACAGGAAAATCCAAACATTTTAAGCTTCTGAGGCTTTACTGGTACCTGTGGGTTACCAACAGAGAAGATTTGCCCCATTACAATTACCTCAGCATAGATACACAAGTGGATAAACACGCAATTATAAACAAAACTTTTCCCAATAGATGGCTTATTCCCATTACAAATATAAGAAACACTGTTACCAAAATAAATGACAGCTAACAGCCCATCTTAACCTAGTTGAATTGGTGGGTGTCTGTCTAAATTCTTTAGTTAATCTGATACTACACTGTCTAACCTAGCATCTAGTACAGGGCTGGGCAAGATGCAGCCCGGGAACCGGATCCAGCCCGCCTAACACTTTCATCCAGCCCATGGGCTTCATCTGGCTGCTTTCTATTTATATTCTGTTGTCCATGCCACTGCATTTCCAGGCAGTGGTTCAGGAAGCAGGATCCTATTTAAATGGCTCCCAGCTCCCAGTCACGGCACTACCCCAGCAGAGTCTGGAGCTGCCGGACAATACTGTAGCAGTGGGGCTGAGTCCTTTAAATTGCTGCTCCCAGTTGCGGCACTACCCTTGCCAGAGCCTTGAGCTCTTTAAAGAGAGACAGCAACTAGGGCCCCTGCCAGGCAACATGGTAGTAGTGGAGGTGGGAGCCATAAGTCCTTTGTTCTGTTTTCACTTCAAAACCTCCAGCCCCAGACACCTCTGGGGGGGGAGGCTAGTCCCCAGCCCTTCTGCCCCAGACCCCACCCTTTCCGTGTGTGTGTGTGGAGTTGGCTCGTAACCACATACCAACATTTATTTAGTAGCTCCCCTGCCAAAATTATTGCCCACCCCAATCTAATACATGGTATCTGAAAAGCAATGGTTGACTGACAACGTAGCTCGGAATGATACTCATTCAAATATAAGACCTGGCAAACATCTCCTTTTTTATAGTGAGGGAGGGGAAAAGACATGTTGCTTTAGAGTGACTCCCAATTCATTGGAGTGGTTGTGTCTTTGACAGCATTAATGACTTAATATGTTGGTGATGAGAAAAATATGCATTGTTCTGAAGCAATAAGGAGAAACCATCTAGCTAACTATTGTTATATAGCAGCTTTCTGGTGCTCTGTAAGTACAAACTGTGTTCTGTTTTTTATTGGTGATATAAAAGCTTGTTGTTTGAATTTATCTATCTTTCAAAGAATGAGAATGTATGAAATACTTTTGGGGGGCATAAATGTCCAAGCATGACACCATAAAAATAATTTAAAGGAACAAAGTATCCTAGTCTTCTGGGAAGTTTCCAATGTGGCCATTTCTGACACAGATGGTGCTTCTGATGTATATGTTTGTCAACTTTGAAGCGCTAAGAGATCCCAAAAGCTGAAGGGCCATAGATAAACATAAGATGTTATTGTACTCCCAGGCACCTGAAGCATGTCAGAATACTAGATACAACTCCAAGAGTATTTATTTTTGTTGTTGACAGAGAGGTGCTTTTCTACTGGACCTAACTTGAAAGAAAACAACTTAGCAATTTATAACAAAGGACAGGGACTTATATCAAAGACCAAGCTCTACTTTAATTTGCACTAACACAAGCCCACTGAAGTAAGTATAAAGGGAGAATAGAACTGGGCCTATATGGGTGCTTTTTTAAATGTCAGATGGTACAGTTAGTAACTTTCTATATTCCTTTTCCTAATATTTCAAGTATTTCTATTTAAGTTTATCACAGAATCACTAGCGGGGATTTTTTTCCACTTTACAACTCTAGGATTGGTCAAATGTCTGAGTATTAATGGATCACTTAAAAGATGCCACAGGGCATCTACAGGCTTTTTTAAAAACACATCCTTCTGTGTTTAAGTTCTAACACTCTTAGGGTATGTCTACACTACAGTGCTATTTTGAATTAAGTTAATTCTAAATAGTTAATTCGAATTAAGTTAATTTGAAATAATGCATCTATACACAAGGGCTGTGTCTAGACTGGCAAGTTTTTCTGCAAAAGCAACTGCTTTTGCGCAAAAACTTGCCAGCTGTCTACACTGGCCGCTTGAATTTGCGCAAGAGCACTGACTTTGTAATGTACAAAATCAGTGCTTCTTGCGCAAATACGATGACGCTTCCGTTCGGGCAAAAGCCCTTTTGTGCAAGTGTGTTTGCGCAAGAGGGCCACTGTAGACAGCTAAAAAGTGTTTTGCGCCAACAACAATCGGGGAAAACGGTGATTGGGGCTTTCTTGCGCAAAACTGCATCTATATTGGCATGGACACTTTTCCGCAAAAAGTGCTTTTGCACAAAAGCGTCCGTACCAATATAGATGCTCTTTTCCACAAATGCTTGTAACAGAAAAACTTTTCCATTAAAAGCATTTGCGGAAAATCATGCCAGTCTAGACGTAGCCAAACTATTTTAAAATAGCATTTTGCTATTTCGAAATAGCACATCCACGCTGAGTGGACCCTGAACTGAAGTTAAGGCTGGCCGGAACCAGTGCTGGCAGGGCATCAGGTTAGGACTTAGTGTGTGGGGCTGCTGCCTGAGACTAATTGAACTCCGTGCGTAAAGGGACTCTACTGCCACCCCAGACAGACAGTTCTCAGGGTTCCCTGCTTGCTTGTCTACCTCGATGAGGGACAGCAAAGCAGTCCTGTCTTGGAGTGCCCTGAGTGCCCGAACTCAGGACACCACAGCACTTGGCCACATGGAGCCAGATCTGCCCCGGGCACTCTGGTGCATCTCGTGGGATCGTTGCCATCAGCCTTGCTGCAGGTTGCCATCCAGGAGGTCCATCGGGGGGCTGTCAGGATCCAGGAGGCCCTGAGGGAGAGTGTCCACCCTGAGGAGCCCTCAGAGCCTCCCTGGTTCTCCCCACCAGGGGCTCGTGCCCCATTCCTCCCTCATGTCCTTCCACTTACCCCTCCCTAGCCCCCCTTCCTGATGTCAAATAAAAGACAAGTATGTTTAAAATAGAAACTGGGTTCATTGAACAAAACTGGGGGAGGAGGATGAAACTCTGGGGAGACTGGGAAAAGGAGGTGGGAGAGGGGAAGAGAGGGGGAAGGGGGAAACCTGGGAGGAGGGAGCTGGAAGGGGGAAGCAAGGGGAAGAAGCTCAGGGCTCGGGGTTGGCGGTCTCGCCAGACCAACTTGACTTTCATGCTAACCTGCTCCTGGGTTCGCATGTGGCCTTTGGTGGCCAGGCTGGCAGCTATCCTGCCATAGGCGGCCGCATTCCTTCATCTAGAGCGGCGATCATGGACGTTGGAGGCATCCCCCTCAAACCTGAATAAGGTCCATGATCTCCACCCTGGACCAGGAAGGCGCCCGCTTTCTCCAGCCCCTGTCAGGCTCTTGGAGAGCTGGCAGACTGTTCCTGGGGAGTGGTGGAGGGCTAGCTGCCAATGGTTTGCTGGCTCATGTTTTGGGGCCACTGGGACAGGGGCCCTGGTGGCCACTGCTGGCTCTGGGCTGGCAGGCTTGGAGCTGGCACAGGCACTGTGGCCAGGTCTACCCCTTTAATGGCTCTGGAGCTGGGGGAGAGGAGAGTAAGTTTTCCTGGTTGTGCCCAGAGTGGCCACCAGGGCTCCCTGGGAAGGGCTGGAGGCCCCCTATTTCGAATTAAGTGTCTACACAGCACTTAATTCGTAATAGCTATTTTGAATTTGGCATTACTCCTCGTAGAATGAGGTTTACCAAATTCAAAATAAGGGCTCCACTATTTCGAATTTATTTCGAAATAGCGGTTTGCCTGTGTAGATGCTACTAAAGTTAATTCGAAATAACTATTGTTATTTAGAATTAACTTTGTAGTGTAGACATACCCTTAAACCTCCCCTACTTTTGCCACTATAGAAAATCAGAAGGGCAAGAGGATATATAGTGTGTTGTGGGGTGGGGTGGGGAGTAATAGATTGTTTTCTTCTTGTTCCTAGAAGAAAAATATTGTATACTGATTTTCACATAGGACTCGTCTAGACTACACGGAAGATTCAAAAGAGGATATGCAAATTCAGTGGGAATTTGCATACGTTCGTCCGATCGTATGCAGAGCTTTCGAAAGTGAAAGTGGTTGGGATGCGACTTTTTTGGCAAATCCCCCCCTTTTTCGAAAAGCTGTGTAAACCTTCAAAAAAGGGGGGTTGCTGAAAAAGCCGCGTCCCGACTACTTTCACTTTCGAAAGAGAGATCAGAAGAAGATATGCAAATGTTCTGCCTTTCCTATGATTACCTTCTCTATTGCTTTTTCCCTTCCTTTTCCTATATGTGTGTGTGTTAATGAGGCTAATCAAGTCAGGGTGCAAGTGGCTCATTCATAGCATTTGGTGTGGAGATGTGAATATCAAAAGAGTTCCAGACCACAGAGGTTCAACCTGTGGTACCTAATTCCACAATAATCTGATCAGATCATATATAGTCTCGTGGAGAGTTTAAAATACTGTTCAATACATGGATATTATGATCTAGCCCTAAGATTGGAATATCCACATTAAGCTTCTCATAGCCCAGGCGAACTAATAACTCACCATTTCAGTCAATCCTCTACAGAAGCCTGGGAAAATAGATAAACTTTGCAGTTTGCTCTAGAAGACAACATGGTGCCAGGCTTTGTCAAAATAAGTGACAAAGCAAATTCTAGAGTTGTGGTCCGTTCTTAAAAAAAGACCTTGTTACAAGTCTCTTCTCATTTTCAGTAGGGCTATTAACCTCAGCATCCCAACTTGCCTCTTATGAGAAGAAAGTCAGTCTAAGGTAGCTGATACCCAGACACATACAGAGCAATCTGTAATGAGTGATCTTTTCTCTCCAACCTCCTTTATTACTGAAAAAGACTTCCATTATGTAGTGTAACATCCATCTCCACTGAGTATAGTCCAATAGGATGTAGACCTGAGCAATGTAGCTCCCTCATGATAAAAAGGGCACAAAGTCACTGAACAGAAATAAGGTACCCTGATTTCCAGAAGAGTAGCTATAAAAGGAGAAAAACAAAGGAGCATATATTAAATATAACCCTAGACCCTGCAGCTATTCTTCACTAAAATTCACTTGTTCAGTCATGACCTCAATGAATCCTGTACTGTACTGAACCCTCGTTACCCATTATGCAACACATAATTACAGTCAGAGATGAAAAATAGTATTCATGAGGGATTTCATTGCAATAAGCTTTAACCTACAGGTATAAACTTTCCTAAATGTCTAGTTTTGCTGTAATAAATTTAGTCCCTACACAGGGTGTCACTTGCATGTGCAGTGATAATATGAACATTTCACAAAATGAAAATAGATAAGGAAAGATGAGAGAGTAATTTCTTTTTATTGTAATTTTTAACATTGTGAACTGAAGTAATTATGGACCGCATGTATTTAATCTTAAGCATCCAGTGACTGTGCAATCCATTTAAATGCTTAGAGATAAATTTGAACCAAAAAAGTTATGATTTGGATCCGAATTCCCTCTTTTTTGCACTGTTTTGGACTAGATGTATAGGTCAGGCTTATCAACAGTGTGTAATATATTGTTTTATGTCAGTGCACTAAAACTCATATCTATAAAAGTTGTACATATTTTGATTAAAATGCATATCAAAGCTCCAATAAATCAATATGAATAAAATCTCTATAATCTGTTTGTTAGTATGCTCCAGTTGCTGTCATCTCAGGATCCACAAAAATTTTCTTTGCCCCCTAGAAATCTTGCTCTGTCCCTTTCCATTTACTCCTAGAAAGCTGTGAGCTCAAGTGTATTGCTGCAGTGTCATATAAGATGAGAGGCAATTGCTGAAGTAGTCAAGTACTATTTAGCACTTTATAAATCAAAACCAACACTAACTTTATGTGTAGACCAGTTGGCAGGCATTGCGGGCTAAGGATATAGTTTGTAATATATTCCCTATGTGAAATCTCTTTTCACAAGTCTGTGTCCATATTTCTTCATTAGCTGGAGAGTGAGTGGTGTTCAGGTGAGCACTATGTATCAGTACAGTTCATTGTGTTAAAATAAACTTGAGTTGACAAAAGCCCAGCCAAGTATAGCAAACTCCATGTTCAAAAAGAGCTTGAAAACTTATTTTGCTAAATGCAAGTGAGAAGAGCACCTTTGGTCATTGTTAATGAACATATTGGTAAGTTGTGCATTTCACATGAATCTGATTGCAAATCTGAGCTTGGAGTGCTCTCTCAAGGGAGCTGAGGTAACACTACTTCATTGATGGGGAGGGGGGGG
>JANRFK010004893.1:23206115-23217207 GCA_030068395.1 Apalone spinifera | reverse complement strand
CTCTACAGACAGAGGGATGCAGTCTAGACATACCCATAGTTACTGGAAGTGGCTAGTATGTATGGCAGCATCTCCTGGAAGTGGAGATTCAGGTAGCCCTGCACACTGCCACTGTCTGCAAGCATTGCCCCTGCAGCTCCCATTGGCCACAGCTCCCTGTTCCTGGCCAATGGGAGCTGCAGGTGGGGGTGCCTACAGGCAGGAGCAGGGCATAGAGACCTCCTGCACTGGGGCTCTCAAGGTTGTGCCGGCCATTTCTTCAAGCAACATGGGGCCACGACAGGCAGGGAGTGGTGATCCCATGGGCAGGATTAAAAGCCTTAATGGGCTGCATTCAACCCATGGACCATAGTTTGCCCATCCTGCACTATCTCCATTGACATTGGTCTCATAAAAGTTGACTGAGAATCAAGTGCCAAGTGCAGGTGACTATCTAAAGTTATGGCATAACCCCTGGAAGTGTTTCAGAAATGTGCCTTCGAGAATTGACAAAGGCATGACAGGGTCTTTCCTGGTTAGGGAAGCTTTCATTCCTTTTTTTTTCAGTGCTGATTGTTCCCCAAATTTCACTGGAGACCATTCCATGGTTACACTCATAGGGTACATCTACATTTGCTCCCTAGTTTGAGTTAGGGATGCAAATATATCCGACCGAAATTGCTAATGAAGCAGGGAACCAGAAAGTGCGCTCTGGGACACGTTTGTTTGAATCAAACCCCTTGGTCAAAATGAGGAGTAATGTTAGTTCAAACCAAGGGGTTTAATTTGAACTAATGCATCCCGGAGCGCACTTTCTGGTTCGAATCAGCTGTTGAGTGGAATAACGCGTGGGCGAGATTATGCTAATGAAGTGTGAGATATTTAAATCCCCGCTTCATTAGCAATTTCGGTCGGATACGTTTGCATCCCTAGCTCGAATCAGGGAGCAAGTGTAGACATACCCATATGGATTTATTAAATGAGGAATTAACAATCCGTTACAGCCACATTTCTCAAACCGTGGGTCCCGACCCCCCAGGGGGTCGCGAGCAACTTAGAGATCCCCTGCATTACAGGGTTAAACTCAAGAGGATTGAGCTGTCATTGAATGCCACTATGGGGTTAAACTGAAGGGGAGTGAGCTATCTTGCTCACCAACACAAACACACACACATTCATTAATCCATTCACATACACATTGATTCATGACCTCAGGCACTCACACACTTACACAGGCTAAAGGTTGCAGAGCAAGCCAAGGCATATTGACTCTGGGGGTTTGCCTCTAGCCATGGATCCCTGCCAGCGAGCTAGTCAGAAAGAGGGCTTCTGCCATGCTTTCTCTTCTTTTATAAGAGCTGGGCAGCTTCTGTTACACTCACAGGGGTCCTACCTTCACATTGTCATTGAGGAGCATGCCCAGATCTCCCTCAGATCGGGCCCTTTGTTTGCTTAGGGCAGCCTTGTGTCTTTAATTAGTTACCTCCTGGCTCCCTATGTTTAGCCTTGCTGTTTCCCTCACCTCAAACACACTCCATTCACACACATTCTTATCACAGGATGGCATGCAGCTTACAGCAAGTTACAAGGAAAGTGGCTGAGAGTTACAAAGTTGCAAAGCTCAACAATTTTACAAGGTGCAGAATTTAAAAGGCAAGGTAGCTGCAAGTTACAAAGAGACAAGTACAAAGCTTCAAAGCTCAATAGTTACAAAGATACCTTCCAGAGCACAGCAACAGACTGAGAACAATTTACATATTAATCATCAGTAATAAAGTGACTTAGAAGATAACTGCCCTCATATGATGGGGTGGGCAAAGCCCAACATCTCTGCAGGAGACTGTTCAGCACCCCAGCCAGCAACAGTAGCAGTAGAGAGGCCCTCGGACCAGAACAGAGTGTCTGCCAAACAGGGTGCAGCAGGCGGATATAAAAGGAGCTGCTAGGACAGCGCCTGCCAGTTCCTTCCTGGAGCTTGACTCAGGAAGATCTCAGGGCTGACTGGGGAACACCAGCACTCTGGAGAGCTCCGAGTGGGAGCTGGGACATCTTACCTGGTTGGAGCCAGATCCTTCGGCTAAAGGCTAGCTAAGAAGCCAAAGACAACCCTGCAGAACCCCGGACAAGGGGAACTCAACCACAAGGCCCTAGGAAAGGGCTGGATAGGATAGTGGCCCAGGGACATAACAGCAACTAAGTACTTTGAAACTCAGCAGGTAACTGCTATTTATAGGATCCCTGGGCCGGGAACTCCCCTGCAAACCACACAGTGTGTGTGTGTGTGTGTGTAAAACAAGAGGCCTGATCTTACTGGACGCTGCCTCGCCTGCAGACAGGTGAGTAGACACTATAAAACTCCCCTCAGCTGCCAAGGGGCATGTGCCCAAAGAGTGGAACCTCTTACACCCCCTTAAACAGTGTTCACAACAATGCAGTCAGCAGCATGTCTTGTAATTCTCTAAGTCGTGTTGGCAGGACCTTACAGTTTAGTGCATTTCCAGAAAATTTATGTGTAAATCAAGTAATAGCTCAGGTGGAGGCTTTATGCAACACTGATGCCTACATAGTTTTCCTTATTTTGATTTTTCCCCCTCTTTAAGTATTTTATGCTTATTTTTGAATATTGTCTTGTTGATTTCAGATCAGAAGGGTGCCATCTGCAAATTTTATATCCTTACTGGCCACTCCATTATCCAAGTTGCATAATATCTGGACTGGGGTCGGGATTGTCTCTTGGAGAACCCTACTAGATTGTCCTTCAGAGTTTTTCAGATAGCCATAGATAATTAATTGTTTGATTGTAAACAATGAGGTGTCTTGAGGCACCGTAAAGACTGTCTTTAAGGGGCCACAGGACTCCTCATTGTTTCTTAAGATTCAGACTAACATGGCTACCCCATGGGTCTTTGAGTATAGTCCAGGGGTGGTCAAGAGGCTGCCAGCAGGCTGGATCCAGCCTGCCAAGCCATCAGATCTGGCCTGCAGCCCCCTCGCTAGAATCCTTAGGCAGAGATCAGTTCACAATTTAAAAAGCCAGCTGTTCTCTGCTCCGGATGGCTGAGGAGGGAGACTTCTCATGCTGTTTCCACCCCGTAGCAAAATCTCTTAGCTGCCATTGGCCAATCTTTCAGTTTCCAGCTAATAGCAGCCAAGATTTTTTGCTAGGAGTAGTGTGGAAAGCCCTCGTCCTCCTCCTCCTTCCCCTCCCTGTCATGCCCGAGTGGAGCCACATGGCACAGCGAGCCATCTTTCCCCAGAGCCTGCCTCTGGCACCCCAGCCCCTCCCTTCCCCAACCCTTTGCCTCCCATACCCAAACCTTCTGACCCCTCCTGCACCCATACCCTCTCCCAGATCTGGCACTCCAATCTCCTGTCCCAGATCATAAGCCCCTCCTACCTAGGTCACATCCCAAAATCCTGCATCCCAGTCCCCTGTCCTTGGTCACAACCTCGTCCTTCACCCAAACTCCCTCCCAGACCCCATTCTCCCTCCTGCACCCCAATTCCTTTACCCCAAGCTCCCTTCTGCACACAACCTCTATCCCAGACCCCACTCCTCTTCCATTAATAACCTGGAAAAGTGCGGCCCACAACTACTTTCCAAAATCTTGGAATGGCCCCTCATCTCTAATTCTCTATGGCCCCCCTTTTTAAAAGAGAGATACTAGGTTTTCATTAGGGTGTAGGTGGTAATCTGGTGTAGCAGCTCTCAGAAAAAAGTTCCTTCTCTTCAGGACCTATCACCGACTTTGGCTGTACTCCATTTAATTAAGCATTGCCTTGAGCTTTCTCCCTGGAGTCCCCTTTTCCTAGTACCTTCTGCTCTGGCTGCCTCCCCCAGGAAATCCTGCTACTTTTGATTCCTGGTGGTTTCTGGCAGCCTGGCTCTTTATGGTCCCAAGTGCTGCTCCATCTTCTGAATTGGCTAAAGAGAGAGAGCCTATTCTAGCACAGAGAACTGGACTGGTTTTGCTTTAAGGGGCCAGCCACTCTGTGATAGATTTCCAAAAAAATCCAACAACCTGATAACAGGCTGCTGGGGTGATGAGACCACTGCTTCTCACGCTGACGCATAATTCCTTGTACTTCCCCATCTACCTGTAGCCACTTGTGGTCTTTTGTCTAATTCTTAGTTTGCAAGTACTGTGTGTCCCTAACAATGGGATCCTTTTCCATGACATGGGCTCCTAGGGGCTTCAGTAATCATCAGAAAAACTGGGGTCAATCAAACCTCTGTGAGAATCAATAAGCTATTGCAGTATGCATTGTGCGTCTGCTATGTACACAAAAACTTAATATCTTTTGGCTTCCATTGAACTTGCACATGTATTAATCTTGGAGCCTCTGATCCACAGTGATTTTTGATGGAATAATTCTGCACTGAGCTTGTTGTTGTCTTTGTTGTTGACTGTATTTTTAAAGATTATTGGCTAAACAGGAATTGCTTCCAGCAGAAATTCAGATCCATTGGATGTTCAACATTCACTCTACTCACTCTAGAGCATGTCTAGAAATGATTAGCCTTCAATGGCTTTATGAGCATGAGAAGAGCACGCAGTGAATAAATGGAGCTTTCAACATGGGAGACAGATTTGAGATCACTTGTTACAGAGTTCACTTGTGGTTCAGAGCATCAGAATAATAGTGTGGATTGTGACAGTACATCATTGTGTCAGAGATGCTGTAGTTAAGGTCTGCTGTATGTGAACATATTTATTAAATTTTAAATAATTCACATAGCAGATTTAGTGTTAAAGCTCATTTTTCTCAGAAATTTTAGAAGAAAACCATTTTAAAAGGGTAGATTTATTTATTTAATCCTCTTCCAAAAACAGATGCTACTGAGATTTGAAATATGGAATTTGGCAGTCAGTGAGTCATTATCTAGAGTGGTGCCCATTTGAAATAATTTTTGCTTTTAACATTTTAAAAATGGTTGTTTCCCATGAAACATAGACTCCATTATCATTTTGACTAAAAAATCTTAATATTGATTCCCATTGACTGCAGTGATTCAAATTAATTTGTATCTCATAAGTAATGTGTGCGTGTGTTTTATTCTTTAAAAAAAAGTATTTAAGCAATATTTGATGGGAAACATCCGATTTTTGCTGCTTGAAAAATTCAAAGTAAGTCTCCAGTTATTTCCTCTTGCCTGGATCTCACCCTTGAGGTTCAGGGCTCCCTCCCAAGCATTGCGGAGACCACATTTGCACTCCAGCCCCCTCCCCATGGGACTGGAGTGGACACAATCTACTGGGCCCCCATCGCTTCTTGGTGATGCCAGTGAGGGTTGTGGGCTTTTTTCCTTTCTCACTTATGTGTGGCTCCAACTTGTGGATCTGTGGCCCCTGACCCAAAAAGGGTTCCTCGTCCCGATCTAAGATTTGGAAAGGGATGTATATTAATTATTGTGGAATACATGGTCCAAACGTATGACTTGCATTGTCACTGTCCAGTGTCAAAGAGATGCTTTAACAAGATTCAGGGTGTGATATATATAGATATAGATATAGATAGCTCAGCCTGCTTAGAACTATGGCAAAGACATAGGATTTTAAAATCCTTTGCATCTTTTATTAATGAGGAAAAAAAAAGAAGAAAAACAGTTGAGCACGTGAAGTATTAAGTAAGGCTTTGATTTTAATAACATTCCTTGTTCCCTTTCCCTCATGCTGGAGAGCATTTTAAGAAGAAAAATGCCCCTGGTTTGACAGTCCCTTAGATGGTAACAGCTGTCCTTTTTGAAGAAGACAAAAGAAGTTAGTTGAGAGGATGGAGCTGTGGTGGTTGTTGGATCCCAGTCGTGTTTCATCCTAGTGTTTGGGGTTCAGCTGAGACTGGTACGTGTGGCGATGCTTTTCTGGCTGCCTCTTCCTCTGGCCTGGTCTGATCAGACTATCTCAGGATGAAGGAAATGTGGGGTTCCAGAAAGTGAGCGGGATGATATCCAAGATGGTGAAGCTCACTTTAGTAGGGTGTGGGGTGTTGACAGTCTGGTCTAAAGGCTTCAGCTGGACTGGTGTGGGTGTGTAGCATCTGGGTTGTGCTAAGGGCTGACTGCTCTCAGCCCTGCACCTTCCACCTGAGGCTCCGCCCCTTCCTGAGGCACAGAGCTGCTCCCCCCACACCTTGCCCCAGGGCCCATGGGGGCTGTTGGCCCCATTGTCTGGAAGCTTCTGAATTAGCCCTTAATCAGTGTCACTCTGTGTAAGAATTTATAATAAACAGAGATTGTTGTTATCCTCTGCCCTGCATGCAGGAGAGAGGGAAAAGAAGAGTTTTGAAAAATCTTCATTTACGACCATTTCCTACTAAATATATATTATTTTATAATGATATACACTACATACATTCTCAATCAAAGCTCTAGCCTATGTTTAACCTCAGGCAAGAAGTACAGATTGTCTCTTAGAGAACTGGCATTGACTATCTCCCCAATAGGTCATGCCATTCCAGCCAACAAGCATCATGATATGTGGAGAGGATTATGGGGGATCTCATGATATTTCTCATTCCCAAAACAAGAATTGTGTTGGCATTGGAAGATATGGAGAAAGAAATATATTGTACAGGAGGCAGCCAAGGTCATTGGTCAGTGATTTTCTGCAGCCAAAGATCCACAGATCAATGTCAGAGTCTGTAATTAATCTCATTGTGTTAAAGTGAGCTGACAGTTGGTACAGAAAGAGTTTTATTCACTGAGGAAGCAGAGCAGTAATACTGACACAAGGAAATTACCCAATGCTGACTGCCAATTATGCATAGAAGGGTCACCAAGGGCTCTTAATGATCAAATGCTTGATTCATGAAGAAACTATTTGCCTTATATTCAAGTACTTAGAAATTCTGGGCCAAATTTAATCACTGGTGAAATCAGTTGAATTGAAGCATAATGAATTTGACTACCAATATATGTAGTGAATGCATGTACTTGTTTATCCACTTGAAATAGGCTATGTGTGTGTGTAATGTTCTTTAAAATGGCTCATTATAGCTGAGAAACACTTTTTCAAATATTATTTTATTTAATTCTTTTCAGCATATTTCACATGTGATTTATATTTAGTTCTGTATGAAAAGGTGACTCAACGTTTACTACAAACAAGTTATTTCTAGCATTAACATGGTAAATTAACAACAGAAATGTTTGAAATTAGGGTAATGGTTAGCACAACTTTATAGAATAAGGTGCAAGGGAAGGGCCATTTTTATGGCTTGTGGGGTAAGAAGAATCTGAAATTGGGTATGTATTTTATCAATTCTAAGAGACTAATAATAGAATCCTTATTTCAGAGTTACTTACATTGTACATTTTGCATGGGGTAATTAAAGAATAAAGGGGTTAAGAAAGCACAGGAGTGTGATTCTCAGAGTAAATATGCTGTATGCATTGTATTATGTAGTAACATATATTCTGATGTTGTATTACTAACTGTGCTTTGATATAGAATTAATCTGCACAAAACGTGCTGCTAATAGTGGCTGTCAAAAAAACCCCCAAACCAAAGGTGTTAATTCACAAATATACAATGAGACATTAGTTCAATACATATAAAAATAGAGGTATTTGAGATACATTATCATAAAATTTCCCCTTGATATAGAAACAATGGCTAGCCATAAGAACATTTCATTTGACAGCAGAACGTATGGCTACTTTTCATTACTTATGCTGAGGCTAAGAGCTTGTTTAAAAGGTCAACGTTCTTCATGAATTTTTCTAATATTCCATGAACTTTCATTCATCTAGTATGATGCATCTAATGTACTGTGATTTGCAAGTGACCGATATGACCAATTTGTTTTCCTTTCTACCTGTTCCTTTTCTTGCTATATTCTCTTTGGTGTAATCTTGGTTTATTTTTCATGTACCACAACAAAAAGCACATTTAAAAAAAACAAAGCAATCGAAAATCAACCATAATAGGCCTCAATATTTTGGTGCCTGGTTTAAATGTCTTATTCTGTTGAAACATTTTATTGATCTTTTCTAATTTTTTTTTGTGGGGGTGGAGAGATTCTCATTAATAAGGAAGATGGAGAAAGTGAGTGATTATGACTAACCATTATCTTTGCCACCATGGAGATGCAGTCTGGGCTACACAGTACAAGAGGGCCAACAGCTGTGATAATAAATAAAAAAGGCTAGCTGTTCATTATCTCATCAACCCATTCATGGATTAAAGTGATTAGGTCTGATTCTCATTCAATTACACCAGTGCAGCCTTCTAAATTACAAAGGAATTATTCCTGATTAATACCCATGTAAATGAGAACAGAATCTGGCTTGCAATTTCCCATATGCTCATATATGACTTGATTTCTAGTTCACATTTACCTAAATGTTGTTACTTGACTCTCTCAGAACACATTGACTACATCTGCTATTTTTCCAAGTAATATTATAGACTGAATATTAACTCTGACAATTTTGTTGTTGTTGTGGCAACATGACCCAACTGCAAAAGTGCAATTTGCTCATGAATCAGATTTTTTGACACACAGCCCAAGTACAGAAGCCTTCCTCCTTAGTTAGTAAATGCGCACACAACTGTCGTCAGACCAAGTATAAACCTTTTGTGATGTTCTCACAATTTCCAGTGTCAGACTAGGAGAGAGTCAGTGACTGATGGTTTGCCATCTAATCAATCAATCATGTGTAGAGCAGTGCCACCCCTGGCAATTTTTGTGGGTTCCAATAAATCATGTTAACAATTTTTTTTCATGTGCATAAGACAGGAAAATGAAACTTCTGGATCTGTATGGTGACCATCTATCTCTATGCACAACTAGTAAGACTGTACCTGAAAGACTGCACATTATTATTATTTTTTGGGGGGAGGGATATTTGGAACCAAAAAGATAAAACTGGGATAATTCACAGAGAAACAACAAAATATGGCAAAGAAACTGGTTCCTCAGGAAAGTAGAGAACTTAATACATTTGTCTTGCCCAAACCATGGCTTACTAATGGGTAAAAAAAAAAAATGCCAACCAACATCTTAAGAATGTAAAATGCCAAAGGGATAGAACAATTGTTTAGTATGGTCCATGGTGTCATGCAATAAATGAAGCAAAATAAAATGGGATCTATGTACTGGGAAAATGTGAATGTCTATTAGACGGCTTATTATTCTCCCAAAAGCAGTTGTTTAGTGGCCTGAGAAGTTAAAGTTACTATCCTCTCAATTGACACCATTGGGAGGCTGGCTGGAAGGGAGAGAGCAGTGACGTGTTTTCCTCACCCCTTGCCAATCTTGTGTAAGAGCAGAGCTCAAGCAGTACTGTGGTGTAGTTTCTAACTCCCATAGACTTGTGGTCATGTGGGCAACTTATTTTCCTGAGAACACCTATATTTGGGGGAAGTTTTAGATTGCTTTTCCTGGGTCAGGGCTCCCATTTATCTACCTTTGCTCCCCATGCACCCTACATCCATATTGATTCTTTTTGTTTTTCTGTTTTTGCTGCTGGACCTTTTACTTGGCTCAGTTCAAGGGGCTAAAGAAGAATTTTTCTCACATCACAGGCAAATATCCCACTCCTGCCACTACTCAAAATACAGTGGACATTTGGCTTTTTGGGGGAGGTGAAGGGAATGTTACACTGAGGATTTACTTGTCACAACTGAGTGGTAGGTATCCAGTGCAGAGATTGAAAGTGATGGCGCCACAGTTGCTACTTCATTTTCAGGCACTAGCTGGGTAGTATCCAGCTAGACCCTTGCATTGCATTGTTTAAAGGGGGAAGGCTTCAGTATTTGGTACAGAAAGAGGCACCTCTTTCTTCAACCTCCTGCAGGAAAAGAAAATGAGGCCTTTATGGTCCTGTTCCCTGTGTGGATTTCACTGGAGTCAGACTGCCATTGCCCCTGTAACGATTGCTCTGCCTTTAAGCCGTTTGTTTGGAACTGTGCTGGATTTAACTTGCTGGGAAGATTGTATGGGAAGGAGCCCCTAGAAGTTCTATCTCTAGTTCTGTTAAGTCATAACACATAGAAATTGCATCTTCACTCTCACTAAATCTCAGTGTGTAGTGCCTTAGTCGCAAGGAGAAGGAGAAATGACCTAACTAAATGTTCAAGAACTGTAGGGTGGCAGTTGGTCTCCCTTGAAGGGAAGTCAGGCTCAAAACATTCTCAGAGCATATGAATGATCAGTAATACAATCTGCTAAAAGTGATGTCTTGGTGGGTGGAGCTTAGAAGAATTCTACTACTTTTTCCCCAATTTGATCCCTTAGTGTAAGAATTCTATGGAATCTTTAACTCCTCTGATGTATATATGCTTTTCATATCAATGAGAGAGGCTTTTAAATTAAGCTAGTATGAACATAATATAAATTGGGACTATATTGTATTATTAAAGATATTTCTTTATAGGAAGGAAGGTGGATGAATATACAGTTGAATTTAGTAGTCAGATCTATGTATGAAAGGAGACTGTACTACATTATGTCTTTAGCTTATCATTTAGCTGCCAAATCACTCATTATCTTATCTATGCAAGAAGAATTCCATCTTTGTAAAATTAACTACTTGGCTATCGTTATTCTCTCAGTAGCCATCTTTCATCACCACAGCTCAGATAATTTTACTGTAGAGTGACTCTCTAGAATAAATAGATCTGGGTCATTTCACTAAGTGGATTCCTTCACTTTTCCTTTCCCAGCAATATTCAATCTTATCAGAATTCCAGATCACTTCTAACCTTGGTAACATTAATCTCAAGGGTATGCTGCTCATTAAATCTTAACACTAGTAGGACTGTGCCTATAATCAAGGGAGTCTTTAATGGTTATACCCAATGTATACTCAGTGAAACAGGGGTGAGGCTGGCAGCATTCCAGGTATAGCATGTGCTTTCCTGTGTGTACACGTGTCTCTGGCCCATGGTCCGGAAGTGGGTGGATAGCCTGCTCACCCCACCTCATTTGTATATTTAATTAAAATCTTAACAATTTCCTGAGGTGGTCCTGGAACCTAGAGCACTTCGTGCCAAACATCATGAGTGCTGCTTTCCACATGGTGGTGCACTTCTGACAAGGAACTAGAGATGGACAAATTGGAGAAATGGCCTGAGGGAAATAGGATGAAGTTTAATAAAGACAAATG
>JANRFK010004893.1:23165065-23178904 GCA_030068395.1 Apalone spinifera | reverse complement strand
GCTTCATTGACTATGCCGGGTAAACTAGTTTACATGGCTCCGTCGATGGAGCCACGTAGTCTAGACATACCCTGAGAGTCCATGATGAGGCTAAAGAGAAGTGGGGGAAAAGAGGGTAGGGAGAAGGGGTTAGAATAAGGCTAGGGGAGAGGAATGGGGGAGGGGGTTGGAGGATGATGCAGAAGAAAAGTGAATAGGGTTGGGGGAAGGAGGGCCTGGCATATGGCATCTTCTTGGCCGGGTCTGAGACTCCCCCCATTAAGCAAGCCCATTTTACTCTCTTCCTGACAAGCCGACCCCCCATGCACTGGATCCCTTCTACAAGCCCCAGCCTGACCTCTAACTCACTGATCCCAGATCATCTGCACCTGGACACCCCACCCGATAACTGCTAAGCCCCCAACACCCAGGCCCCTACTCCAAGCCCCATATCCCCTCTGCTGAGCCACAGCCATCTTCACCTGGATCCCCAGCAGAGTCTCATTGCTTCTACACATGCAACGCCTCCCTCCCCCATAAGCCCCTATGTACCCAGATCTCCCACTGAGCTACCTGCACCCAGATTGCCCCACCCAGAAAGCTCTTACCCCAGGCCTGGATCCCTCCCATACTAAGTCCTTCCACACTTGAAGCCTGCCTGCCCACACCTGGTACAGAGGGGCAGGGGTCTGGGTTGTTTCTGAGAGCAGACCAGACATTGCACTAGATCAGGTAAGGTGCAGCCTCACTGCTGAGTTCCTGTACCAGGGGAGCTGGAGGCTTCAGTGTGATCTCCCACCTCAATGCAGCCAATGGCCTGTGCTCCCCATGGCCATGCTGAAGACATATTGATTCATTGACAAATTTTGCAGAATTTTAAAATATTGTGAGAATAATTTTTAATTTTTGGTGCAGAATATTTAATTATTTGGTGCAGAATTTCCTCAGGAATACAAATATGTTTGCATAGTAACTATAAACCATATATCTACTAAATAATAGGGCCTGTTAGAAGAAGTAGCTAAGAGCTTTCCCTTTGACATTTGGTCAGGCCAATAGAGGACAGTACCTGATTCAAATGCAGAATATTCTGAACCATGTTCCATCTGGCCTTATCACATTGATTGTGAATGATTTTTCCTTATAAAACCTAACCAGGTCTCAACCAATATCTTCCATGGATTGTGCTTCAAGTCTGATTAGCTAAATTTACCTTTCAAATTGGCAATAATCTACTGGGGACCAATCAATAGAAGCAAGGTTTTAATCTATCAGTCAGAATTGCTTCCCATTGTATCAGGGAAATTTGTGAGTTAGATGTATTCTTAAAGTGCCTTCTGTAGAATCATGATGCTTCATAATCATCTGTGTCCAGACAGGAAGGATAGGGGATACAATTTAGCTTTGTACCATTTTATGTGGTTTAGTTATATCAGACTAGAAGACCCTAATAGTATCTTCTGAAATTCGAAGAAAATATTAATTAAGAAATCAAACTTCAGAAAATTTCAATCAGCTCTACTCCTGAGCTTCCCAATGGGTTAGAATTAAGTGGGCAAATCTTAAGAAGTTTTTACAAATACTGTGAACTATTTCAGGAACTTTTAGTGTTTGCAAAGCTGATTCACATTGATTATTTATTGTTTTACCATTACAATTTATATAGTTAATGCCCCTTTACTTTCAAGGATGCTTTGGTAGTTTTAATTATTTTTCCACATAAATCTAGCCTGAGCCGGGTAGTAGGGATCTGAAATATCCTCATAAAATCAGGTTGTTACAAATGTGTTTCCTATACATAACAGTATTTATGTCACGGATCGGCAACTTATAGCTCACTAGAAAGCCAGATATGGCTCTTGTGGAACCACAACTCAGCCCCGCAGCAAGAAGCCAGTGCTGAAGCCACAGCCTTATGGTCCCCCACAAGATTGGAAGGCCAGTGCCAGCTTCCTGCAGGTGGGAAGGGCATTTTTTCCCTCTGCCCGAGCTTCCCCACTGGATCCGGCATCCGAGGAATACGAGGGGAACATGAACTGCCCTTTTCCTTCCCCCAGCATGCAGGGAACAAGTGGAACCAAAAATGGCTCTGTGTATGCTGTTCTTTTCCTTCCCCCAGGACACACTTCCTGGAGGCTTCCCTTGTGAATCCTTCCTGGAGGCTTCCTTCCAGTGAATGGGAGCAGTGGAAGGCTGTGTTACATGGTGCCTGCAATGTGGCATGAAAACAAGTGCCCCTTCCCACCTCCTCATGTCCAGACCCCACACCTGCACCCCTCATTCACCTTCCTCCTTGCCAGACAGCCTGCCCCCAGCCTGATCCTGCACCCTACTTCCCACCCAGACCTTGCACCCTCACCCCCACTATACCCCACTTCCTGCCCAGATCCTGAACTCCCATCCCTATCCCATTCACTGGCAGCCCTCCCCCGCACACTTAACCCTTCATTTTGGCCCCACCCACAAAATCCTCTAATCCTGTAACCCCAAAAGAGTAAATCTGGCCTGAGGCCTTGAATCTCAGTCCTCCCTGCCCCTTCTCCACTATGGGACTGGCACACTAGGGGAGTTAGGTGGTTCATTTGGGGGCCATATCAGGGAGGACTGGGGTTTTTTGCAGGTTTTTGTTGTTGTTGTTTTTGGTTTTTTTGCTTCTCACTGGTTTTTCTGTGGGTCATTGCTCACAACCCAGAAAAGTTCCCCACCCCTGCCATAAATAAAGACAATGTTGAAATCTTTTACTTTATTTAAAAATGAAGCCTAGCCAACAAGCCCCCAATTAGGGCCCAGCCTCCATCTACTGCTGCATCATAACACTCCCGCACCCTCACACACTCCAACCTGAAACAATCCTACACCTGAACCCCCTGCCCTGAGCCACTCATACTACCACATCCCCAAACGCCTGCACCCCTACATTTCCAGTCCTCTGCAATAACACTCCTACACCCCACACACCCCAACCTTGTACCCTGAGCCAATCAAACCCCCTGCCCTGAGCCTCTCATACATCCCAACCCAGACTCCTGCCCCTGACATTCCCAGCCCATTGCCATAGGATTGACAGAAGACAGTCTGAATAAGTGCATGAAGCTGAATTTTATCAGTTATGACGTGAAATGTGCAAAAAAATGCATCAGCACAAGACTCATTAAATAAAGTTTGGGAGTACAAGATTTCATTTTTGCTATTATTAATCTTGTCAATAATCAATAATATTAAGTTGTATATTTTCAGTCATGCAAACTGGCATTCTTATATGGCTCTTTGTTGACCACTTGTTCTGAATTTTGATGTAGTTTGGCTCTTTAGTTTGAAAAGGTTGCTAACCCTTGATTTAGGTCAGACTCTGCTGCACCACTGAAGTGGCTCCACTGAAGAGCTACACCAGCTGAAACTCTGACCCGTTATTTCTTATGTTCCACTATTTTCTTTGCTCCCTTTTCTGCTCCCTGGCCTCTGTGTCTCCGTTTTTTCATTGTGCTAGCTCACACCTCCATTTTCACCCTATTTTAATTTTGGTTCTTTGTGTCCTCTTGCTTCTTTTTTCCCCACAATTTCTGATGAGAGATGTGACTTCAGTAACAATCAAATTTTAGTCATCTCCAAGATATTTGGAAGTGGCAAAACAAATCCCCCCCATCCTAATTAGGATTTCTTTTCTTACTATAAGATCAAATTTGGCAAGGTTTTAATAAGTGACTTGACAGACGCAGTCTACTCAGGTGTGCAACACATATACACACAAACACACACACAAAATCCATCTTAACTGCAATTAGCTCTGATTGGCCACCTTGGCATCTCTACTGAGAGACCGAACAAGGTTGACTGGGCAAGTCAGATGAATGATCATTTCAAAATAGAATGAGGTGATATTTAGAGGCTCATAATGCCCATGGATGGGTCTGAGGACAAGCTACAGACTTCAGCCTCTAGAGATAGTCATACAGCTCTTTAACATGTAGAAGTTCATTTTAAAGTATGAATCAGGCTTTATATTGTTAAAATATCTTTCAAGTTTTTTTTTTACTTTGTCCACTGATTATTTCCTAGCTTCACTGCTGAGCTTTCCATTTTCATTGGCAGACTCCCTTTCTCTCCTTTAATGTGAGAAGGCTGACCTACCATCTTTCTTTCTTGCTCTCAAATGAGAAGCAGCTTGTGCTATATTTAACCACAGATCAAAAAGGCTTCCTTGAAATGAATCTTGAAGTCATTTTTTCATGTACCTGTTGTAAAATCTCTGTATGCTACTATTTTAGATCCAGTTATGTTGAACTGCACTTTTAAATGATAAAATACTATTTTATCTTCAGAGACTTGCAGTACAGATGTTCAAAATTCTAATGTGTATTGTCATATTTTAACATAATAGAAGCATTCAAGATCTTGCTCGACTGCTCCCTCCATTTTACTATCCTAGATATTCAGTCCAAGAACCTGTTTTCTTAGAGCAAATATGTTTGACAAAGATCCCAAGAACCAAACATTAAACAATATGATTTTGTACACTGAAGAAGCCAAGCTTACTTTTTGCTTCAACAAAGGTTACCTCATGTGAAACTCATCTGATGCTAAATCACAATGTGATCTCCAAATCTCACATGCATTTTATCGTAGACATCATTAATTTTCATCCACTGTACAAAAGAAGGCATTGCAGATTCCTATATAATCTCTTGACATTTCCAGACTTTATTTTATCTCTTTCAGGAGTCTGATTTGTCTTGCATAGCCCACATTTCACTTCACTTAAAACCTACGTGCTTACAAAATCAGACATAAAAATACAAGTGCACACCATTACTGAAAAATTGTTTACTTTCTCATTTTTACCAAATTATCAAAAAAATAATTTGACTATAAATTTTCCACTTACATTTCTGTGTATAGCATATAGAGCAATACAAAGAAGGCCTTGGCTGTATAACATTTTCATTTGTAGTGACTTTGCAGGTGCTTTTATGTGGCCTGTTATAAAACTATGCAGATCAGAAGGGAAAGTGGGCCATGTAATGGTATAGCATTACAGCAAGATGTGACTGCTGGTACCGGTCCATACATTTTAATGTTGCTGTCCCTTTTCCTCTCCCTGCCAGCAGCGCTGTTGGTAGAATCTGGAAGAACTGCTAAACCCTACCATGAGGGCCACCAACAATGGGAGAGTGTGATAGGGCACACTTGTCCTAGACAGGGCAAGAGGAGATTAATGCAACTCTGAGGGCGAAGAGTCACACCCTTTCTGACTTACTGGGCATGCTCCAGCTGCACAGCTATAAAAGAGAGCAACTCAGCTCAGTTGGGGTTGGTGGCTGGAGGGAGAAGACGTGTCGTTTGTTCCAGGCAAGCTGTCATGGAAACCTTGACACAGAGGAACCTCAACCCAGACTGAGGGCAAGACACTCCCCAGAGGCTTCATGGAGTTCAGAGACCACAGGGAGTGGAACACCCCAGACCATGTAAAGGAGACAGAGAGCCACACTGCAGCAGAAGGGATGACAACAGAAAGTAGCCCACTGGAAAATGACTGCTAACTCGTGAGGGAAGTGAAGCCAGGGAGTCAGTGTGTTCTGGTTGGAGTTTTTTCCCACTGACTCAATGGTTGGAGCTACGGCCATTGATAGGGCCCTGGGCTGGGATCCAGTGGAGAGGGAGGACTTGGACGCTCCTGCCAGGGGATGTAACCCCCTCCCTTATCTCCTGTCCCTTACCAGGAGGCTACACAACCCATGAACCAGAGTGAACGAATTAACTTTGGCCATTGGGCCGCCCCTGCCCTGCAAATAGGTGTGAGTTGCTGACTATAGCTATTGGATCACGCTGCCCTGCGAAGAGGGGCAAACTCAGTGACTCTGGCCATTGGGCCATATGACCCTGTGGACCAGGATGAGTTTATTGACTTTGGCTGCGTGGCACACTACTGCATGACAGAGGGCAGACCTAGACACACCAGTTGGGGAGAACAAAACAGGACATTATACATGCACTCTGCAAAAGGAGATGGGCACCCTCTCCCTGCACTGGGCAAAGTCATCCCCAGTCACATCACAGGGCAGCAAATGGGGCAGCTGCCTGGGGCCTGGCAATTTAAAAAGGGACAGACTCCCAGCTAGTATTACTGCAGCAGCGGCAGCCAGAGCCCCAGCAGCAGCCCCTGTTCCCTTATATTGCTGCATGAGTCCCAGGGTCCTGGTTGCTGCTGCCATGGTGGCCGCTCCCCTATCTTGTTCAAGACCTCAGCCACCCCAGGCTGTATACAGGTAAGTCCTGGGACTTACTTTCACCCCTGAGGCACATATCTGGATGTATAAGAACAAGAAGTCATGTGGCACCTTACAGACTAACAGATTTATTGGAGCATAAGCTTTCATGGGTAAAGACCCACTTCGTCAGATGCCTGTGATATGTAGATGTGTTCATGTAACCCCTAAAAGATGTCTGCATCTCCTCAGGATACACATATCCCTGGATGAGTACGACTGTATGAATATAGACAGATGTAAGTCAGGATACAGTGCTGTATTTTGATATAAAAACAGATTAAACGTGTGAACTAAAACATCGTCAAAGCTTTCCATTAAAATATTGTAATGGGTGGGAACATCCTTTAACACAGTTTTTCATAGGTTTTGTTTATTTGATTGATTGATTGATTGATTGATTGGATTTTGCTTTTCCTAGAAAAAGAGAAATAGGAAAGTTTTTGCCAGCCGTGTTGTTTATCAAGTATGAAACAAAAAACATCCATTAGATTGTCCCCCAAAATGTCAGTAAGGTACCTTTCATGCTGTGTAAACACTTGAGGCTTAATACTGTGAGACTCTCAAATGCCCTTTTAATCAGGGATCAATTTTTATGCCTCATTCTCTTTCATAATTAAACATGAAGATTAGAAACAGAGAGCTTATTACAACTTTACAGAAAAGACACTATTTGCTATCATATTAACCAAAGGTACTCAGAAATAGTGTTAAGTCCTATTTCTTAATCTACAGTGATATGTGTTTACTAAGAAGCCAGCAAGAATTTTGCATAGAAGATTTAAAATATGTGATCAGGATGCCTTACTAGAAAATGTGCTGGATTGTCTTAAGTTCATCTTGTATATTAATAATATGAAACTGCATCTGTCCTTAAATACTATTATATTATGGAAGCCACAGTGCAAAACATGAGTACAGCTAATCATTTGCAGAATTACTGAGCTCTGTAAACAATAGCATTTCCTTTCTGCTACCAGTGAGGCTGATACATTTGAATTTGTTGAAGCTTAGCTCTCAGGAACTAAGGCACCTGGCCACTGAATGTTGACTCATCTATGTGACATTCCCTGTTACCCTTTTGAAGTACCCCGTGGCTACTATGAAAAGGGCACAGAGCATTTTCTATAGGACAAAAATGAAATGACTTTCCTCGCTTACTACTCAGTCTAGACCGTAGCCCACAATAAGCTGCTCATCTGCCAACTCTAATTTATGCACCAAGGCTCAGAGTATCCTCTTTGCCATTCTTCTGATCTGCAGAAGTAGGAAAGGAGCTAAGACAAATAATGACATAAAGATGATAAAATATCTGTTCTTTTAGTCTGGTCCCATGCCAGTCTGGCAGCAGTTCTGTATTAGTGCCAGCTTCTGTTTGTTGAGTGAATGCTCACTGTGTCCCTGTCCATGTCTGTCTGCCATCCTGTCAGAGTGTATTCTCATCTTTTGTCTAACCCTCACCATTGGATGTTCAGTGTGATTTCAAAATCCTGGCGTATAAACAATTTCTCAGTTTCTTTTTGTGACCTAATATTTTTCTCTAAACCTGTTATTGAATTTATATTGACTGTGAGCAGTTCAGATAATTACATTATTCTGTTTGCTACCTGGACATGATCAGTATGAGCTTTATGCAGAATTTTTCATTAATACATACTGTGCTATGTCAATTCACTGCATCTTAGGAAGGAAAATATATACATTTATTAAATAAATAAAAATTAACCCTGTGGTGATGCTCATGATGTTAGGCAATAGTGCTTTGAAAATATTTTGTTATGCCAAATTGCTGTAATTAAAGTGCAAAAAGCTCTGAAGTTACAAAAAGCAAAGTCTTTTCCATTGTTTTCCATTACTTTGATTTGTCTGTTGAAGTCCTGAAGATTGCATCGTTTTCTGGCATTTCACTTTCTAACCCTTGGAGCCACACAATGCAGCTACCATTTTTAGAACAATTCAGAGTCAGAAGTAAACCACTGTCTTGGTACCTAGGATGTTGTCAGGCTCTGCCTTTGGATAGAATTATAGAATGCTAGAACTGGAAGGGTGCATCTACGCTGCACCATTATTTTGAGATAACTAACGTTATTTTGAAACAACAACATGAGTGTCTACACAGCCATTCCATTATTTTGAAAATTTCAGTGACAGATAGCTTATTCCAAAATTCATAAACCTCATTCTATGAGGAATAACACCTATTCAGAAATAGCTATTTCAAAATAAGGCGTGTGTAGACACTCCATTGCTGCTATTTTGAAATAGCCCCTCACCAGGGCCATTCTAAGTTATTCCTTTCAAGTGCCTCTGGGGGCTTTAAATCGAGATAACATGTCTATATTAGGGAAGCCTGCCTCAGACTAATTTTGAGGCTTTCCTGCAGTGTAAACGTGGTATTTCTAAATAAGCTATTTCAGAATAACTATTCCAAAACAGCTTATTTTGAAATAGTTGTGTAGTGTAGACGTACCTGAAGGGACCTCAAGAGGTCATCAAATCCAGTCCCCTGTCCTCATGGTAGGAGGAAGCACCATCTAGATTACCCTGGATAGATGTCTATCTAAACTGCTCTTATATATCTCCAGTGATGGATATTCCACAACCTCCCTAGGCAATTTATTCCAGTATTTAACCACCCTGACAGTTAGGAAGTTTTTCTAGATGCCCAACCTAAACCTCCCTTGCTGCAATTTAAGCCTATTACTTCTTGTCCTATCATCAAAGATCAAGAACATTTTCTTCTTCCTCCTTGTGACACCTTTTTAGATACTTGAAAACTGCTACCATGTCCCCTCTCAGTCTTCTCTTCTCTACATTAACCAAACCCAATTCTTTCAGTCTTCTCTCATAGGTCATTATTCTTACATAAGTGGATATGCCCAAGGGTGAAAGGAATTTAAATTTCTTACAGATACTATCCTATTGCAACAGGAGTCCCTGTCAGCTCTTTAAATAGCTCCCTTCTGGCTCAGTCAGTTCTTGCTCACAGCGAGGTGCACCCCTTTACTTTCACCTCTGGATATGCCTTTAAAACAGCATTTTTGGGCTGACAAATAAGATCATGTACTGTGATTTACAGACAGACATACTTAAGTTTCCCAAATGTACAAAACACAACTGTCAGGGGATAGGTTAGAACAAATGTTCTTTTTTTCTTCTTTCATGTGCAGACATTCACCTGTATGGTAGCATTAATGGTTGAAAAAGAGAGAGAGAAATAAAGAATGAATGAAAGAAAAAATAATGCAGTATAATAAAGAATTCAGCATAGTTGATTGAAGTTTATGATCTGACTCCTGACTTTTATTGGTGTAATACAATACAGAATCTGGCCTAGTGTCTGGCTCTATATCCTATCTGTGACCTTGACAAGTCCTTGTCTAAGTGTCAAGCTGTTTCAAAGTCACATTAAAGTACACACACACACACACACCAGAATGCTTCCTGTGCACAGGTTTTAATAAAAGACCGATGGTGAAGAACTTTTGTGCAAATAGCATGTTCAAAGCTGAACAATGTACTTAATAAATAAAAGTAGGAATAAGTGGCCCTATGAAGCAGTAAAGGAGATTATTACATGCCTTGTGAATGCAGAAAGATGCAAAAGACCCACTGTACTTATTGTTTAATCTAAAAGATTTGGAACACTTGCCTTTATGGTTAGGTTATTCCAGCACTAGCTAAATAAAGGAAAGGCAGCCTCCAAATAAAGAAAGAAGCATGAGCCATTTTCACTCAAATGACAATTCTAAATTATTCCTATTGGGGATGATTCAGGGGTGGAAATTCAGTCAGTGGCAGTTTGGGTCAAATATACAGCCCCTATATTAGACAACTGCCTTTTGCTGTCCTTACAGATTTTATTTCCCTAGAACAAGTTGTGGGAAATCTACTTTTTGAAGGCTTGTCTGAGCATGACTTCCTGTTACTGTGAAAAGCAGTAGAGAGACAGTCACTCACTCCTTTTGCTTCATAGAAGCTTGCTAGCGCAGAAATACTGCTTTCCATATGAGGACAAAAATAGGAATAATATGGCCTTAAACTTATCTGTGGCTCCTAAAGGCCCTGTTCTACCTGCAGATATGCATATGCCACTCCTACTGTCTGACTTGGGAGTTTCATAAGTGTATTTGATGACAGAATTGGACACAAGGCATTCATTTCAAATGATTGGTGCTATAAAACTTATCCAGTCTCTTCCAGAAGTAGTAAATAAGGAAATCCTTATCTAAGACTTTGTACCATATTTTCATAAAATGTTAAGTGAACTATAAATCATGTTTGTAACATCTGAAAAACAACAAAGAATACATGGTTTTAGCAGAATGGTAATTAGGTGTAAATAATGTGTATCCAGAGCACTATGATAATAATGAAATTTCTTAGTAAGATAATTTGACACATTAATTCAGTTCTTAAATTTACCATTTACAGGAATGGCAATGAATATTTTTTCTACAGGATGCTTATTAGACTAAATTGTTCAGTTTTCTATACACATGACATAGGAAAATAATTGCACTGTAATTATCTGTGATTGATAATTTTGGGGCCAAAACGTTTCCTTTATAATGTGAAAATGTACTTGGTCTCTTGTTGTTACTCACTAACTGAGATTTATGGTGCATTGGTAAAAAAGCTTGCAAGAAGCAGTTGATATTTACGAGTAAAAGATGGAAACACTCTCTCTTTTCACATTGCATCAGTGTAAAAGTCACAAACTGGATGGGCAGGAGCGCCTTCAGACCTCATATTGTGCTAATTAATCTTCTGTGCTTTTTTTCTGACAGGCCTAAAGACACATTTTCTGAGTTTTACACACAACATGAAAAGGGACCAAAGTGATTTTAAATCAATGCCAGTAAATGGATTATTTTAAGATGGACACCAAATAGGCTAGAACGTGAATAAAAATAAGTATTTCGTTCTCCTGGGTAACCTGTGCAACCTGAAATATTCAAAAATGACAGTAGAGCAGACAGAGAGGAAACTAGGGCCACGTTTTAGTTTGCAAAATTGTATTTTGGGGAAAAGGTTGTGGATGCCCATTCACATCATTTTATATGGGAATTGGGCATAAAGGTCTTAGCCTCCTGTGTTGTTGGGGGTTTTTTAAACACAGTTCAGCTGTGCCAATGGCTGAGCAATAACATTTCAGAGGAAATAAGAACTATAGACATAATATAGTAATGAAGAGAAAACCTCATTAGAGTTTAAATGTGTGCAGGTGTTGTTGGTCAGTGGTTGGCTTGGGATTGGCAATGAGATGTGGAGTTACTCTTGACTATGTCATTGTCTCATCTAGCTGGCCAGCAGTGGCTGAAAGTCATTGTGATGTTATACTGCATATTGTGACGTTTTACTCCATATTGTGAAAATATGCTTATGATATGAATAGGACATAACTGAAATACACTTTGTGCAAGATGCCTCATGTAAGATATTATTGGAAAGGTTATGATTTACTGAATGCAATTATCCAATTTGCATGCCTCTGTCATTTCGGTATCAAGTTAGAACTACTGAAAATGTACCTATACTTAATAGGTGCTACTTTGGGTGTCACTGCAAGTATAACAATGAAAAGCCAGATAGGAGTGTCCAAAGGAAGGCAGAAAGCCTTTTCATGGTTCATTGTCCTTGCCAGTGAGTCATTAGCCCCAACTGCAACTGTCCCTCGGATGCTGTAATGCTACAGGGTCATGTGACCTGGTCATCTGATACTAATCATCACCTTGGACTGCTGTACTTTTCCACTGTGGGTGGGGAATCAAAGGATTCCCACCTTATGGAAAAATCTATATAAGGTAGGTGGGAAAAAAGAAACCAATCATTGTCTTCAGTTTGCTTCACTTGCACCTCACCACCCAAAGAGACACTTGAAAATACCTCGAAACAAAAAGGACTTGGGCTGGGAGAGGGGGAGAGAAATACTGGACCCAGGCTCAAAAGAGACCTCTGGCCTTGTGAAGGACTCTCTCTAAACAATATCTAGGCTACGGTGAGGAATTATTTTCTGTAACTAGTTTCTTTAGTGAATCTAGATTAGTTTGGCGTTTCATATTATATTCTTAGAAACCTGTTTTGTTCTATTTGCTGCTTAAAAATACACACCTTTTTATAGTTAAGCTTATTTCTTGTTTGGAATATAACCTACTTTATGTAATTTCTAACTGGAAGAGCTGTAAGTTGTGGATACCTTCCTGCATGTCGAGGGAGGAGAAGAATTTCATATAAAACTTTTGGTTTGCACTCCAAGGAGGTGTATAAGCAGTGTGCTGTGGCATTTCCCTTAAGCTGGTCTGAGTATTCTGTAGGCCCTGCCTTTGTGTATTCTGGAGGAAACTTAAGAGCCTGGCTCACAAAGCAGGGCTAAAGGATGCCTAGTCTGGCAGAAAAGGTGGGTATCAAAGCTCATCAGAGGACATTCCAGGGGACCCACACTGTTAGTCATCACTGCCATTTGATGCTGTTTTTTGATGGCCTTTTCTGACATGAGCTGCACTGTCTAAATCCAGTTTACTGTACCCAAAAGTCTAAATCATAAAACGTCAGCATCATGACTCACGGTGCTCTTTGCTCACATGCTGATAATCTCAGCAGAGAAAGAAAGGATAGAAACAAGTATGCAGTCTGATACATGCTCACACAGGGTGTGTCTAGACTACAGGGTTTCTTTTTTTTTTAAAGTAGCCTTTTATTGAAAAAACTTCCCCTGCATGTCTAGACTGCTGCTGCATTCTTTCAAAAGTAAATTGAAAGAATGCGGCAGATTTTTTGACCACGGAAAACCTCATTTTACGAGGAAGAACGCCTTTTTTCGAAAGTGCTCTTTCAAAAAAAGGTGCTATATAATGCAAACTGTGCTTTTTCGAAAGAGAGCATCCAGACTGCCTGGGTGCTCTCTTTCGAAAAAATGGCTTGCTTTCTCGAAAGTACTGGTTGTAGTCTAGACGCTCTTTTTCGAAAGAGGCTCTCTCGAAAGTATCTTTTGAAAAAGCCTCTTTTGAAAGAGGCTTGCAGTCTAGATGTAGCCACATAGAGGCTCTTATGAAGGAAGCCACTGAGGTACATTGAGGTAGTAGTATGGAGAAGCTTGCACCTCTGCTAATTGTACTGTAAGCATTACAAGGAAGAATGAAGAACTTCAGATTTCATGAGTGGGATACTGAGGATTTTTTTTTATTTTTGGACCGCAAATTAAAAGCCATTTTACATAGTTTTTACTGTTTCATTTAGTTACTACTGAAGCCGAACTCTCCTCAAAGTCAAGAAAACTAGTGATGCCTGAGTAAGAACAAAAGATTAAATTCATCTTTATGCAGAAAACTAGTCCCATTTAAGATCTTGAAAAGGGTATAAGTGAGACTGGATGCATAGGTCTTTTGCTGGCCCTCACAGAAGAGTGAACTTCACAGTAAGTGAAAGGTAAGCAGGGAATAAACAGAACCTAAGCAAGATAAGAAGGAAGGTCCTTTCATGGATTGAGAACTGGTTAAAAGACAGGAAACAAAGGAATAAATGGTAAATTTTCAGAATGAAAAGGGGTAACTAGTGATGTCCCCCAAAGGTCAGTCCTGGGACCAATCCTGTTCAA
>JANRFK010004893.1:23137155-23156287 GCA_030068395.1 Apalone spinifera | reverse complement strand
CCTTGGCCTCTGTTTGTCAGATGCTGGAGAGGGATGGCAGGAGACAAATCGCTTAATCATTGTCTTTGGTCCACTCCCTCTGAGGAACCTGGTGCTGGCCCCTGTCGGCAGGCAGGATACTGGGCTAGATGGACCTTTGGTCTGACCCGGTACGGCCGTTCTTATGTTATGTTCTAAGAATTAATAGTAAGATAAAGATACACCAAGTTACCCCTTACTGCACTGCTCTGATGGGACTGTATATTAGTAACTATGTCTTCAGTTGCTAAACCCTCCCATAGGTCCTGAAAGTACACACAGCCTATTTCTAATCAGGTTACCTATCCCAACCCATAAAAACAGGAATCTCTTCACTTCCTAAACCCTCCTGTTCCTTCTTTTCCCCTTGCTGATTCTTGTCCAAACAGGGAATATAATAAATGCACATATGAGAAATACATATATAAAACATGCCATCTGAGTGGACTTTAATAAGACACATCTTAATTATAGACATACAAAGTATGTTTATGTAGCATCTCTTTTACCAATAGTAGCAAGATAGGCACGCTGGATTTTGAACAGGAAGCGCTTTTGAGCATGCATTAGAATATTAGCATTGGGCAAGGTTATATTTCATATCATATGGATTTAACCTTTATAAATTCATAGATTCATAGATTTAAAAGCAAATATGAGACCATTGTGACTATATTGTCTGACTTCCTTCCTAACACAGGCCACAATACTTCCTTCAGTGAATTCCTGATTCAGGTCCCTTCGGTGTGGTTGAATAATAGCATATGTATTAGAAAAAAACATCCAGTCTTTTTTTTAAAAAGAATTCCAGAGATGGAGAACTCACTTCTCTCTTTAGAAAGTGGTCCAATATTAATTAGCTTCACATAAAAAATGTATGCCCTTTTTAAAGCTTGAGTCTGTTTAGCTTTAATTTCCAGACATTGGATTGTGTAATGTGTTTGTCAGATAGATTAGAGTCTTCTATCATTTTTTCATAATCATCTAATTTTTGTTCCCTGATACTCACAGACTGTGATCTTTGAGGCTTTGGCTATTGTAAGGCATGCTTTTCAATCCCTTGAAGATTCTCTTGTCTCTTCTCTTTACCAATTTCAATTTTTCAACATCCTTCTTCAAGTGTAGATATGGAAACCAGAACTGGTCATGCTATACCAGTTTCAGTTGCAGGAGGGTCACAGTCTTCATATGACCTCCCTACTCCTGCTCAGTATTCCCTGTTTATACCATAAAGGATCACATTAGTCTTTTTAGCCTAAAGGAAGTTTACAGGTCTTAAACTGTGGGGACACTTTCTATAGTGTTTTTGTAACAGAAAGGTAACAAAAAGCATTTATGTTGGAATGGAATAGATGTGATTGATCACTCAAACAAAGAGCTCTCTTAGAAAAGTCTATTGGGATCCCATTTAAGAGTTTAATTCCTGTCTTTTTTTCCAGTATTCCTCCTTTATAGTCTAAGCACCCTCTCCATCCCCACTTCTTTCTTGTAGCACTTACTGATAAAATGTTAATGTACTACATCATCAGAAGGCCATCAGTGATATTTTGATGAAGTATTATATCATTACTCATTAAGGAACTATTGTTCTGATGATATATTTGTCATATTCTCTTGAACTAATGGATCGCACAGATACTAAAATAGCCTCAAGAGAAGAAGATGAAAGAAAAGTATGGGGTCCTGGGAAAACCATATGAGGAAATGTGACACAATAGAGTACAGATTGCTCAGATTGATGAGGAAATTAGAAAAGAAGAAGTAGGAGGACTTGGAATCTTTGTAAGAAATAAAAAGGAAGATGGAAAAATTAAAAGAATCACCTACAAATGTGACTCATGAAAAAACCATGAATTCACCATGAGAATGGAGCAAAAGCAAAAAAAAAGAAAAAAAAACGGTATTAACTGTGCAGGAGCAAAGTGAAGTTAAAGAAACTAAGTGTAGACAGCTTTAAGCCAGAGATATAATGTAAAGCAGCACTTGTAAGAGTCTAAAATACTGCTGTTTCAGTCTCTGTTTTCTGTTGATCCACAGCCTACCACTGTGTATGCATGGAGCATAACACAAAAAGGAGTCAGAGTGTGATGTTGACAGGACATCCATAAATCACTTACAAGAAGAAGACATTGACCACACATATGTAGATAAGACAGCTCATTTTAGCATGTGCAGCCATAGCTTGAGTGTCAAATAAACAAGTATGGATAAACAACAGTGGAACAGAATCAAAGGAGAAATCATTCTTGAAATAGACCCTGGGCACTCTCTTATGGCCTGATCTAATGCCCTTTGAGGTCAATGGGAATTTTTCTTTTGTCTTCAAAGATCATGCCATCAGTTTCATATCTGAGCACATGTGATTTGTCTCACCCCAGGAAAAGCTGGGTCCTTAAAGCTACCACATCTATACAAACACACAGAATCTCTACAAAAATAGTCACAGACCACCAGGGCTGGCCCCACAACATTTTGGCACTTGAGGCGGGGAACTCAAATGACTACCCCTCTCTAGAGCGCAGAGAATACATATGCACCAGCAGCAGACACAATTTTCTACACTCTGGGTCCTAGTGATGCCCCTCCTCAGTCTGGCACTTGAGGCAGCCGCCTCAGTTTGCCTCATGGTAAGGCCAGCCCTGCAGACCACCATTGACACTTTATGAAGGACTTTTAGGGAGGATGGGTAGACTTTTAGGGAGGACTCATCACATACTGCAGCCTTTGCCAGATTAGTAATCTTCTGTTTAAGAAGATTTTCTTCTACTCCCCAGTCTGTCTTTGTGACATGAGTACCTTTCACTACAGTAATATATAAAGCCCTGTAAGTCTGTGGATATCCGCTTTATAGCTGGGTATCTGCATCTGTGTATGTCAGTGTGGTTATCCGTAGCTTTTTTTTGTGGGTATGTATCCACATAGGGCTTTAGTAAGAAATGGAAGAAATCACTATTATTTGTGTGAGATGTTTCTTAGAGCACACAGAAAGCCAGATCCCACAAGTGGATGTTCACAGGTTACATAACTTTTGCAGGCCAGCTGATACCAAGCTGGGTACCACAGAATATTACCAACTACAATAACTTTGATTGTTACTGGTCACCCCAGATCACATGACATTATTTTTATTGGATGCCTGACATTTTTAACTGGAAAAATAGTTAATAATGAATGTCATAGTAAAATGTGAATGATGAATAATGCTCAACCAGTACACATTTCAAACAAATAAGTCATACTAAAAAGATATATGAACAATTGTTTTACATCAATACTTGGTGAGTATATAAATGCTTATAAACAGTGACTAATGTTTCTACAAATAACAGCTAACATAACTTGCTTATTTTATTTGCAAAAATATTTATGAATTAATATTGATCTGTTTTACTGTGTGATCTGGCTGAATAAGCAGTCGTTTGAACAGAAACATAGGCCTGAGACAGCCTTTCTGAGATCAAAAGATTTCTTTAGCCTCACTTTTTGAGAGGAAACTCTACTGCCAGATCTTTTTGCCAGTTTGTATCACCACACAACTCTCAAGTTCAATAGCAGAATTCTGTGCAGTTTTGTAGTTGGGAAAGATGTGTTTCAGTCAGGGGATCAGGTCTTTTCCTTGATTCCTGTATCTCTTCTCCCCATTCCCAGGATAGAAAGTACAGTACTGACAAAGATTATGAAGGTTAGGTCAGAGAAATCTCTGCTACTTATTTCCCATTGGCAGCCCATATTCTGGTTTCTCTCAATCCTGCAATGCCTAGTAGATTCAGTTCATCATTCTGAAGATGCTGGAGGCTGTAGTTTCAAATTGTCTGAGTAGAAGAATAACTCTGAAGTCATGGTTCTTCTGCAGATTAAGTGTTTTCTGTGAATGACTCTAAATAAGGCAGCTCTTTAATAACATACTGTTAAACACTTGGTATTTGGGTCTGAAAATTTCAAAGTAAATTTGTCACATAATGGAATTTATATAGAATAGGGTTTAGGTGTGAGTAAAATCAGAACCAAGCAATAAAAAAATAGTCTTTGCAACAACTGCTGTAGATCTTCAAAAGCCCATTAACTCCAAAATAATGGGGATTGGATTAAATTCCAAATGAAGACCATAAGCTTAAAATTCTAAATGTATAGCTCAGATAATTGGTGAAGCAAGTTTATTTGCAGTAATCAGTAAGTAATGCTACAGACATATTCATAATGCCATCTATAGTGCTTTGGTCAACATACATTGGCCTTGGTTATACGTTGCACATGTTTTAGTGTGACACCATTGGCATAATTGGTTCTACACCAATATAACAGTATACAATTGATATAACATTGTGGACAAACTTAATTAAATATTTCTGGAGACCCCCAGGTATTAAAAAGTACCATTTGGTATCTGTGATGCCCCAGGACTAGAATGATTTGTTCTATAGCAAAATAATTTAGCATTATTCCCTTATATATAAACCTGAACCTTTGATTTTTTTAAAGATCAGATCATGATCTTTATTTGACAGATATGAGCAAACATTACTTTCCCTTGTCCCCTGGTGGGGTAAGTTTTCAAGCTTTGAATATGTAAGAATCCTAACTAGATGAAATTTAAAGCACTAGGTGATTAACTCAAATATGGAAAATGTGTTGTCCCCCTCCCCCTTTCTCCAAAAAGAAACAGTCATCTAATCTAAAGATGAAGGGCTGTTTTCTCCTGCACATTTGCCTAGACACCCAAGAACTTATAATATATTATATGTCAAAATATAACAACTCAGGGAGCTCATATGTTTTAAAAAAATTTACTTCATCCATAAAAACAACATTAAAATCCTTTCTACAGATCTTCACATTATCTTCTCATCAACACTACACATATGACTTAATGATGCATATATTGAGATACAGATTAAGTCCTTTTTTGGGGGAGGATGGTGAGTGACTGTCCTCCAGATGTCAATGTCTGGCATAAATAATAGTATTAGAATAAAATGCAAAATACAAGAAAGAACAAATACAGTTCATTCCTCTTATGAATAGCACTGAATAATGTAAAAGAGAAGAAAAATATATTGTCACAAATAATAGAAGGTAAATTATTCCCAGACACAAATGCCTACAATTCACCATGAAGAGGATCTCAAATCTTTACATTAAAACAAATGGACTTTCATAGAAACTCATTACAAAAAAATACAGTAGAAAAATGAGTTTTTCATCAAGGATAAAATTAAATAACCACAAGCACACAGATTCCTTCCTAATAATAATTGGTTTTGCAATCTTATATATCCTCTACAATTTCCCAATGGCCCATCTATTCAGACTTACACAAGTATGAAATTTGGCAACTTAAGGAATGCTCTTTAGAGCCTAACCCCAAATATTGTGTTCCACAAATCTTTAGAAATCTTTCAAATATCTTAAGATTCTATGATACCCCTAGTTTTTAAGCAGCAATTTGCAGTGAAGTCAGTGGAGAGTTCTGCTTAAAAAACAATGCTGCAATTTTGCTATTAATTATTCCATCCCCCCTCATGTTCCAGAAAACACCATGTTAAGTGCAAACATTACATCCCCTTGCTTCCCAACCAAGTACTTTTCCTCCTGTTTCCAATGAGCAACTATGAATGTTTTTGTAACACAGAGAGGATTATGGAAAGAAAAGGAACACAATGACTGAATTCCTGTAGCCTTCCTAAGTTTCTCTTGTTGATGGAGGAAGCTAATTTCTCCTCCAAATCCTGACTCATGTTTGCTAAAGATTCCTTTCAGGCATAGAATTGTGATGTCTCTTACAAATCACAGAAAAGCTTATCCAGGGTATTGGTCATCAGATAATTTGGCCTTTAGGAAGCTTCAGAATGTACTATTTGATGATCACCCATTTGCCTTATGGTCTTGATCTGTTTCATGCACGCATAAAGATCTCTAAAAGATATAACAGTGCATTTTGGTTTCCAATACAGTTTATAGTCAGTTCTTCATCTATTTATTTGGAATCCAGGTGATATGGTCAGTTTGCTTTTGCTAGCCAAGGTCAGGTCTTGGAGATACTGAGCTAAAAATCAGCCTGAATAAAACCAGAGGCAAAGCTTGTAGAATGGATGAAACTGCTGAAGAAAATGATAGAGGTCACATGTGCCTACTTATTTAAAGTAATTTGCCTACCTTTTGTTATGTGGATCAGCAACCAGAGAATTTTGTGAGTAACAGCAGTGGAAATGTTTTTTGCCACCTATGCTAGGCCAAAAGGAATAAAGCATAGTTGTAGCTGTCAGTCTCCAGGTACGAGAGAAGTAAGATGAGTGAGGTGATATATTTTATTGAACCACCTTCTGTTAGTGAGAGAGAAGCTTTCAAGTCACATGAATCTCTTTTCACAAGGGGTTTTGCTACAGTTATCCATGCTTTTGTCTATTCCGCACTGGCTTATTGTACTGCACTCTAACTGGAACTATTCTAAATTAACCTGGAAATTTAAGCTGATGTAGAATTCACCTTCCTGCTCAGAGGGAATATATTGCACCTGTACTTCAGAGACAGCACTAGCTTCCAATTTATTTCTGGCTATAACTATGACCCAGCTTACCTTGAATATTGAGGACAGAGGAGACTGAAAGGAAGAGTTTGTGCTGATTTCATATATATTAAAGTATCATGGGAATTAAATTCTATATATTTACAATACTCCTGTAACAAAAGAAAATTATCTAGGGACATGTTTTTCAGCAAGTCCCCTATTCAAAGACAACACATTTCATAACCTCTCTCACATTTACTATAAAAGCAAGAATAAAAAAAGAAAACCGATGACAATGTTAAACAAACAATAGGGTTATCTGCTTCAAGGGATTGAAAGCAAATAGTTGATTTTGAAGGTTAAGAGTGTACAGGAAGTAGAGAGAAAAACTCTTTACTTCAGATTGTAACAGAATATTCAAAATTCCCTGATGGCATTTTGGGATTCCACTGGGTGTCATGAGTAGCTTTGGAAAAATAACATTTTTTTCCATCCAGTTAAGTTCTAAAAAATAGTAATTAAAAAAACAGTTTGGGTTGAGCAAAAGCTTTTTAATTTTTTTTTTTTTTTTTGTGAATTGAGAAAGTCCCTTTCAGGAATATTCCTGAGCATTGATTATGAGCATAGGTCTCTCAAATAGCTGGCTGGACAAACCACTGGTGTAAAGGGATAGGAACATAGTTAACACCACCTCCTGCCATTTTGTGAATAGCCAAAGGTATTTGTGTCAAAATCACTGATAGTTGCAAGTCTGTATTTCATTTTCCATGACTAAACAATTCATAACTTTTTTTATCAAGCTCTAGTCTGAAGTCCCTCTTATTTTAGTGTAAACCTGGTGAAATTTCATTTATTTCAATAGCATCATCAATACCAGTATTTTGCATTGGAGAGCAGAATTCGGCCCATTCAGTGCAAGGGTATTGTAGTATGCAGTGCAAGGATATTGTAGTATGGCTTACAACTGCATGCAAAGGTATTGTATTATGGTTTACAACTGTGTGCCATTTTAGGTCAGATGGTCAAGAAACAGAGTAGACACCCCAAACTGGTGTGTCTGTATAGTTACATTTCATCCAGCCAGTAATAAATGTGTGCTCCTGGATTATTCTATTAATCTTACCATGGAGCTACAAACAGTCCTCTTAAATTCTCCATCTTTTCTGAACCACACAAACGAAGTTTGTGATGAAAGGTTATTAAACCAAAAATCATCTCACACTGGGTTACTCCCAAGCTCAAGGCCAGAGGTGCCAACTTCCCCTCGAGCTGGGGAGTGTATCACATCCCTCTGAACCCCTACTCCCTGCACTCCTATCCACCTTCTTCCCTGAATGTGCAATGTACCCACTCTTCCCCCTCCATCTGGGAGCATTCCATACCAGCTGTTTCATAGCAGGCAGGAGATGCTCAGAGAGGAGCTGGTCAGCAGGGCTCCCAGTGGGAGAGAAGCACTGGACAGAAGGAGATCTTGGCTACTGGCAGGTGATAAGCACCTGCTAAATTTTTCCCTGTTGATGCTCCATCTCTGGAGCACCATGGAGTTGGTTCCTGTACTCAACTCACAGATTCCTTTCCTCAGGTCAATGGATTCTCTGATTCATACACTAGCACGATGACAGCCAATTTCTCTAGTAACTAAAGGTTTACTAGCTAAGAAAAACAATGGTTATTGAGAGGTTAAAGCTGGTAAAATACATTAACAGATGAGTCAAAGTGTGTAAGTTCAAAATGATAGCAGAGGTGTAGTGATTTGCTAGATTTTGTATGTCTTTTGGGGTTACCCAACGTAACCTTGGGGTCCCTGTCCACAGGAATTTCACCCTGTCAGAATCCATCTGTCCAAAGATACAGGACTGCTTCCTGGCTCCATTCTTATAGGGATCTTCTCCAGAAAGCAATTTGGCAAATGTCCCCATCATAATATGGCTTTGCCCCTCTTGACAAATGTAGACTGATCTGAAGATTATCTGAACACAATGCTTCTTCATTTATAGTTCCAATTCTGTCTGATGGAAATCCAATTGCAGACACATACATTACATGTTTAGTTACAAAAATCCAAACAACTTTTCATTAGTTCTCATGAAATTTAAACATCAGGTAAATACACCTTTGATATAAGATTAAGGAAGTAGAGATATACACAATATAGTCCAATAGCATTGAACAGGTGTTAGATTGGGGTGGAGAACCTAAGACACAGAGATCAGATGTGTTCCCCAGCTTGCCTGGATCTGGCCCCCGGGCTTAGGGCTCCTCTGGCACTCCAGCACTCATTGCCCCCCACCTGACTGATTTTTCTGTGGGTCATTGGCCCTTGAACCCAAAAGGTTCCCCACCTCTGTTATAGATAAATGAAGACAATATCGTTCTTATTTCTTTTGAACTACATTAACTCTCGAGTGAATTAGTACACTTCACATTCCTTTGACATTCACCTTGAGTTAATTGGCCTATTGCTCTGATCTCAGCTGGTCTATCAGTGTCACAGGTATATTCTTCTCTTGCTAGTTGAACAGAGCTCCCTTTAATGCATATAGGAAAATGTTGTTTGGTTTATATTTAAACAAATTACACTTGCTGAAGTAATTATGCTTTCAGTGGTACAAGTATGTAAACAGAAGGTACAATGCAATATCTTTTTTTTTTCATCATGAATGACAGAAGTCTGTGGCCCACAGTCATTTTAGGCTGACATTTTCAATTGATATAGCTGTATTGATGAAAGAGGATTAAGGAGTTCTCAGATGCCAAACCTCATTATTTCAACTTTATGTAGAACTGTCAAGCTCTAATAATTCCAAAGGGATTTAGCCATTATAGGGTAAAAAGGCTAGGTCTTCACAGCAATCTGAAAACGATTGTATCCTGTCAAAATGTAAATGGTCCTATATTAATGAAAATCTAATGGTATAACTTTCAGTCAGTATTTTTCAATTAACACTTTTATAATGATACAATGGTAAAGAAATAGCAGAATATGCTTAAATAAAGCTTTCAGAGATCTCGTGATTTGCCCTAACATCCTAGAATTGCAGCTTATGAGAGGGTCCAACATGGGAGCATTTATTAGACTTTGTAATAAGCTCTAGTAAAGGTTTTATTTTTTTTTGTCTGACTTCTCTTCTGTTAATTTGCAGCCCAGTCTTTGTCAAGTCAGTTTGAAGGGAGATTATTCTTAAAGAGCTTCACTGCTATAAATCTATGACACTTTCATGGAAACCTGTAAGTATAGCTAGTACACTGTTGACCTTTTCAGGATTTTTGTGAATTATTTCTATATAAATCATTGCATGAAAATCTGTTTAGTCCTTTATTCTCTTTTGTTTTTGAGGCACAGAACATCCATAATCCATCTGTCTGTCTATCATCATATCTGCAATGCTTTGGTATAATAACTAGAAGATAACGATAAAGTTAAGTATCTCATTGTTTTGTTGGCAAAGAGCCCAGCTCTATACCACTCGTAGATTTAGCCATGGTTACCTAATGAGAGAGTATCTTTCCACCTTTGCTTTACTCAGCCTTTGTTATTAGGGAAAGCTTTTTCCAAAAGATGTGACTTGACCATGTCTAGACTCAACTACACGTGTGGCAGCAGAGCATGCTTAAGTCAAGTGTCCTGTACTAAAACTGCTTTGCCTCCAGCTCCTTAAGATTTCACCTTAGTTGCTGTTAAACTCAGTGTGGAGCACAGCTGTGTTAGAGCTTTGAGGATGGAGAGGATTTACAATGCCATGAGCTTTAAAGATAATAAACAAAAACTGGAAATATATCTAGTCAAATGAGGAGCCATTGGAACACTGTTAGGATGTTCTTGCATTAGCATTTTTTGCTTACAAGATGGACTGTTTTTTACTGACCTAACTGAATCTTCACATCATTCCCATTCAACTCCTAGTACACTGTATTGAAACTATCTAATGTGGAGCTGAGAAACCTGTAGTGAGGGAATGATTCCAGCATGTTGGCCATATGAAAATGGGAGATGTTTTTCCAGAATTGCAATATGCTTTTTCAAAAGTACCGTTCACACCAATAAGTCCTTTAGATTGCTCACACCTTTAGTGATGGTTCAATTACTTAAAAGCTGAGCAATTAATAACTTAGCTCTTGAAAGTGCTTTCTAGATCTCACAACATACAAAGCCTTTTGTTTATTGAAGTAGGGTCTCCAGGGTAGTAGGTTAGGATTTACTGTTGTGGTGTCCTGACAGGTCTTCTGCTCCGTCAATGACGATAACCAGAAAGCTGTGCGGGTGTGTTCTCAATCATGTGTGCTGTGTCGACTTGCACAATTGTTCAACGCAGCAGATTCTGAGAGAGCCCCCAAAGACCACAACTCAGATAAGAATCAAAGGTGCCCGGCCAGGTTTATTGTTAAGTGAAGTACAGTAATAGTTGTCAGTATGCATATGTACCAGTAACAATGGACACAGCTCAGTCAGTAAGAGGTCTCACCTACCCCTACTCCGGACAAAGACTGCCCCTCCAGGACACCACTTTATACACAGGTACAAACAACTTACACATCACTCCTGACGTCAGGTTGCCACCCTCTGACGCTACTTGATTACCACTCATCACCCTGCACCTTATGGTTTGATTAGAATATCTCTATCCATCATGCTGTAATTTTAGACCCTTTCTTGAACCTGGGTTGGTATCTGTGGGAAGTGTGGGTACCAAGGTCATTTTTAAATGAGATGGTGGTACCATCCTTTTGGAATGTGCTTTCAACTTATGACCAGTACCAATTACTGTTCTACACCTTGGCATTATTACCACTCTCAGTCCTGTTCATGCCAAGTTCTATGAGCAGGGGTTTGCCTCTTGCTCACAACTTAGCTTTGCTTTATATTAGCCAAATTTTGTCCATGGTTAGCTAGGCCTTAGGCCTCAAACCAGGGCTGTGCTACATGGGCTTTTGTTTCAAGCCCTTGTCTTACTATATTTATCACTGGATTGCTGACCGATATTTATACTCCTCACAGGCTTATTCTTATCCCTTTGTAAACAAGGGCCCATTAGTGAAAAGTTGTCTCTCTTGATGTTTTTAAAAATATTTGTTATTCCAAAACACACATTCAAAATTCACAAGTTTAGCTCTGGCTATAACTGAAAAACACAGAACAATCAACTATACCAGTTATATTTGATTATATCATCTTTGGATTTTGGAGAATAAAAAAAGTAGAATATTATTTTCTGCTGAAAGATAGATTTATTTACTGTTCTAGAGCCAGTGCAGCAGAGCGGTTGAACCTGGTGTGTAGTATGAACAGAAACCTAAAGAAAGCTTTCTGGGATGCAAAATTTGAAAAACATGGCAAAGGACTTCTAAGAAAACCAGTTGTAGGGCTTTGGCTGCCAGTCTCTAAGCCTAATTCAGCAGTATGTTATGCCAAATTTATAGCAGTGTAACACAATGGACATCAATTGAATGACATAGGTGTAAAATTGGAGTAACACATCATGCAGTTTGGTCAGCTGCTCTGATTTCTCACTCATGATCTGGGGCTACATGTTGTAGGAATCATGTGGAGGCAATGTGGAGAGTGAATACCTAGCACTGCTTAGCATTGCCCTAGCTTAGGATATGAAGGAGTGGAGCTGATGAAATTGGAGATGTATGCTGTCCAGACCTCTTCATGCAGCAGAGTCAGTGCTTTAATAAGACACTCTCCCGGGGATGGAACAGATAGGATGACACAGAGGGATGCTGAGGGAAGTATGTGGGGTTTTTTTTTCAGCTGTAAAGGGGATTTGTGTCAGCTTGTATTGCAATCAGACTCTGTATAGTAAACTTGCCTGTTGCTAGTATTTTTCAACATTTCTCATTAAGACTTATTTTTATCTTTAGTTAGTCACTGAGGAAAGCTGGGGCTTTGGTTTACTACCTTTTGCCTATTCTGAGATCATCGAGCTCAGCCTCTGCTTGGCTTCTGAGTTTGCTGTGAATGACTGTCTGCTGCTGTCTCTGTTTTCCACTTAAATTTGTAGCTAGCTAGTTTGCCCAGGTCCCTGCAATTTGTTGCTATGACTGTTGGATGATATTACTTGCATTGTATGTTCTAATGAGCTCAATAGTTCTCTCTGAGCTTCTGCATCTGGTAAAGATAATAAGCATGACATCTCTGTTAGTCACAGCCATGCCTCATACTGAAGATGCAATGGGGTTGGAGTTTAAAATAGTTTTCTGTTCTACAGCCGGTGCACTTCAAACACATAATAATTACTGAACAAAATGTTCTTAGACATTTGCTTGAATAGTGTCAATCAATAGCACTGTTTATGAAGGAGAATGATATTTTTGAGGCATAAACAACCTATACAAATAAACAATTACTTTGCATCTCTCCCAAAAAACGGTGCTGATGTTTTTATTTTTATCTTTATGTAATCAATAGGCACTAGCTGTCTAACCAAGAAATGCATGTGCCAGCTACCTCCAGGACAGGAAAATAGAAGAACCAGTTCCTTTTGTCCTATAACGATTTCAGTATTATTGAAAGACTGTCTACACAGTCAGATATTAATAGCTGATATTAGTGTAATTTCAGGGAAAATCCGTATGTTCAAACAGAACAAATTGTGTGAGTTCCAGGGTGAATATAAGGATAGCACCTACAGAAATCTTTCACTATAAAATGGTTTATAAGAAATGTGTAAGATTGGGAATGAGATCAAATGTTTTCAAGAAAGTAAAGAGGCATGTTGTGTTACTCCAGAGAGCAGGACCACTGCTCTTCTTAGAAAATGGTTACCTCTCTTTTTGTAGAAATTCACTGAAACAAATATAGACCTTCCTTCAAATTGTTCTGTGTAGATGGACCCATTCTGATGTGGAGCCCTCACTTATTTCTTCCACATGGGAAAAATTACAAGATTGGGCTGTACATACCTTTAGAAGTGAAGAGGTTTGATATTTTGATCTGTCATGGCTCAGCTCTGGTCTTTGGGACTAGAACGGGTTGATATTTTAGACAATTTTTTTCCAGGGGAAAAATGGTTATTTTAGGAAAATGGAATATTTTGCAAAAACATTGTTGGCATCTTTTTTTGATAAAGCTTCTTTGACATTTTAGTAAATGTATCTTAATCACAAATGTAATAGAAATTGTTATGTAACATTTTCATTTCCCTGAACCTTGGTTTTCAGTGAAAGAAAATACTTGACAAAATGTTCAATATTTTTATTTAAAAATTAATAAAAATGACCGGGGAACGTTCTCATTTAGAATCACGTGACATGGAAACAGTTTGAAAATTTGAAAATAGCTCTCCAACTTGTGTTTTCCGATTTTTTTTCAACCAGCTTTTTTTTTTTTTGCTGAGGATTTTAAAGCAAAGCAAAGTTAATACCATTTTTCTCTTCTTTTTTTTTAACAGATGGGAAAACTGAGGCACAGAGAAGTGAAGTGACTGGACCAAGGTCACACAGCAGATTAGTGATAGAGTCAGGAATAGATCTAGATTTTACCTGTGAAGGCAGCGCCTATCCACAGGCAATATTCTATCTCACCTTTGGAACATGGTGAGTTAACACTAAATGTTGCCCAGATCAAAGAAAACTTAATTTACTTAGAGAGGCTTTTCTCCCTCCCACCCCTGCAAATACTCTGCCTCCCAACTCCACTTCTGTCCACATGGTGTCTGATTTTTCTATCCACTTCTGAATCTTTTATCTTCTTCTCAAATAAGGTGACTTAGTGTACCCAAGATGATGGTAGTTGACAATAATCAAGTATCTAATACAAAGCTGAAAGCATTACCATATTTGAGTCTGTTGTATCCTGGGCCTTCTACTTAGGGCATCTAGATCATAACAGTACAAAGTAATCCTTTAATCCAGCTCTATGTTCAAACACTTTGGAGGCTGCCTTGTTTTCTATGTATGTCTCTAAAGATTGTACTTCTGTAGAACAATACAGCTAGGAATGATATTGCAGTTCAGAAAATGTTGATTGGTTTAAATTGCGATATGACGTACAAGAAGAAAAACTATATTCCAAGAAGGCTGATAAATAAAAAGGAATAGCACAGTGTTCAATATCTAGTCAGAGTGGGCACGAGAAGAGCTGAGGAGCAGGGGGAAATAGTATCCACACCCCAGCAGATGGCAGTGACCAAGTGTGCTTTATAAATAAAAATGATTTATTTTTCTTTCTTGTCTCTTCTGTAAGACTCTTGAACAATGGCCGCAAATTGTGAAAAATTAAGTGAATAATAACAACCACAAGTAATAAAATAACATCAAAGGTCAAATAAATAACTTTAAGATTCTTAGCACATACTGCTGTCATTCTGTGGGAAGACTCTATTTTAATATTTATTTTGGTATAAGTGCCTGGGTCATTTGTGCATATTGGTTTATTACTTTGAGGTGAGACACATGATCACTACTGGCCCTATTGTATATAGAAAGCTAGAGCAATCAAATCTGTATCGTATAATAGTGGGAGGAGTAACTGATGGTACAGTAGTTTTTCATTGGAACCAGAAAATCTTGTCTACCATTCTGGAAATCCAATTAAAGTCTAAAGTAGTAACTTCATTGTCCAGAGTCTTCCTGAATTAGGAGGCAGTCTTGGTGTATAGTCCGTGATGGGTTGCTGAACGTTCTTAAATCCAAATGACTTTAATGGGAGTGAAGTGCATAATGGGGTCCACATTTGAAGTCATAGGGATGAGTAATTCCTGTGTACAATTGTGGGTGCCCATTACCTCCATAGAAACTCACATTTGTGCACGCAATGAGGCATTTGTATGTCCTCTGGGTAATTGCTTGTCCATTTGCATACAACCTGACAACCTCTTATACATGCGCAATCTTGGGAATCCCTCCAACTTTTCCTGCTTGAAGAGTTTATTGAGATGCTGGTGGTGTTAATTCTGCAAGGGCATGTCTACACTAGGAAATTACTTCAAAATAAATAAAATTGAAAGAATAACATTGAATTAGCGTGTGCCCTATGGGGGAGCATCTAAATTAGTCAGAATTATTTCAAAATAGCACATCCACACTGATTGCAGCTTGCCTTGGATTTAGAGCTTCCTGAGAGGTTCCACTGCCATGTGTACTGGGGCCCCAGCACCCCATGGGGCAACTAGGAGTGGAAGCCACAGGGGATGGGGGGGACAGACACCAAGGGGAGAGGAGAACACATGGCCTTGTGCTGGCACGACAGCTGGTTCTAGGTGGCCTTCCACTGCTTCTGGAGCTCTGTTATCTTCATCCGGACCTGGTCCAGGGTGTGGCCTTTGTTGGTCACTGCCATCCATCCATCCGTAGATGCTGACATTCTGCTTCCTGGTGCAGAGATCCTGGAGGTTGATTTCCTCCCCCCACGCCTCAGTGAGGTCCAGGATCTCCGCACCAGTACAGTCCAGAGCTCTCCTGCATCTCTAGCCAGTGGCAGCAGAGGATGCTCTGGAAGTTCAGGCAGCTGTGGGAGGCTGAGGGAGTGTTGGGATCTGTGGTGGCTCCATCAGTTCCTGCTATCTGGCATGGGGCTTGCCTAGCTGGCAATGTACCACAAGCCCTTCTCCTGCAGCCTGCTGTTTTAAGCTCCACAGAAGAAGGGGAGCAGTGGACTGGCAGCTGTGCCAGAGTGGCCACAAGTGCAGCTGTGAGAGACCTCTGGAGGCCAAATATTTTGTATTAGCAGCAGATCAGCCACACTAATGCCATTTTGAAATAACAATTTTGAAATAAGCATTATTCCCTGAGGAAAGCAGGAGTACAGATTTTGAAATAATCAGCCCGTTATTTTGAAATAATAGGCTTGGTAGTGTGGGCGCTCCAAATAAGGGGGATTATTTTGAAATAATTCTCTAGTGTACACTAGGGCTCAGTATGTTTAGAAGGGGAGAAAGGTGCAAATAAGATGGCATATTCCATGGTGCAAATATATTAAATTAGCAGTTTTACCTTGTGTTGCCTGAGTCCTTAACTGTTGTAATGATAGGTGTGGGGGATTTTTAATTAAAAGGAAAAAGTATATGCTATATTTAAATGATTGTATTAGGCTGTCAGTTGGATGGGTGGGGGCTCAGAGTGGGAGGGATGGTAGTTGTAGGAGGGGCTCAGGAAAGGGGGTGTAAGGTACAGGAATCAGGGCAGAGAAAAACAGTTATGGAAAACATTCCCATTCCAGACACTACCCATTTTTCTGGTACAACCAAACCCTGACCTTGCTTTAAGTTAAGGTAAGAGGAAGCTGCATTCCAAGTTTGGTGGTCTTAGCCCTTACCATTTAGGAGGATTTCTTGAAAAAGGAGACTTTCAGATGGACACTCTCTAAAATGTTTATATATATATATATATATATATATATAGTATGAATTCACTCCTCTGCCTATAAAACCAAACCAAGTTTTGTAATGGGAGTTTTGTCATGTAATTTGGGTTTGAAGACTAAGCAGTGTCAAGCGTATGTGAAGCCAGAATAAATAATATAGCTGCACACCTTGTAGTGCTATTTCACTTAACATTTGTATTGACTAAAAATGTTAAACAATTACCACAACTAAAGTAGGTCATGCTTCAGATTTTCCTTTAGCCTAATGTTCAAGAAGCCCGTGAGAAGCCTCTAAAACCCAGAAGCCAGAAGCAGTTTTTTTGAAATCAGTTCCTTTATCCTGAGCCATGTGCACTCATCCGACTGGCATCTTGAAATAGGCATGACTCCAGAGAAGTAGGTCTTTTCAGGAAGGATGGCATTATTGCAATGTGACAACTACTTCTTTCTCGCCCTTCACCCCATAAATTTCAGTGATGTGGAGAAACTACGCATTTTTTGTGCTTCTCTAGACCTTTCCATAGTGCCTCTCATCTCTCATGGAAATATTTGCACTTTGAAACCTGTACATATTAATGAGAAGAAAAGATATGAGAAGTAAACTCTCATGGCATTTATGCAAATAATATTCCAAACAAAAATCATAGCAATTCTAAAATTCAAATTAAACATCACAACTCAATCCCACTGCTTTTGCCACATCCTCCTCCTTCTCCCATATTTGTATGTTGTCTATTTACATTCTCTCTGGGATTGAGAGGGTATATTAAGGAAATAACCTTATCTTTATTCCTCCCTATAAGGAATTTAACACACTATTGCTGTAATGCTCATATCTAATAGCTCATTGCCGTATGAAATCTCATGTAAAAAGGAAATTATTTCAGTCTTCTTTCCTTGTCCTCCCCCACCCAGAAAAATATCACATTATGGGGTTTAAACTGTTAAAACCTTTTGATCCCAGAATGTTTGTTAGTTTATTTATTTATTATCAATCCATTGTTTTGTTTATCAATCAAACTAACCCTAGTCCAATCCTGATACAATAGATGTCAATAACAAAACTCCTCTTTATTTTAATGGAGGCATCACTGGCCCTACAAAATCTTAGAAGAGAAAGAGATGTTCATAATGGAAATGTATTCCAGCATAGCATGCTGCAGAGCTGCTAAAGCAGATAAACATAGTACTGTATATGTGGACAGACCTGAAACTATAAAATAAATTAATGGTTGGAAAAGCCTGTCTTCTGAGCAAGAGTCACACTGGCTCAGGTGAGTGAACTTGGGACCAGAAATTGTAGTGTGCCTGATTTCCGTGCCGTGAAAACTGAAATACTGGTTGTTCTTTTTAGCAGTCCCTAAGTACATGCGCACAGTGTGACTGAACGTTGTACTGAATTTGGCCTGGTCACTAGGAATCTTTCAGAGTAAAATCTTCTAAACTATTATGCAAATGTTTTTTAAAAAATTGGAAGCTATGTAGTTTGTGGTGTTCATGGATAAACTCTGAAGAGTAACTGCATTAACATTTGTGTGTGACATTTTTACAAAAAAAACATTATCTTTAGGCACAGTGGTATTTTTTCACTGAATAAATTCACTTACCGTAGCAAAATGTAAGACTGTATTATGCAGAAGTTTATATCTATATTTTGTCTCAGCTCCACAATAATATTGGAGAGTTAATGCAGCAGGATAGAGAAATATTTATGTGCCCATCATACAAGAAAGTAAACTGAGATTCTAATCTCAGCAGCAGCATCCGTACAAAAAAAAAAGGGAAAGTGTCTTTTCTTCTACTATATTTTGTTTTTATGATGATCTGAAAGAGGCTGGATAAGTGGGTCTGATCCTGCAATATGCTGTGGCTATCTTCTGAACTGCTGAGTTCCTCACTGATTTCTTCATGTATTCCAAAGGCCCACTATTGTGAAAAGCTGAGTGTTTTCACTCTGTTAAAATGAACAGGAGTGGAAGCTGGTCAGCACCTTGTAAGGAACATGTAGGGCTTGATCCATTTCCAATTACATCAATGGGAAACTTTTGTATTTCAGCAGTATTTTGCTTGGGACCTCAATATTTTACAGGGAAAGGCTGTAGCATTGCTGTGGAATGTGAATGATTTCATGTGAGTTAAGGGTGGATCAGGACATTTGAAATGAACTAAAGACTATCACAGATTACTTTTTGCTTCATAATACTAGCAAGAAAATATGGAAGAAAGACATAGACTGACAAAAATATGGTTGTGCCCATGAAAGCTCATGAGACCATCTACATGTTTTGTTAGTCTATAAAGTG
>JANRFK010004893.1:23115274-23137055 GCA_030068395.1 Apalone spinifera | reverse complement strand
GCTGTGGAGAAACAAGAGAAGTGGTCAGTTATCCTTGGGGACACAGTGGGTGAAACCCAGCCCCCCTCTGCAAGGTGAGGATGACCATGCCCTGCACCTTCAGAGCCACTGTGCTTCCACAGAGGCCATGTTCAGAATGTCTTGCTATCCCCGGGAGATGGAGCTGCCCTGAGACTGCACCCATGCCCCTGTGCTATATATATTGTGTGGAGGTGGGGAGATGTCCCCTGCCTCTGTATAGAGTGGCCTTGTGGAGGGAGGGCATCCTGCTGTGTCCCACCCCGGAGTCAGGAGAATGTCATGCCTCTTCATACATGCATGTGGCTAACAGAGTAAGGCCCCTGTGTGGCAGCCAGCTGGGTCCACATGCCCAGGGGTGGCATGGCACATGCTCGCACATGCACAGATTGCTGCATGTTCCGTGGACAGCAAAGCCCACATGCGCAGCCCTTGGTTTACGTTCCATTCCCTCCCTCCCCCGCATAAGGGGACAGTGATGGCACTCACCTGTTGTTGCCTCACTGGTCTCAGATGACACCGGCGGCAGGTCTGCTGGGGCGGCTCGGGGTTCCTGGCTGCTTAGCACGTGCCGTCTGCTCTGCTGCGGCTCCTGGGTCTCCTCCTCCTCCTCGATGCCCTGGTGAGGGCCCTCTGCTCCAGGGTTGACAACCACCTAGGGGCACAGACCATCCTGCCCCCTAGGATGCAGTCCAGGGCATTAAAATAGGGGCAGCTTTGTGTGTGTGCCCCTGGTTGGGAGCTGCCCCCTGTGGCCCTGGCATATGCCTGCCAAAACACTTTTATTTTCATCCTCACCTGCTCCTGGGTGCAGATGTGGCCTTTGCTTGCCATGCTGGCAGCTATCTTGCCATAGACAGCTGCATTCCTGTGTCTAGTGCGGAGATCATGGACGTTGGAGGATTCCCCCCTAAACCTCAATGAGGTCCATGATCTCCACACTGGACCAGGAAGGCGCCCACCTTTTCCGGCCCCTGGCAGGCTCCTGGGAGCAGGCAGACTGCTCCTGGGGAGTGGTGGAGGGCTGGCTGCCGGTGACTTGCTGGCTCATATTGGGGCCATTGGGTCAGGGGCAGGACAGACTGTTTGTTGGGCTGGTAGGCTTGGAGCTGGCACAGGCACTGTGGCCAGACTCTGCCCCTTTAAGGGTTCCAGGGAATGGGGGAGGGAGAGTAGTTTTCTTGGTTGTGGCCAGAGTGGCCAGTTGGGCATCCTGGGAAGGGCTGGAGGCCCCCTATTCCAAAATAAGCATCTACACAGCACTTATTTCAAAATAGCAATTTCAGAATTGGCATTATTCCTTGTGGAATGAGGTTTATCAATTTTGAAATAAGCCCTCTGCTATTTTGAATTAATTTTGAAATAGCGGTTGGCTTGTGTAGACGCTAGTAAAGTTATTTCGAAATAATGGCTGTTATTTCGAAATAACTTTACTGTGTAGACATATCCTAACAGACTAACTTGGCTACTCCCTGAAGCTTCTAAAATATGACAGTTCAGTTACAAAATCATTCTTCTAGAGAAGATGATTTAGGCAGCTGTTTCCAAAACTACCTTAGTGAACACCTAAAGTCAAACAACCTGCACCAAATTTGGTGTGTTCTGTCCTGAAAAGGTAACACAGAAAAATACCTGATGATTATTTCTTTTGAAAACCTAGTGTGCTGGCATAGGGATAGTAGCAAATTTCAAAAAGTCTTTTGTATAATCCATGTAGAGCCTTCATATCTGTGATATCTGGTTTAGAATAAGGTAGCAGGAGTCAAGGAAATGGGTACTCATTGCATAACATTAAACCGATTCCCTAGCTGTTGTGGGTAATGCTAAAAAAAATTATATCTCTTCTTGGAGGAATTTACTGGACTAGCTGCTTCAGAAGGTTACCAGTTGCAGGAATTCATTTTGGATGTTGTTCAAGGGGAACACTTAATTACAGAGTAGATAAACAAAGAATTAACAAGAAAAAGAATTAACAAGAAATTTATCTCATTTTTTGTTGAAAATTGTTTGAATTCAGATTTTTCCCATCAGCTCTATTAATTGTGGAATAGATGAGTTGCTCTTCTGCTCTAGTGTATCAAAGTTCTAATAACACACACATCACCATGGTATCTGAGCTGCGCATTAGATCTGTCTGTCCCTACAGAATCCTTGAATCTGTGCTCTTCAGTCTCTTCTGTATCTCCAGTGATGTCAGTTAGAGTTGTGTGTGAGGATAAAAGGCAGCATCTGGTCTTCAGGGCTTGCCAAATTGTACACATTGGCCTTTTCAAAGCTGAAGTTTAGAAGGAAGGGTTAATAATGGCACTGTTATTATCTGCTGCACAGAAGAAAAAAAATCCCGTAGTGGAAAGAACACAATGAGATTTCCAAGTAGACTGTATTGATTTAATCTTCCTGAATAATGATGTGGTCAATTATGGAACTGAAGCTAATGATAAAATTTCTCCATGTTTCTGCCTTTATTTGTGCTAGAAGACACAGGAAATATTTAATCAATATATTTTTTTATTCTCCTATAAATCCAAAGGGATGCTCAAAGTCAAGTTTACATGATGTTTACACGGCGGCATTTGACTTATTAAAAGTAGGGAAAAGACTCCAGAAAAATAAAAAAAACTAATGCAGTTTCAATATGGAAAATGGGATTTTTCAGATGAATACACCACAGAAAAGAATATCAGCCATGGGTCAAAATAAGAAGGTAATGCAATATTAAATACTTTTTTTCTTGATTGCTATTTCAAAGTGAAGCTTAGTGATTTCTATAATGTTCCCATAGAAACTTTAAAATGGAATGGAAAACAGCAGTTCAGCTTTATAATGATCTTTACCTTCTTCCAATAAAAACCTGCTACATATTCCAATCAAAATGCTGGCATGGAGTTATAAAGTAATATACGGGTTGAATTTACTGAAGTTCTGAGGCTAACATGTCAGGATAGTTAGAAGGCACAGCATGGATGTTATGATTTAATATGCTTTGCCAGTGGGAATTCCTGGAGCTCAAAGTAATAATGTCTTCTGCATTAATGTGCAGTGAAGTGAATATAGCATTAATCTTCATAGAAAGTTCAATTCTCCTGAGACTGTAGTAACACAATATAAGCCACATTAATTAATAGAAGGAAAGAGCCAGGTAACATTAGATCACTTTAATATATTTTTAATCTGATTAAAGGAAGTCTTAATGTTTTGTATCTTAGCAATTTGTCAGAATCAAGTTTCCAAAGATGAAAGATAGTAAGTGTCATGATATTGTGAGTATATGTGTATGGGTCATGCACCTTATTTGATTTTGCCACTTTTAAGGCCCAATTAATATATTTAAAACTATTTTCAAAATGATTGAGTGCAGCTGAATGTCTGTGTTTCTGTCTGCCAGGCCATTTGTTCAAGAACTCCTCCTAAATGGTAAGAGCTAGGGCCACCGAATTTGGTAAGAAGCTTCCTCTTTTCCTAACTTGAAGCAAGGTCAGGGTTTCGTTGTGCCAGGAGAACCAGAAGCCCCAGGAAAATGACAGTTTTTCATAACCTGCAAAGGGAGGGGCTGCTGTTCAGAGGCACATGGCATAAGAATGGCCACTGGCATGAACTCACAGGAAAGAGTTACTCTGCAGAGTCTCCACGGGGGCAACCATACCACCAAAGGAGTGACCAGCAGGGCTGAGGCTCTGCCATCTTCCCTGCCTGCACACAAGTAAGTAGCCCCCCTTGCCCCAAACCCTTTCCCCTTTCCTGGTTCTTGGCCGCAGTGCTGGAGGGAGGGGAGAAAAAATGCCCTTGGCAGCTGTGGAGAGAAAAGGACCGTGCCAGATGGTATCCCCTGCCCTGAGCCTGTCCTCACCAAGGATGTTAAAATGTGGTTAATTGACTAGTCAAGTAGTTGATGGAATTCCCATCGACTGCTCGACTAGTCGATAGGCACTTGTGCATTCCTCCTTTGAAGTGTACATTTGAAATGCACATTTCAAAGGAGGAATGGGAAACTCCATGTACAGCCTGGGGCCAGTAGGAAATCCCGCTGACTCTGGGCTGCATGTGGATGCCTGCTTTGAAATGTACAAGAGTCCCCAGTGCGGGGTCTTGTGCATTTCAAAGCCATGAAGCCCGGGGTCAGTTGGGGAGTTCCAGGCTGACCATGAGCTCCACTGCACTTCGGCATTTAAAAGGGGCAGCGCTGCACAGCTGAGCCATGGATCAGCAGTGCGATGGCTGCCCCTTTGAAATGCCACCTTTGAAATGTCCAGGCTCAGCTGTGTAGTGCTGCAGCTTTGAAGTACCCCCTTTCCCCCCTCTTTGCTGCCTCAATTTTATAGAGGCAGCAAGAGGGGAGGGGGAATTGCAGCAAATGCTTATCGGATAGTCGACTAGTCCTTAATATCCTTAGTCCTCACCCCAAAACCTCACTCTTGCAGTCCCCTCCACAACGTCAGCCTCTTGCAGTCCCCCCCTGCAACATCTCGAAGCCCCTACCCTGGCTTCTGCACTTCCCACATTGTCAGTCATCTGCCTTGAAGGACCCGGGCAACGCTGGGTAAATCCTACTAATTTGTATTAGAAATGCCCTACTTCCTGGGGACTGCCATTGAAACAAATTATTTTACAGTGCTACAGAAGTCTGTCTGTCTGGGCAAGAATGACCTTTCATATTGGGGTTTACACAAAAACAAAACTATACAGAAAATATATTTGACGAGGAAGTTGTGGTGTTTCTTTTGCGGACACTGAAGATACTTTGTATAAAGCCTTTTCTCAATGGACAGTCGAGTGTCTCCTCCTTATAATTCTCTCACTTTGATATCATAATCTGTTGCTAGTGACATGACTGATGTCCCCAATCTCATTTTATTTAGGGCTTCACTCCAAGTTTGGAGAGGGATTTGGCTATGAAGCTTCATCCTCCAGAAGTGTAGCACTGAAAAAGCAGAAGAAATGCTTAACATGGCCTTAGTTGTAACAGTCCAGTAATGGGATCAAGGGAATTGTGTATTGTTAGTTGATGGGTGGGTACAAATCATGTGCCCACCATAGATTATTAGGTTTGGGCAATGGGCTGTGAGAACAATTTTTCATAGAAACAGTTAGAAGAAGCATGGTGAGCCAATATGACAGCTTCTGCTCTCACTTCTGTCAAGTTCAGCTATTCTGAACACTTGAACAAGCCGTACTCCAGGGTGGCAAAGGGAATGTGATGACAAAGGCTACCATAAGCATCATGTGTATGTACTACATTACATTTAAACCATTGTGCCCTTACCAGGCTTTGGTTTACCATGACTATGGTCACCCTGCTAAACAGTGTTCATTTCAGTGAAGACATAAAAATGTATTTGCATTACTGAGCACCATGTGCAGTTCCCCTCACTCTGTAGAAGGCTCTCGGAGTACTCAGCACTACCACTTTACTGTCCCACATCCTTCATCTCCTCTGAGATTTCTGCAGGGTCAGATTTTTTGTTCATGGTTATTGGAGAGATCAGAGGAAGTTCTGGTGAGATCAGACGGACTGTGAGTCAGCAAATTCTCCTGTTGTGAATTCGTGGTTCCTTCTACAAAAGTCCCATTGAAATCAATGGAGGATTCAGCCCTTCACCTCTTTGTGCCTCAGTTTATACAACCAAAAGTGAATATAAGTGTACTGAATAAACAGTAGTCTTGTGAGGTTTAATTAATAGATGTTTGTAAAGGGATTTCAGGTACTATGATAAATGAGCCAGGATGTGCAAAATCTATTGCAGTTATCCTTGTTGGGGCCTAGTCCTGAAAACCTATTCTCATATGAGCAGGCCTGACTCCAGAATATAGTCCCATTGAAGTCAATAGAACTATTTTTGCTGAATAAGATGTATTCAGATGAATAAGAATTTGTTGGACAAAGCCTTTAAGTGCAGTAAAGCATAATGAAATCCCTTTACCTTTCAAATGCTATAGGGAGTTCTTAGCTATATACATGTGAAAGTTTTCTCCAGTTTGAAATCTGTCATTTCAATTATACATGTGTGAAAGAATATAGAATAAAAAATGCTGAACTTCTCTCTCTTTTAAAATATATTAATCACACAACCAATCTTCTTCTTTAGTCACAATTGGTAGGGGTTAATCGATGAATCACTTAATATAAAATCATGCCAAGGTTTTACCATGTATTTTTAGAAATCTGTTTTTACTTTTTTTGCAATATATGCCATAATTGTGCTATAGGAAATATTAATGTAGTTTGTAGGCAAAAATATTTTAGTTTAATTTCAGCATAACTCATGCTAAAGAATCATTTTCATATAACTGTGATAATGCTGTTCAAAGAAATATCAAAGTCACTGTGTAAAGATCGAGGAAATTTACCTTGCAAAAACTTCATCAAGCGATCATGAAAAACTGAGACCAACCCAATAAAACTATTGCAGTTTAAAAAGCTAGCACCAAAGTGAAACAACTGTCCTGTAGAATAATGTTAAAAGTACTTGGTATCTGTTTCTTTTGGGAATCAGATGTCCTCTCAAAGGTGGAGATGCCTTGTGTTTATCCCATTAGCAGCTTCCTGTGGGTGCGTTCCTAATGCTATGCAATAGTTATTAGGGACTTGTGTGGAGCATAAGTGCCTTTGTTTTTGTGGATTGTTTCAGACTCTTATTTTACTATTGTATTTATTATTTGGCTAGATAGATGCCATGATATACTCTTCTATATAAAAATAAACCCATATTATTGTTACCTCATCCTTCCAAGTCACACCCATTCATTCATCTTCTGCATGTTGTCATCAACTAAGAATGCTTAAGCTCTTCATATTTTACTATATGTTTGTACAATTCACCCCATCCAACTAGTGAAATTAGCTCCTTTCATCCAAGCTAGGGCTTAGCACAACAGCATTTCCATAGCTAATTAGCACTTTTAAATAATATAACTATTATGGGTTGAAACTCTCTTAATCGAGACTCTCTGGTCCGGCAACTTCCATGGTCTGGTCAGACCATGGAAGTTCCAGGATCAGAGAATCCCGGTGGAAAGCTAGCACTGGGGACCCTGCAGACTGTCAGGGCAGGGGGAGCCCCACATGCGGTAGTGGGGCTGCCCAGTAGGGTAGCAGGAGCTTGACGTGCAGAGGTAGCGGGGCTGCCCGACGTGCCAATGAGAGCCCGATGCATGGAGGCAGTGGGGCTGCCTAATGGAGAAGCAGGAGACCGGTGTGCAAAGGCAGTGGGACTGCCTGGTAGGGAAGTTGGGGGCAGTGAGAGGGGGAGCTGGCAGTCGGGCCAGAGCTGGAGAGGACTGGTGGTGGGTAGGGTGCAGAAATGACCTCTCCTGGTCTGGCAAAATCCCTCATCGTGGACCAGTCAGGTCCCAGGGTGCCGGACCCAGGAGGTACAATCTGTAACAAATAAATGTGCCTGTGTAACAGGGTTGTGACTCATCGTTTTGCTGCCTCCTGCTGTTCACTTCAGGAATTAGGTCTGTCCAGCCTCAGAGCATCCCCACCTGGTGGTGTCTCATCCACTATTACTTTTTTGTCCATTTTCCACCACTCATTCAGACCATGTGTCCTTCCCTTTGGGTACATCTCCATGGCAGTGCTCCTATACTCTGGAGTCCTCCACTCTTGTGGAACCCCAAATCCCTATATTCACCTTGCCTCAGTGACCCACTGCCAGTCATCATCTAGCCTCTGCCTCGGGGAAAACTGCAGTCTGCAATGGCCAGCTGTCATTGGCAAAGGAGTGTGGACCTCCTGCCTTCTCCTGACCTTCTTCTTTGCAGCTCTTGTACCTCTCTGGTCCCCTGTCACTGGGCCTCAGCCTGTGGTATATTCAGGCCTGAGCTCCTCTGGTTCACTCTGTCTTCCCCCAGCACTGCTCTGTCCAAGGTACCACATGCTAGCAGGCAGCACGGTCCCTCTCCCTCCAGAGCTGCAGGAAGAGAGAGCTCCTCCTGGCTATCCCCACTGGTCTCTGATTGGCTGCCTCAAGCTCTCTCCTGATTGGCTCCTAGCCACAGCTCTCTCCCAAAGCTGTTCCATTTTTTTAATTACAGTGTAGGGCAAATGTCCCATCACAGCATGGTCCTTGGAAATGATGTAATGTAAACTGAAAAATAATGTAAAATCCAGTTTCTAGTGGCTCACTAAAGTATCCTGCTTTACAATTCTCGCACAATGAAAATGTCAATTTCCTTAAATAGGAGGTTTGGGATTGCAAGAATTACATGGCTGGGCCTTTCTTTTCTTTTCTTTTCTTTTCTTTTCTTTTCTTTTCTTAAATGATACTTTACTCTTCTGAGAAGAGCCTGGAAAAAGTGACATCCCAAGCTCCAATATATAAAGTACACATGCTCAATTGCAACAAAGAAACAAACAATTCCCTTTTTTTCTTTTAAAGGAAAGAGAATAACTACTGAAGCTCCAGGCAGCCATAATCTATACTCACCAATTTGAGTGCTTTATTGAGTTCTTCATTACTCAATGAAAAATAATTCATATTTCTTTTAAGAGCCTGTAGGTATTTCTAAGATACAGAGCATCAGGATTTTATATGAATTTCTGTATAGTATTCAATATGTATTACTAAAAATTCCTAATAGGACTATAGCTAATGTATATGCACAATATGCATTTCCACATTCTATTTCTGTAGTGGAGTTTTGAATTGTGAAGCTGTATCGCAAGGCTACTGGAAGAAGAAAGCAGTAGAATCCCAGATTTGCGTATGCTCAGAATTTTCAAGAGCTTTACATTCACTCATAACTTTTCAGTCCTACTCTTTATATAATGATGTTCAGGAAAAGATGAAGCCATGTGATAAGACCTCCAAGAAAGGAATATGTTGAACCAAAATTAGGAACCCTATAGTTCATGTGGACCCATTCATCTCTAGTATAACTCCACTCCTTTTAAACAGTTACACCAGAAATTAATTTGACCCTGTGTATAACCAACAGACAATTTTCCTGATTTAGAATGACTGTGACTCTTTGGTAAACAGGCTTAAAATTAGTCCTCTATTCGGCAATCCATCCCTATTCAGGAAAGCAGATAACAAGATGCTTAACTTTAGGCACATGTTTAAATCCCTCTCTTTCAGTGGGACTTAAGTGCATGCCTAAAGTTAAGGAGTAGACTTAATAATTTCCTTACATGCCTTTTAGAACTGGGGTCTGAAGGAGCAGAGCTATCGCTGGTTATTACTGACTTTCATTGGCAGATCTCTGTAGAGGGCTTTGCAGTGTTTACTTGTACGTTTCTCTTGGTTCTTGTTAACATTAATCTTTGTTCAGTTGTATGAGTTTTCCATTCACGTACAAAAATGTAGACACAAGTGGATTAGCCACTTAGGAATTAAAATACATGAAATATAAACCAACAGTGGAGATATTTCAATTTAAACATATTTCAGTACTTTCTGTCCAATATTTGCTTATAGTTAAGTTAAAAATTCTGCTTGGGAATTTTATTAGAGTTTGTTATGACTTTGTAAATTTTGACATGAAATTGGCAATTTGTGTGTGTTTGTGGTTGTAAAGCTTTAACTCTTGAATCTCGATGTCTACTGCCATAAAATAATTGTCTATCACCCACCATTGCCTAGCCCCCAATGTTTTTGTACAACTGTGAAAATTCAAAGTGAGAAAAATAGGAAAAAAAAGCTTACAATGAACATTGATGTTATCCGTAAAAAAAAACCCATCACCACCAGCAGCAAAACCTTTTAACACTATCCGGCTGCTAGAGAATTCTGGTCAAACTAGACACTTCAATAATTACAGTGCACTGTATCTACAAAAATATGTTTTGAAATTTCCCTCAAAATCAGATTCTCCCACCATCACCAAATACTCTCCTTCAACTCCAGGGTGGTTAAATGAGAATGTGGACCTATCAAAAAACCCGTCTCTGAAGAAGAGGACAACCATTAAGGATTATTTGGTTTCCTTCTATTGTCAAGCTCTTCATGGAGTGGAATGGAAGGAAATTAATTAGTATGTCCTAGCCTAATTAGAGATTCTAAAGCCTAATCGGTTTTCTTTCAACGGTAGAATACATTATACCAGAAAGAAGGTTGAGTAAAATGCTCACTAGAATTTTAGTCCATGTCTCTTCCTGGAATAACTGTAGGTGCTGTTCATCACACATCAGGGATAAAAGACAAAACAAGTGAGAGAAAATATGAAATATGGCAGAAATAAGAAAATACGAGGGAACTCGAAAACAAAGGAAGCAGATGGAAAGTATGATGAGGAGGGAGAAATAGACAAATGTGCATCCCGGTATTTTGCATTAGCTTCCTGTGAATCTCTGCTATGCCCAGAGCAAAATATTCTTGTGCATGTTTGGGTGTGAGGTGATACTGCCAAATTCCTTTTCACCAGTTGTGTCATATACACCTACATCCAGCCATAGGAAGACAAGTGTTCAGGTGTTTCCAGAGAACCACCAATAGAATTACTTTCTTAGGGCAGGTTTGCACTTGTGAGACTATTGACCCTCCAGAGGTCAATCTTCTAGTGTTCGATTTAGCAGATCTAAAATAGACCCGTAAATCAAATGCTGAGGGCAGCCCCGGCCAGCATCTGGTACTCCTTGTTTTGTGAAGAGTAAGGGAAGGCAACAGGTATATGTGCTCCTGTTGCCCTCCCACTGTGTGGATGCCACCATGGTTTGGCTTAAAGTAAGCTGACTCTACCTATGCATTTTGCATAGCTGGAGTTGTGTGCCTTAAAGTGACCTGCCTGGTCTAGTATAGACCAAGCCTTAGTGAGGACATGATTACCAACTGACATGGAAGAACCCTGCTGATACAGAAGGGCACACGTGGTGCTGGAATATTACAGTGGCATCTTATTTTAATCATTTTTGTTTTCAAATGATTGTATTTCATCCTCTATTGTTTTAATGTTCTTTTCTCTCCTCATTTTTCAGCTAAGTATCAAATTCCATTCACAGAAATTGAACAATGACTATGTAGTACGTTAACATGCAATTTAGAATACTATGGAGTTTAGCAGTCTGATTGTGGGGGAAAAAACCAACAGTAATTATTTAGATTTGAAACACTCTTGTGAAAACCATTGTCTATAGTAGTATTTTTGCCAACATGAATAAATGAACTAATATTTCAAATTAAGGTCTGTAAGAATTAGTCTTGGAAATAGGGAATTTTAAAAAAGGAATTATTAAAATCCAGTACTAAATGGTTTCCTCATAATTAGTAGGATAGACCATTGTCTGCAGTTCTTTTTATACCTTTTCAAGTGTTACTGGACCCCATTCAATCACAGTTCAGACTTTGATATGCCTGAGAAACGGGCATACATTTAATTGTTGATATTCTCAGGGTACTGGACAGAGAACAGATACCAATGACAGCACTATTAAATCTATCAGCAGCTTTCAACAATATTGATTGTGAGGTGTTGCTGACTCATCTGCAGGATTTGGCAGCCTAGACAAGGGTAGTTTGCATTGGTTGGCTTATTCCTCTCTGAAAAAATCAGATGTGAAAAACAATATAATAGTTCTTCTTCCGCAAGAACTCTCAATTGAGGAACCCTACAGTGTTCAGCCTTGTAACCACATTCTTTAAACAGGGATGTGAATATACCGGGGGAGATTGGCAGTTAGAATGAGCTACAATGTAATCATATATTGATGTGAATCTCCTTTTAATAAAGCCCTGGAAGTATTTTTCCCTTTCTCTGCTTGGCTCATTTCTCAAAGGTATTCAGCTGCCTAACTCCCATAAATACCTTTGAGGATCTGGATGCTAATACTGGACTGAAATAACTTCATGTAAACTAGTTGGTTTAGGGTTAGTCGATGGCTGTTAGTCGAGTGGACTTTCAGAGGAGCGTGCCTGGCTGCTGATTGTCATCATGAGGCTTGATCCTGCACCATTCAAGTCATGGACGTGTTGCCATTGACATCAGTTGGTGCCAAATAATATAGATGGTTAATGGTATTGAGGTTGATTTTAATGGATTCAGCTCCACTCCTACACTCTGACAGAGCACCATCAGCTACAAATGTTTTATTATTCCTTAGCTGACCAAGGGATGCTGTCCCTCTGTGATATGGACCTCTTCATGGTTACCTCAAATCCTGATTAAAGAAACTATGTACAAGCCTGGAGATTGGACACTCAGTATTTTCATATAATGACCATTTTAATAGGGTAAAATTATAAAATGCAATACACATAGGCTTCATAATACGTATTGGTTATCAAGGAAGTTACAGGTTCAAATCATGGAGTTAGTTGCTATCTATAAAACCATGAATGGCTTAGGGAACAATGTGAGTGATGGCTTCCAGGTTGAAACTCTTAAGTGCCCAAGAGAAGGACATTCTTAGTGGAGAGCCAAAAATGGAGGATTCCCTACCTCTAGGGATTAGGATGAAAAAATGTCTTGCTACTCCCCATGATTCCAGCCCCATCTGTTTGCACAGGTCTTCATCAGTAACAGACTTGCTATCTTAAATGTGATTACACTGGTGGTCATCTTCTGGGAGATCATTTCCAGACTCATCCGCAAGATGGATCATTTAGCTCCTATTTCAGAACAGAAATGAATGCAGCAGTTGTATATATGAGGCATGGTATGGTGATAGGTGCTTTAGAAACAAACTCTTCCTTATGAACCATCGAGCCACTTGCATTTATGAAGAATATTTTGAATATGAGTCCTCAGTCTGATGAGCTCTAGACTTGAGAGTTCACTCTTGCCAGAACTTAAATTTAGCCATATTTAGGGGTATATTTCCAAAAGGACCTGAAAGTGGACCTGCAGCCTTTGCACACAGTGATGCGATCATGTGCATGCAGGTACAAATGGTTTGCAAGTGCAAACATCTGATTAAATACTTTAAAAATTCTAATACCTGCATACCCCCTTTCAAACTAGAACAAATAATAGGGGAGGTCTTCCCGAGTCATTGTTTGTGTTACCCGAATCCTTTATGCATGAACAATTAGATCAGTTGAGTTTATGCCACAATCCTTTACGATGTCATAGAAAATGTCTGGGCAGCCTTTGCAGAGATTAAAAAACACGGTATTTAAAAACAGAATAGTTATTATTTTACAGATTACATCCAGGTTTTCAGCTGTAGTGCTTCCAGGCAGAAGGATTAAATGTCATCTTGCTCCTCTTTTCTCTCTCTCCCTCATTAGTTACAATTGGAAGGAGGAAACTTGGGAAAAGGAAGATTCTTTTTAATTTTTATTTTTTGCAATTTTATGTGTAAATACTCTATAGTAAAGTGATCAAAATAGGTTTGCTTATATCTTGTTATGTAAATACAAAAGGGGGCTGTCCATAATATCATTATAGTCTGTCAAGTATCAGAGGGGTAGCCGTGTTAGTCTGAATCTGGAGAAGCGGCGAGGGGTCCTGTGGCACCTTATAGACTAACCGAAGTGTTTGGAGCATAAGCTTTCGTGGACAAAGACCCACTTCGTCTTGCATCTGACGAAGTGGGTCTTTGCCCACGAAAGCTTATGCTCCAAACACTTCGGTTAGTCTATAAGGTATTATAGTCTGTGATGCTATAAAATAGAGCTTTAAAATAAAGGAAACGGGAGGGGGGAGGTAGAAGGGGAGATGCTCTGAAAGGTACAGTGTGTAAGGGTGACAAGCTGCTGGGTATACCTAGAGCAGTCGGACACTGTGCTACCTCTCTCAGCCTCCGCAAGTGGGAGCTTTGCTGTAGCTGAGCTGTGTGACAATTTTCTGAAACCCAAGCATGTCTTTCTTGTCAGCAAACTCCTCAGGGCTCTTCCAGCCCAAACCTGGTCTCCCATATAACAATCAGTGGACTCCTGTCCCTGAACTCCTCAGAGATGTCTCTCTGCAACACATAGCTTCTGTCCTTGTACTTTCACAGAAGATATTAAGTTTGTTGCTTCATTAAAGAGATTGAATCAATAACAAACTGCTGTTTCTATCAAAGAACTGAGTTGGTTTAGATAATTAAATAAATTAATATTTATTTAAGCAAAAAGAGACAGGCTTTAAGTGAATTCAGGTATAAGGGATAAAGATAGGCAAAGTTACAGACAAGCAAAAGCAAAAATACACTTTCTAATGGCTAAAATCTGACTTAAGCTACAGTCTTTGAACGGGGTAGTTTTCTTACCATCTCTCTCTTTTCCAGAACATGGTTACAAGCTTGAGGCTGAGTCCAAGAGACTGATATTCCTTGTCTCCTCAGATGAAGGATAACTTATGGATTCATCCATCATTCTTTATAATTCAGCCATAAGGTGGCCACTCACACAGTCCTGAAATGCTGGACATTCCAGTACTTCCTGGAATTGTGTGCAAGTGTGACAGTTCATATATGGTCCTGCCTGATGGGGGTGCCATCTTTAGGAGCCCACCACTGACCTCTGCCAGCCTGATGGATGCATGGATGAGACTTGTGGAGATGTGCTCTATGGTGAGAACCATTTTTAAGAGTCAGAGGAGGTGGAGCTGTGTCCTTCACTTGATACTCGGAAAAAAACATGTCAAGTGACTCCCTAATTCTTTTTTTTTAATGGCTCTCTTGAAGTCCATTGACTGCTTCAAGAAGTTGGAAAGCCTCCAAGGGATACAGTCTCCATGCACTGTTGAAAATAAGTGATCACTTTTCCCCTGCTTGCTCTCTCACTGGCTTTGATTGCCTAGCAACAAAGGTGCTTTTCTTGTCCTTTGTCACCTCTTGCTCAATTCACATAGCAGACATATTCAAGCAGGTGGAACCACATTTCTTTGTTGAGGGAAGGGAGGACTATTTATCAACTCCCCCAATATGCTTAGCTTAAACACATTTCAGTCATAATTCCAGCACATCTCTAATAACTCACTATGGTTGACCATACACATATTAAACTAGACTACTAATGATCAGTAAATTATTGGTTTTCCAATTATATGTTATCTAACACCTTTTAGAGACAGATTATAACAGTAGGAGATACACTGAGCTGGTCAGGCAGAAACTCACCGATTAATTTAAGGGAGCCTCTTGTTTTCTGGCACAGGGATCCTTTTAGTATCTCAGTAAACATGCACAAAGTATAATCCAAAGCTTAAAGAAGGCATGTCTTTCCATTGACTTTCCCATGCTTGAATCAGGTTTTAGGCTTAGATCAAATAGCTATTTCCATTTAATCACCTAAATTTCAAACATACCATTTTCACCTCAATTTAATCACATTCCTTCCATTTCAATATAAACAAAACAATTATTTTTGAATTGCACTGTAAGTGATCTGTTTCTTGCAACTCCAAAATATTAGAGTTGAATCCTTAAAACTTAAATACCCACATGGGGAAGTGAGGAAACAGATTAACAGAGTCAGACAAGTATCCAGGGATCTACTTCTTCAAGACAGGCTCAACAAGGAAATAACAAAACACCTACAGCCCCCAGCTTAAACCCCTCCAGTGCAACATTGACAATCTGCAACCTATCCTGGAAAACGAACCCTCACTCTCATTGGTCTTGGGAGTCAGGTCAATCTTCACCCACAGACAACCCCTAGCAAAACATCAAAAGATAACTTTGTTAAGACCTCAAGCAAATGGATCACACCTAAAAGGAATCTGGATCCGCAGCTATGGCAACTGGTCTTTTTAGCCAGGGATCTCTTTAGAATCCCCCAAAAAGGGAAAGACCTATCAATTACTCAACTAGCCAACTGAGGTCAGGACAAAAGTCTAATATGCAAATTAGACAGGGAAGAGCTAAACAGATTAGGGAAACTGAGGCAGGCTTGCCATGATGCATAGTTATGTTATAGGAGAGTACTCATGAGAGCAGCTAACCAGTTATCACCATACTACAGTTAAGGTTTCAAAACAACTTCAATTTTCATCTCATTTTCACATAATTATATATTTTTGGATATGTTTCTTTTAGAACTTGAATTTTGCAGAGCGAACGTATGCAACAACATTTTTAAAGAAAGCTTGAGCAAAACCACACATTTTATATTAAGGAACACAACAACCAATCAAATTTGTTTTGACTAGAGGTAGTCCTCAGTTGGGACTAGTGCCTTTATTTAGAAAAGTCTCAGAGGGGTAGCTGTGTTATCTGTAACTTTAGACACAGCATATATATATATAAAGATATAGATATATATATATTCCATACCAGGGACGTGTATAATTGTTTGTTGCCAATCTCTTCCCCAACCATTTGTCATTTCCTTGACTTGCTTTCTTCTGTGTTTATCCTGCAGACTGTTCTTCTCATGCAGCTCAATTATCCACTTCTCTGGGTGTGTCTAGACTACAGGGATTTTTTGAAAAAAATGGCCTTTTTAAAAATATTTTTTTACCTGAGTCTAGACTGCCGCCGCGTTCTGTCGAAAGTAAAACAAAAGAATGTGGCAGTTTTGTCAACTGCAGAAAACCTTGTTTTACGAGGAATAACGCCTTTTTTTAAAGTGCTCTTTTGAAAAAAGGCATTATGTAATGCAAACTGTGATTTTTCGAAAGAGAGCATCCAGACTGCCTGGGTGCTCTCTTTCAAAAAAGCAGCTTGCTTTTTCAAAAGTACTGGTTGTAGTTTAGAAGCTGTTTTTTGAAAGAGGATTTTTTGAAAGTATCTTTCGAAAAAGCCTTTTTTGAAAAAGGCATTTAGTCTAGACGTAGCCTCTGTGGGAAGCTTCTCACAGAAGCTTCTCAAAGTTACTATCAGCCCTGGCTCTCAATAGCTCCTCAGCTTCTCTGGCACATTGGACTCTATTGTGAAGATCAGTGTTTCTTAAACTTTTTAAGACTGAGGAACACCAAATAATGGTTTTTCTTATGAGGAACACTAAGGATTTTTGGTTGAGGGGGAAAAAAAAGTTTTGGGGAAAAAAGGTCACCTGCCCCTTTAAGGGAGGCCATTTTGAATTCTGTTTTTCTCTGCGGCACACCTCCAACTGCCTTGTGGCACACCGGTGTGCCATGGATCACACTTTAAGAAACACTGGTGAAGATATCATCTCATCTGAAGAAGTGGATTTTGCCCACAAAAGCTCATGATGCTAGTGTGTGTGTGTGTGTGTGTATGAATTAATGTTAGTCTCTAAGGAGCTACAGGACTACTCATTTTTATTTAGAAAAGAAAATGATATGATTTTGACAAAGATAGAAGAACTTCAATGTTATGAGGTTGAGCATACCTAAATATAGACATAGGAGCATTACGTGAAACAACCAAACCCAAGACATTTTTAACCAAACCCAAGACATTTAAGCATCTTATCTAATGTTTTGGATACATCTGCTTTTTCAAAAAAGGAAGTAATATAAGTTAGAGCAACACTCCAGTAATATGCATCTAGACAATTTTAGAAAATAACGTTGAGCATAGCTATGAATGAGGACAACCTCATGATAGTAAAGGCAAGATAAGATAGAAAGGATCTTCCCCACTCCCTCACGGGGGAAAAAAAAGTATGATTAAATCCTTTGGGCGGCAGCATTACACTGAAATGTTGCAAAGGAGACGATAATTTATATTCTGTGCACTGTTTCTAGCTGTTTACAATGTTCAAAGTGAGTGATTTGCAATGCTGAAGGTTTATACAATGCATGTAGGGCAATCTTCTAAAAATAATTTGAAAGCAACTCTGATTCATGTAACCTGATACTGCTCAAAAGCAAACTTTTAGTTTTTTGAATGTATCTTTATGAATCCAGAATAAAAACCAACTGTCAGAAATGTGTTAGTAGTACCCAAAGAGGTGGAATTAACTGTACCAGGAGTATGTAATGTCTCGCACTGTCCCGCATCCTTGCTTCGGTTTGAACATTGAGCATTTACTATCATAGAATAGATGGTGAAACTCTATAGTCTTTGCCATCTTCCACAGAACATGCATTAAGTATAGAAATATAGGCCTATCTGCATGACATCTCAACATGCTAATCAAGTGAAGAACAAGTTGGGGAAAATGAATATCTAATTCCTTGCTAATAACATGATGAGAAAGATATCATCATGGATTAGTAAACAGAGGTCTCTCTGCTTGACTGACGACTTCTACTGTTTTTGGTGGAAAATAATGTGATACATAACCATAGTACATATGAAATAAGTTCTTCTGACATCCTGGAATACTTTGACGAAGTTCCACAACACGATGATAAATAAACCGAAAATTATAGGGATTCTAGGTATTCATATAGGAATGAATAAAACCATCTAAAAATGGATAATTTAAATAGCTTAATGTCCAGTTTCTGGGTAAATGTTAAAAGTAGTTCCAGAAGGCCTCCTACCTTGAACTCAATTGCTTTTAAGTAATGGAAATCATTCAGTAAACTTTATTTCACCAAACTGCTGGTGCTCTTAAATGCTAGTGATAAAATGAAGTACCATTCACTAGCAGTATTCATTTCCTATGACTTTTATTGACAACAGAAGCAGACAATAAATAATGTCCGTTTAAAAGCTGGAATGAGCTTATTATGTCTATTGAGTAGGATGCTCTCCCTATCCTCCTCTCCTTAAATAGAAGTGCCACTAATGATTCTTAAATGGGAAATGGTCAATAGCTCCTAATGCTAGCAGAAGACGATAAGCTTGGATTTAACTTCATTTCTCTGTTTCACCAAAATCATAATTATTTTGTCAGTGTATGGGAGGGAGAGAGGCCTCAATGGCCTAACAGAGACATTCTTATTCCGCAGCTCCACCACTTCACACCCATGTTGCAGCCTCAAGGGGGAACTTTGGCAGGGGTGACCTCATTTGGATTTGAAAAAGAGTACAGTGGTAAAAGATCTGTTCTTCCTGGATTTGCTTGATACAGCTAGCAAAGGACTGCAACAGGAGTTTGAGGAGAGAAGCAGAAGTGCTGAACGAACAAGGTACAAGTACTAGTGAGTTTTCCCTGGCTGTTTGTGTTTTTCTTTCTCTTACAGATTACTTCAGGTACAGGTTGAACCTCCCAAATCTGCGACTTTCTTGTTCAGCAACGTCCGTGGTCTGATAGGACCACGGATGTTGCTGGACCAAAGAGCCCTGGAGGCCAGGAGCCCGAGCCAACTGGGAGACCTATGGGTGCTGGGGAGCCCTGGCTGGGCCAGTGGCAGCTTGGTCATTGGAGGCTTGGGAGCCCGGCCCTAGGGAGCCTCAGCCCAGTGAACCCTGGCAGTAGCTGGAGAGCCCCAGCCAGAATCCCTGGCAGGAGTGGAGCCTGCAGCAGCTGGGGACCCCCCAGAACTGGGTGGGAACCCCAGCAGGAGTGAGGCTGTAGCAGCTGTGTAGCCCCGGCTCTGGGAAATACCGGTTAGAGCAGGACCCGCGGCAGGTGGAGAGCCCCTGCACAGGAAGCCTGACCCTGGGAGCTCTGGCAGCATGGGACTGGCAGCAGAGTAGAGCCCCAGTTCCAGGGAGCCCCACAGTCTGGAGGCAAGTCCAAGAGCAGGGCCTGTGGCCAGCAGCAGACCATTAACCTCCTCTGGTCAGCAAACTTCCTGGTTCTGGACCATTCAGATTCTGAGGGTGCCGGACCCAGGAGGTCCAATCTGTGTTTCAGATAGAGTCTGGGCACTGTTTGAGCTTTTGATCACTGGATTATCCTTGATTATCTTTCATCAGCCTTGTGATCACCCTCCCCCTGTGTGATTAACAAGAGGATAGGGCTGATCTAAGAGAGAAGGCCTTACAAGCCAGAGTCTAAGCAACCAGTGTGAATTTGAGAGGGAGTTTGTGGGAGGGAGTCATAATCTTTATGGTTAGGAAAGGCCACATTACCTGTGCCAATGTTGCTCCTGTCTCCTCTACTTGCACCCGTATGCAGACAGATAACCTAACTGGATGCCTCCACCTGTATCCCAGTATGTATTTGCAGAGACTGGCCTGCATGTCTTACTCACAGAAAATCAGGCTCAGGGAGACCATCCAGCCTGAAAGGTATCTGCTGGTGGAATCCTTCAGGCAACAGGTGGAAGAGCTCCAGGAAGATGTGGCTAAGCTGAGGATCATCTGTTCGCATGAGGAATTCCTCAAGAGTATACCTCTGGAGCTATCCAAGACTGAGGAAGATATGCAGTTAGAGAGGATTGCTGTGACACTGCTGAGAGAGGAGGAGATGGCTCTGTCACAGGGAGGACATTGGCAGCTGGTTACTTCTGGCAGCAGCCAGTGCTAGACCCCTACTCCCAACACAGCTACCATGGTGATGGAGAACTGTTCTGCTGCCATGGTAATGGGAGATGTGGAATCACCCCATTAAGTGGAGGAGGAGAAACCATATACCCCCAAATCTGGGAGGTTTGCAGCTGCCACTCTCTGGAGGAAACTTAGGGTAGTGGTGTCGAAGACTCTCTTCTGAGGGGGTGGAGGTACCCATTTGCCATCCTGACATGGCATCCCTGGACCGAGGGGACAGTATCTGAGATGATAAGGAGGGATTGTCAATGATCATCTAGCCCTCTGACAACTTTCCCACGCATTTGGTGCTAGTGACACTGGAAGGTATTAATCTCAGAAATTAAATAGTGAGTGACTACAGGTTTCTGGAAGTATGAATGATGGAGTTCAAGTGGTGTTCTCTTCAGTCTTTCTGGTCAAGAGTAGGAGCCCAACAAAGCAAGATGCATTCTTGAGGTAAATGCCTGGCTGCAAAGATGGTGTCGCTTCAGTTTTTTTGCCCCAGATGCTGTTGCAGGAGGGACTGCTAGGCAGAGATGGGGTCAACTTATCAAGGAAGATTGAGAGACTCTTTGGATATAGATTGGCTAACCTAGTGAGGAGGACTTAAAAGTAGGCTCAAAAGGGGCAGGTGACCAAAGTCCATGGGTAAGTCAAAAATATGGAAACCTGGGAGAAGAGTGAAAAATTGGGGGGAGCATGGGCTGTAATAACAGGGATAAAAGAAGGACCAATCAGAACTGGGGAGGAAATCAAATCAGTATTTTAGATGACTGTATTCTAATGCAAAAAATATGGAAAAAAACAGGGTGATGTCAAGGCAGGGTCTACAGACCATCTAACTATGATGAAGTGGATGAGGTGTTTATTTAAATAACTAACAAAATCAACAGGCCACAGATTATCGTACAAGTTCTTGGAAAATACCAGACAATTTTTTATTTCACAAAGTGGAAAAAGCTATTGGGGAGAGGCTGTTCTAGATTTGATTTTGATAGATAGGGAGGTTGAGAATTTGAAAGAGGAAGGCAGCTTGGGTGAAAGTGATCATGAAATGGGAAAGTTCATGATTCTAAGGAATGGTAGGAGGGGGAAAAGGAAAATAAGAATATGGATGTTCAGAAGACAAACATTATCAAACTCAGGGATTTGATAGGTAAGGTCCTATGGGAAGCAAGTCTAAGAGAAAAAACAATTGAAGACAGTTGGCAGTTTTTAAAAGAGATAATATTAAGGGAACAGGAGCAAATTATTCCATTGGACAGGAAAGATGTGAAGTATGGCAAGAGACCACCGTGGCTTAATGAAGAGATCTTCAGTGATCTAAAAATAATTTAAAAAGTCCTACAAAAAGTGAAAACTAGGCCAAACAACAAAGGATGAATATGAACAAATAACACAAATATGTAAAATTTGTGGGGCAAAATTAGAAAGGCTAAGGCACAAAACAAGCTCAAACTAGCTCGAGACTTAAAGGGTAACAAGAAAACTTTCTACAAATATATTAGAAGCAAGAGATAGACCAAGAAACAGAGTAGGCTTGTTACTCAGTGAACGGGGGAAAATAGTCATAAGAACAGCTGTACTGGGTCAGACCAAAGGTCCATCTAGCCCAGTATCCTG
>JANRFK010004893.1:23083546-23107835 GCA_030068395.1 Apalone spinifera | reverse complement strand
CAGAGGGAACAGCCAGCATTTCAGGCAACAGCGCCACCCAGAGGGAACAGCCAGTGTTTCAGCGTTACAGACTCTCAGACACTGGGCTACGATATATATGATGCTGCTGTGTAGATGTACCCTAAGAGAGCTTAAAATTTGGTTCAGTGCTTCTCCTGCTATATACATTGTTCCAGCACCTCTGTGGCCAATGGTTTACCCGAGCTCATGACCTTGCCCTAGCTCAGGTAATGCCTTCATTTCCATCACACTCAAGTTCCATCCCACACTTCAAGGGAGGGGGACTCTCATAAATGAGCCATACCCCTTTTTCCTACCAGGCCAGACACAGCCTTCTGTGGGTGAGGGGTACTTCTGCATTGTAGTTGTGAGCATGCCTTATAAAAGTCTTTTAATTTCCTGGAGAAATGGGCATATTGCCGATGGCTGCTAATCCATAATGAACACAAATCATTTTGTTGTACATTCTTTTAAGTGAGTTTATTCATGTAGTTTCTCCCTAAGAAAACTCTTAGGGATATAGGAAGATTAGTATCTAGAACATCTGTTTCCTATTAGCTAAGCCTATGAAAATTGTTTTTTTCCTCCCTGAGAGTCAGTTGCAATCCTCATGATCTTGAGCCTATACTTGCCTGCTTGCCTGTATTCAAGCTGAAGAGACCTGTAATTAGTTTGAAAATTAATATTTCCTCTTGAAAATGATTTGTCGAAAACATGCTGCCTGTGCACGCATGCATAAACATTACTACTTTTTTTCAAATATGACAAGATGGGTCAACTTATTAGGTTGGGTCAAACAAAGCAGGAGTTAGAAATATTTCACATACCATTTAACCAAAGCTGTTTCCTTCCTGGTTTCTGCTACAAGATGTCAACTGCAGTTCCTCCCTGATGGTTAGTCATGCTCAAGTCAAGGTATAGTAGAGCCACGTAACCACAGGTCAAACAACAGCGGTAGTCCGGGGCTGGCTGTTAAACCATTTAAAAGTTTATTATTCCACTGTGGCTGGGTCTGATTCAGCATTTCTGCATGAGGCTACTATGGAGCTGTAAGAGGAATTTTAAAGTGTCCTTCTAGTGGGGTGAATTTTCTTTGTGATAGAGATAACCCAGTCACAGAAAAATGTACCCTGTGTTTTTTTTCCTGTGGGGATGAATCTTGCCTTATCTAGGCATTAAAATTCATTTATAGATGCTCTGTTTAACTTGTTTTTGTCTTTGGTATGTTGGGTTGCGAACATGGTTGTCACTCAGTGAAAAACTTTGGAAAACTGCTACTTTTTAGTGAAAGCTGTTCCATGTGAGTTCTGCCCATTGCTATGGCTTTAATGTAGACTCTATGTACAGGGTGAACCTCTCTAGTCTGGAAATGTCCATGATCTGGCACGATTTTAGTTAGCTGGATGTCCATTCGTGAGTGTGTCCAAATTTGTGATGGTCCTTTAAAGTTGTTTACAGTCACCAGTCCTGGTTGTCAGTGTTCTGTGCTGTTATTTAGCACTAATTTACCCCTAACTATCTTATAAGAGCCCCGTAAGCAGTAGAAGCATTGCTAATTCTGCTGGACAATATTGATCTCCCGTTGGTTCAGCAAGTTCTCTGGTTTGGCATCAGTCAAGTCCTGAGAGTTCAGGACTAGAGAGATTCAAGCTGTATTTCCACACAATGGCTTGCAGAGGAAGAAAAGGGGGGAAAAAGAGACAAAACATTTTTTTATATGATGGATTTGTAACATTCATGGGAGTGTTTAAACCCTTTTTCCAAACTAAAGGGAATCAAGCTATGAAAAGTTTCAAAAGCCAAAACTGGAAGAAGCTCAGTGATGCAGCAGTTTATTACATAGTTCTTTCACTTGTGGAATCCTCACTTCAAATCCTCATGCATGTTTAAATACATTGACACTAGTGGCCTAATTCTCCTTTGTGAACATTAGAGATGATGTGCACAATCTGACATGATTATCAGTCTGGTATGTGAGTTTCAGGAGTGGAAGATCAGTGCTGTTCAGCTACAGAGAAAAGAGGAGGCACATATAAGTAGAGTAAAATCAATTATCTTTGTTATAGAGTCAGATCCACAGAGCTACGTTCTGATTTTAGTATTTTTTGTAGATATAAAAACATGGATTCACTATTTATCATTGAACTAGAAGACTCACCCCACATTGCCCAGGTTCTTCAGGGCAGGGGATGGAGGGGTTCAGGGCAGGGGGTGAGAATGGCTGCTGCCTTCTCTCTGGGCCTGGCTCAGGGCAGTGGGGACCAGGCACCTCACCTGCTGGCTTCTCCACAGGGACTGACAGAGATTCCCTCCCTCTCCAATGGGCCCTCCTGGGGTAGGGGGCTAGTAGTGTCTCCCTCACTCTCTCTTGGCTCATCCGAGGGTGGAGAGGCCAATGGGGGCTTTCTCCCTTCCCCTGGTCCCACCTGGGATGGTAGTGGCTTTCTCCATCCCGGGGGAAGCCGCCGGGGCTATCTCCCCCCCCTTCTAGCCCCTCCTGGGGTGGGGGAGGAGCAGGGGCTTTTTCCTTCCCCCTGGGACAGGGCAATCAGTGGGGGCTATCTTCTGAGCAGAGAGCCTGGTTTGGTGGGAGACAAGGTGATGGAATCCCAGCTCCAGCTGGGTAAGTCTTCTAGTTTAATGATAAATAGTGAATCCCAGCTCCAGCTAGCCACTCTCTTAGTTGTACAGCTGCCCCCAGTGGTCCCCCTGAAGTATAGCTTTCTCTTGCACTCACTACCCCCATTGACACTGTGAATAAAACGTCCCTCCAAACAGGTCCTCCCTGTCCATGTTCTGAAAAACAGTCCCATTCCCCGCACTTCCAGTTTTCCAGGCACAACTAAACCCTGACCTTGCTTTAAGCTAGGAGAAGAGGAAGCTGCATACCACATTTGGTGGTCTTAGCTGTTACCATTTAGGAGGAGTTCTTGAACAGACTCACAGACAGACCACCAGACAGATACACATTTCTAAAATACACAGGTAGATTATATGTATTCTTCAGAATCTTTTGGAGAAACAGGGAAGTAAAAGAAGTTCATCTTTAATGCATATACAAGTTTTAAAACTATACAGATTTCTCTTCATAATATTTAACAGTAGTTTATACTATGAAATCTGAGTCCTTTATTTTATCAGTATATTTGATGTTTTCATTGTCGGTAGTAACTTATTGAACCATATTTTAGTATGAATATAATATTTACAAATGCATTTTCAGTAGTTTTGGTAAATAGTAGAAAAGAATATGTCAAGAAAGGTAGCTCAATAAACGTTCTCTAAAAGAGACACTGAAATTGTAAAATGTTCTTTCAGATCTACTTAGTTAAAAATAATAATTGTGCTTTGTACTTTTGATGAAAGGGATTCTTAACACTCCTAGAAAGTGATGCTGCTAAACCAGAAGGATGCACATGAAATTGCTTTTTTAACACCCAGTAAAGGTTTAGAGTGAGCTCAGAGAGGTGTTACTGGCTGGAGCTAATTAGGTACGGCTGTGCCTCATTTGGTTCCGTAAGGAAAAAGGGAGTGGGTTACTCCTAGGATGGATAGGAAACTACTGCTGATTAGAAGCAGGGACTAGTCACAAGAAACACAAGGCTGTTCCTTGTTGGTTTAAATATGAAGGGAGTCTCTAAGGTGCTGCAGAACTATTTGTCGTTTTTTTCAGTTAGAATAACACGGCTACCCCTCTGAGACTTTAAGCTTAATTAGAATTCCTGATGGAAAGAGTTTTCTGTTTAAACTTGTCTCCTATGAACTCTTCTCAGACCCTGTCCCTGACATGCAATTAATAAATATGATGCATTTATTATTTCAAAGATGTTACTAAAAGGAACTTTGAATTAGAATTGGGAATGAACTGTTCTTACATAAATACCCTCAAATATCTAAGAAGGGTTGCTTTTGTGGTAGATGTGACAGATTTTAGGCTCTTGTTTGATAGTTGATATAATAGTGACTTTAATCATTCAGTATTTCAAATCTGGTACAGAGCAAAAATGATGTTGGGAGGGAACCATAAGAAAATAGCTCTGCCTTTTTTAAAGTGAACTGGATTCAGATTCAGATTGACCATTCCACTCTGAATGATCCAAGTGCTAAATCATGGTTCTGGATTAGAGTTGATAATTTTGGACTGAGGATACTGTTCTGAAAAGATAAGAACACAAACAGTTTGTGTAAAGTAGCATAAAGAATACAGAGTGAGTCTGAAATACATACAATGAACTTTGCATAATGGCTGATGGTGATGATTGCCTCAGAAGAGATATCTTTGTGAATTCTTTTGAGAGACTGGAGGATGGTGGTGGGTGGCAACTTAACTAACCTAGAAAGTATGACTGAAGAAATCCAGGAAGAGGCAAAAGAGGCAGATGAGAAAAGGTGTCTGATACCAATGGGGAAAGAACCCAGTTTTGGATTTGTGGATACTCTGACATATCACCCTGCCAAAGGGTCAAGGAAGGAGAGGACGTTGGACATTTTTAAAGCCAATTATATGGGCACTGAAACGTCTCATACAATATCTGTCTAGGATAGCTATTGCACATTAAGACTAATTATCTTGTGCATTCTGTATTTTTTTATTTCATTACAATTATTTGTACAAATTCTTAGTACATTTTTCTATTACAACTCAGGTGGCTTTAGAATGCTACATGGACATATGCAGACTTCTGGAGAGTTGACACAACTGTTAATGGCTAAGAATCAGTGAAGTTAGTGTGCAGGGAGACTATAGAGCTTGAGAATTTGGATCAAAAGGGCATAAACTCAAGACTCCTCTCCCACAAGCTGTGTCAACGTCAGGGTTGTCAATCTCATGGCTGTGATACTCAAAATGCAAGAAATACTATAATTATGAGAACAGAACTGAAGGGACAAAGAATGACAGTCCCATACCTGGCTCCCTTAATGCCATATCTCTGTACAGATCTTTCAAATAATATGGAGAAAATGTACCTGCCATTATAAAAATTCATTATGTTCTGGGTTTCATTGAACTGAACGCTGTAGGAGCTATGAGACATACCAAATCAAAGACCTTCCTGATTAGGCCTCCTGGGAGTAGGATTTTTTAGCAGTGAACTGCTATCAGATTGACTGCATTGCTAACCCTGTCTCTCACACTTTCTACCCTTACTGAGCTAGTGAAATTAGAGAGCTCTTGGAATGGGCTTCACTGTGTGTGGCCTATTGTACTGTCAATATATATGAGTTATTCCCATTAATAATAGTGTGAGTTACATGTACAAAGTTAAGGTAGACTACACCTTTTTGTGCTTTAAGGTAGGTTAAACTTAAAGAAGGAAGGTAGTGAAATGGCACTCTTTTGCGACAGCATATTGAAGTAGGAGTGTGCTGTTTCATATGGGAAATTGGCATTGTTTCATACATACAAATGTATATATTGATCAGAAGTTAATGAATAAGTATGCAAATCTGCATAGTGAGGTTCAGGCCTTATTCCTTAATACTTTCCTTTTCTCCCCCACCCTTCATCATTCTTCATAGTTGCAGTGACTTCAAAGTGCGTTCAGGCTCAGGAAGTTCCTATAATAATAATTCAGTAATACAAAACCATATTATTATTTATATTGCAGTATATTGCTTAGAGGGTTTGGGTTTCAGAGTTCTAGTCACTGTATAGACATAAAATAATAATTCCTCTCTCAAAGAGTGTCAGAAATATATATCAATAGTACTCTATTAAAAGTATATACAAGTTTGGAAATTTTGCAGAAAGGTTTTTTTTTAAAACACAGAATATAATGTTTTCAATTGACTTTTCCTTACAGGTGAAGAAATATCATGCAGAACAGATGACTTAAGGTTCTGTATGTATGTAGAAGGCGTTAAATGATATTGGTTAATGACTTTCTTTGAGTATGTTAACACATTAGTATACTGAAGTTTTTCTTAACATTAATTAGTACCATGAATGACAGAAATTACCTTTTTCTTTCCTCTACAGATTACAAACTTCATTGCACTTCAACCCCCTTCTGATAATAAAAATTATTGCATGATCCCAGGAGGAAAGACCAAATGCCTGACTGCTCCAGCATGTGAGTGTGTGTGCGTGCAAAGCTGAAGCCAAAGGGCTTCATTCTGAGCCCTACCATCCATTACTGAAGTCCTCAGGCTTTTGCTTTGGCCCCAGGAGGTGGAGCTGTGGTTGTGCTTTGGTACCAGATGGTGAGGCTTGGGCTTTTGCTTTAGCCCAGGGCCCCAGCAAGTCTAATGCTAATCCTGGTGACCCCATGCAAATAGGGTTCCAACACACAGTTTGAGAACCGCTGCTCTAAACTTAAAACTTGTCTGTGAGCTCGTGGAGTTTAGCTAAACATGTAATTTTTTAAAAAAAGTTCAATGAAGTGGAGTAACTTTATAAACATGAAATTTTCAAGATTGCACTATTTAATTAATCTCTTCAGTTCTTATTTTAAATATAAATTTTACTTTCTATCAGAATAATAAAAGGCACAAGAATCTGTGTGTTTGTGAATTGGGATTAGTTTGCCAGGAAAGTAAGAGAAATTAAACTCAGTGAATTGATTGTTTCTGCCTTGAAAAGTAGTTTTTTTTAACAAACTTGGGAGTTTCCCAGTGAAAATGAAAGAAAAGGATTTATGCCCTTTTCCTTAAGAAAAAGATTTGTGATAAATATGATCTTTGGTAGAAGATGACATAGAAGTAGCTTGATGTAAGCAAAACTGAAGGAACTAAAATAAGATGAGCTTGGAAATTTAATAAAATCAAAATCAGTCAAATGATGTAATATTCTACCTAATCTATAAAGGATTAATTCTTCCATATATTCTGGTGTAAATGAGGAATAATTAAAGAATCATAGAGCCATAGGGTTAGAAAGGACTACAAAGATCTAACCCAATATTTTATTGAAGTCAATGGATTTCCACCACTGTAAAACCCATGGAATGGAAAGTTCTGTTAAATCTTACTTCAGGTTATCAAAACAAATGAATTTGTTTGCACTATCCTAGTCCACTTCATTGAAACCTCTGTTGTATGGAGATGCAGAACGTGATACAGAAAGTTATCAATCAGTATTGTAGTGAATTAGCAAAGCAGCAAGGAAGCTTGCATGAGTATATGAGCAGTGGCATTTTACTGGCACAGACGTTAATGTACATTGCACACTAAAGTCATAAGCATGATAGTGGGTGGACACTGAAATATATATGAGCCCCTACATATGTTGGTGGTAAAAGTGCTTGCACAGTCATCCTTTAAGGGTACAAAAACTGTGCTATGTGACTTATATGACCAATTTAGACACAGAGACACCTATTTGAATTGTTAACATTTGTGAGAAATTAAAACGTATTTGAATCTGAGGAAACTGAAATCTTAAACAGAAATTCTAAGAGTTGAAAAAGACACTAAAAAGTACATTAGTTGAATAAATTGCTTGCAAATTATTTTCTTAGCTTTTGATTAGCCACAGTATGTAAATTTTCTATGCACAATATATATCATGTATTTTGCCATCAGAGTATATCTAGCTTGCTTTCTCTTTAAAACTAGAATACTCCTCCTTCTTTCAGAGCATATCACGCACACACTATTTTAAATTTTGTGGTTATTCTTATAAGTCATATATAAATATGTGGTGTATCTTCAGAACAAAAACTGAAAAATCAGAATATGGATCAGTGTGAGGAGCACTGCTTTCATGTGATTATTGATAACTCCATGGTTAATCTTTCTAACACTAAGTACTATTTAATAGTGTGTTGCACTCAACCAAAGAATGTTTTTTAATGTTTTACTTCTCCAGAAGAAAAGAGCACAAAATAAAAGACTTAGCCTTGAAAAATTAACTAATAAAAACAACTATAGATGATGCAATATTAACATTGTGTCTTTTAGTTCTGTCACTCTCCACAAAAAGAAATTTAAAAATTAAAAATTGGGTCAGAAATTTAAAAAGTCTCTCCCCCCCATCACCCACACACTAAGTTATCTCAGTAGTTCATGCTGACCACGAGAGATGATTTAAGTATATGCTTAAATTCTTCACTCAGCTGGTGGGATTGGAGGTAAAGCAAACATTACAACAACAAAAAAAGAGCTCCAGGAACTGCAATGTGGGTAATCAGGCTGAGTGACCGAAGCAGCAGTCAGGAGCTGGGAAACAGAATCAAGGGTCGGAACCAGGTTATCTGAAGTTAGGGAAGGCAGGAACAGAGGTCTGAGACAGGAATGAAGTTGAGACAGGGCTAGAACAATGTGAAGAATCAGGAACAAGGTGAGGAAGTAGGAACAAAGCAGATTAGAGTTTTACCTTGTTGTGCAGACAGGCTTTAGGCGTTTCTTCAAGTTTTAAATAGCATGTCTGGCCTAATCAGTATATTCCACAAGTCAGGGATTCTGAAAGTAGGATATCCAGAGATGCTTAGCCCCCTGAGACTTACATTTCATCGATCTCTGCCTTTTCAGAGCTGGAGGGATGCAATTTGGATACCGCAGTCACCAAGTACCCACAGATTCAGGTTATAGCCCTCAGGGATCCTCCTGAGGGGGGAAGATCAAGGGAACAGTGATGAAAATACATGAATGCATAGAACAACTAAACAATAATAATAAGCTTTATTTTCTGGCCAGTCACCTGACCTATGCAAAAGGTTAATATCCACCTATTCCAGTGTTTATTTTTTCAGGGGGATAAGACAGGGTAATTTGTTCAAGACGAATGAAATGTTTATGAAATATAAGATGTTATTTTCTTGATTTACACAATCAAATATTTGAGGTTCTGAAATCTTTAATTTTCCATTTTCCCCCTCACTTTTACATTTCTCACCAGGACAGAACATTCAGAAATATAATCCCATTTCTGGGGTATTTCCATCTGAACTAGTAGCAGGAAAATCACAGTGGAGTACATGTTCTCATGAAACTTGCAGTATAATTCAGCAGATTCAAAATGGTGAGAGAGTTTGAATACACTTTCCTTAAACACTGGCACTACTAGATGATCCAATCTATGTGTGAACAATGACAATTGAGGTTTACTCATGTCCATTCTGGGTGTATGAGTGCTCACTGTACTTCAATATTCTTATGTTATAGTCAGATATAAAAAGTAACACATCTCAATCATTAGGATGTATTATCTTCTAATATGAGATCACAATGCTTGCATTACCTATTAATGAGAATACACCATTCTTCACATTCAAGCTTATAAATTTCAGAGGGAGTATTTTGCTTTATATGAGTAATCATTTACCCAGGGAACAGATTGCTGATGATTATTTACAGCTCATTCACCACAGAATGAAAGCTGAACATATGACACTGTAACAGTAATTGATATAGTATCTCATCCCAATGGCAGTATCTTGCTTCCCAAGAGGTTAAAATTTTTAATAGTAACAGACCATGGAGCAAAGTATAAACCTAAATCATTTACGACTAAAAGTTAAATCATGATATCTTTCTAACTAATGTTATGAATCAAATCTGTGACTCAGTAATTATTGCTAGAAGCAAGAGAAATTACAGAGGTGTTAATTGTTTGAACTAATTACAATCTCCTTACAGGTATTAGAAGACATAATTTAAGACAGTGCTGAAGGGAAAGATTTAAAAATCTTGAAGAAAGACAGTCAAGGAAATTTAGTGTACATATCAACTTGACAGTGCAGATGCCTACAAGATATAATGCTCAGACATTATGAAGTATTTAAAAGGGCATGAAAGAGAAAAATATTACCTTTCCTTTTCTTTTCTTTGTTCAGCAGCTGTTTATCTTTAAGGTCACTCACATGCATCATTTAGAGTTTCTTTCACTTCACAAGAGACAATGCTAAGAGACCACCTACTTGCCAATGTGAGAGAAAAAAACTTGAAAACTTTGGAATGTACGCTTGGTGAGCAAGATGACATTATTTTCCCTCAAATTCCTTGGGAATGTGGGAAACACATAGGAAGAGCTTAAGGTGATGCTCAAGGAAAGAAAACCTAACAGAGAAGTCAGGTCTACAATGGTAGAGAAAATTGTTGCAAGATACACGATTCCAATTATGACAATATACCTTACATCAGTCAATATACCTTACATTGATTTTCTGAGGCACCCCCACAGCAGGAGGCCAACAGGAGAAACTCTCCTGTCAACTTCCCGTACTCCTTGCAACTGTAAGGAATACCACAGTCAACAGGGGCACCTTTAGAGTTCGATTTACCAGGTATCTACTAGACCCGGTATTTGAACCCCAAAAGATTGATTGACAGAGTGTCGATCCTCTGGTAAGTATGGACAAACCCAGAGATGTTAAGCTCAATCAGACTACCAGAATATTAATTTTCATAATTCTCAGAGGTGAAATATTGAACTTTGTTACTCCTGTGAAACTCTGAGTTGCATATGGTGTATTCATTAAACACATGCTTAAATGCTTTCCTGAATTGTGGCCTAAACTAGTATAGCATGTACATAGGTATAACTAGAAATACTCAGTTTTTATTTACATTTATTTTATCCTTGTTGTTTTTATTGAAATCAAAACATTTCATGGGACTGTGCTAATTTTGAAAAAAAAATCAATGGAAGAAATGATTTCTTCATTTTTGTTCAATAAACTCAAAATATTTAATTTCAATAAAGTAAAAACATTGTGTCAAATATTGTTTTGAATTATTAATTTGATTTTATATTATATATTTGACATTGTTTCAGTGTTTCTGGTTTTTTAATTTCACAGAAAAAAATGACATTATGATCTAAAAATATTAGAAATTTTGTTCAGAATGTTGCAATTTCCCATGGAATGGAAATTCTATTTTCCAGCAAACTCTAGATATAATAGAACCACTTGTGGTCCAAGGTATGGTAGAGAAGACAGTATTTTATTGTATATAAACTGCAAGAGATAATTAAGGAAATTGAAATTAACAGTTACCTGCTGTGTACAGAAGCCTAAATCAGGATAAATAAGTCGACATTTTTGATTGTGTAACACATTAAAGACAAGAATGAAATTAGAGAAATAATGTTGGACTTAATATTTTCTAGAAAGGGGGTGATAATCAGAAACATGGAAGGGAGAAGAACAAACTCATATTCACCCCTATTATAAAACATTAACTTCCAAAGCTAGCAGCTAATGAAAAAGAAGAATATTCAATCCAACAATTGCTATTTAAGGCCCTCGTTCAGGAAAATACCTACTGATGTACTTAGGTCCTATCCTATTCTACACACCTCTTAAACACTTGTATAAATTTGACATTTTACAGGATTTAGACATATGTTTAAAGTTAAACATGTGCTCATCTGCTGTCCTAAATTGTAGCCTAAGTAGCTAAAGTACAGCTGTACTTTGTTTATTTATCATTTTAGGCTGTTCAACATTAAAAAGTGGAAATTATTGAGATTTGCACATCATGTCAAAATTTTTATTAGGCTTCATTATGTGCATATTTGATTCTAGTATCCTGCCAAGTAAAATTATAACTCGAATCATAATGAAAAATATTAACTCCTTTATAAATAGCCAAAGCAGATCTGAGGGGAAGTTAAGAAAATTAAAACTAGGTCATGTTCACAACATATTCTGCTTAAAGAAAAGGGCAACAATTGCCCTTGGAGGGAAGGATAACAACATCAAAGTTTTGGCACCTCTCTATGCAAGCCACGGGAACCAGCTAATTTGCTACTAAAATGTAGCCACAAGCATGGCTCCCTCTTTTTAATTAAAAGTACTGAATGTGCTTGTACCATTATATTTTTTTGAAGTGTTCTTAGAATATGGACTAGCCCACCACTATTGAGAAGCAGCTTTTTCATAGAATGATCATAGAAATATAGAGCCTTTCGTATAAGAGGGGTGAGGTTGTTTTTCTTTAACTGTGTACCTTTTCCATACTTGTAGGCTGCGTCTACACTGGCATGATTTTGCGCAAATACTTTTAACGAAAGAGTTTTTCTGTTAAAAGTATTTGCGCAAGAGAGCATCTATACTGGCATGTGCCTTTGCGCAAAAGATTTGCTTTCGCGCAAAAGCATCTGTGCCAGTGTAGACGCTCTCTTGCACAAGAAAGCTCCGATGGCCATTCTAGCCATTGGGCTTTCTTGTGCAAGAAATTAATGTTGCTGTCTACACTGGCCTCTTGCACAAGAATACTTGTGCAAGAGGGCTTATCCCTGAGCAGGAGCGTCAGAGTATTTGTGCAAGAAGCACTGATTTTATACATTAGAAAGTCAGTGTTCTTGTGCAAATACTCACGGCCAGAGTAGACAGCGGCCAGTGCAGCTGCTTTTGCGCAAAATCTTGTCAATGTAGACACAGACGTAGTGTTTGTAATTTTGTTTGCTATTGCTATGATTAGCATTTGGTACATTGCAACCACCAAACTTTATGTTCCCAATATGTAGATGGTTTTCTGGCTATATTCTTGACAGCATATGCTTAGTAACTGTTCTGTACCATTAAGAAGAGTTATATATTGTATACATCATTACATCAAGTGTGAAGATCTTGACTCTGAGATTGGCTAATGTCGTGCATTTATTTTTGTGTTTTATTCTCTTTATGGCTCCAGCCCCATTCTACCCCTTTCACATTACTTTTGTTGGGGACTAATCTTATGAGTAGCTGAGCAATAACTCTGTGAAAGTAAGGTATGGAAAAAGAGGATTCTCAGTAGCTCTCAGAAGGCACTCAGGATCATTCAAAAACCCTTGGGCTACGTCCACACTACAAGGTTTTTGTGCAAAAATGGCCATTTTTGCGCAAAAACCAGCAGAGCATCCACACCTCAAGCGCGCTTTTGTACAAGAAAATTGGCAGAAGAGGAGGCTTTTTGTGCTACAGTTATTCCTCTGTCCATGAGGAATAACTCCTTTTTGTGCTACAGCTCTTGAGCAAAAAGGCAAGTGTGGACACTGATTGATCCCCTGTTACCTCCTCCCAACTTCTGGCAATCAGAGGCTAGGCACACCCAAAGAATTACTGTATATACTCCAATATAAGCCCATTTGTTTATAAGCCAACCCCCCAAACTTACAGAGGAAAATATGGTAAAAAGTCACTGACCTGTTTATAAATCAAATCCAGAGTACAGACATCCAGTTCCAGCTCCTCAGGGTCAGCTTCACCATGGAGGCTCTCAGCTGAGCTTTTAGTACTTCCCAAGCCACGGGAAGCAATGCCTGCTGAAGAAAGCTCATTGTTAAAGTGTTAAGTGTTATCAGTTAAGTGTCTGTCAGCTGAGAGACTTTTTGCTAGCAGCTAGCAAGTCCTTCAGCATGCATTGCTTTGTGCGGCTTGGGAAGAACCCATTCATAAGCCAATCCTCACTCTTCACAGCGGGATTTTTTTTTTTTTAAATTGGCTTATGAACAAGTATATCTGGTAGGTTGTCTCTCTGGCCATCTTGGCTAATTGCCAATATGGACGCATCCCCCATGACCTTATCTAATTCTTTTTTAAAACCTAGTTGGGGCCTTTGCAGCATCCCTGATAATGAATTCCACAAGTTCGTTATGCAGAATACAAAGAAGTACTTCCTTTTATTTATTTTGAACTTACTGCCTATTAATTTCGCTGGGTGACCCTTGTGTTTTGTGTAAAAATAAATGACAATTTCTTATTCACTGTATCCACACCATTCATAATTTGCAAACCTCTACCATATCCCCCCTTACTTGCCTCTTTTCCAAGTTCAACTGTCCCAGTTTTTAAAATCTCTCTTCATATGGCTATTGTTCCATCTTCTTAAACCTTTTTTGCCATTCTCTGTACATTTTTTCAATTTTAATATGTCTTATAGTGACGTGTGGGTGTACTATGCATTTATAGAGAGACATTATGGGTATGGCTAGACTGCAAGTTTTTGTCGGAAAAAGGTACGCAAAATGCGCTCCGCGTTTTGCATACCTTTTTCTGATTCTTTTTGTTGGAAGAGGCTTTTACAACATTTGGCCTGTCTAGATTGGACCAAATGTCACAACCTCTACCCCCTTTTTAAAATCCTCCTTCTTCTTTGTAGAACGAGGAATACAGGGGCTTCTGAAAGAACGTGTTTGCTCTTCCGCCAAAAAAAGCAGAAGAGCAAACGCATTCCCTGGATGCAGCGGAGTTTTTTTGGGATACCTCTGGTATCCCGAAAAAACCCACAATCTAACCGTACCCCTGGATATTTACTGTTTATCATATATTCCTTTCCTTTCCTAATAGTTCCTAACATTCTGTTAGCTTTTGTGATTGGTGCTGTAAATTGATATTTCCAGGAAACTATCCACAGTGACCTCATGGTCTGTTTCTTGATCTGTCAACAGCTAATATAGACCTCTTATTTTGTGTGTGTAGCTGGGATTGTGTTTTCCAATGAGCATTGTTTTGTATTTATTAACATTGAATTTCATCTGCCATTTTGTTGCCCAGTTTTGTGAGATCCCTTTGTTACTCTTCACAATCTGCCTGGACTTAACGATCTTTGAGTAATTTTGAATCATTAATGCTTGCATCAAATGAACACATATGTTGCCTACTCACAAGGGAAGTAATCATACCTGATGCATTCAATGTGATAAACTGGATAGCCCTCATAGGAAGTTAATGAGTAATTTAAGCTGCAGAGAGGTAATGGGAGACTTGGCTGATAAAGTGCTACGAACAATGTAAGAGTATTTTTGCAAAGCTCTATTCAATAGGGCTTTAAGCGATGCCCCTTGATCCCTGATAAGAATACAATTTGGGGCCCAAACCTGCACATAACTACTTCTGCACATTGTGCTGTGAAAGGAAATAGGATTACTACCATGAGTGAAGCCTGCTAGAATGAGGAAAGGCTGCAAAATCAGGCCCTTTACAAGGATGGCTATGATGGCTATCAGCTCATTTTCATTGTTTTTTTTAACAGAGCTTGTTCTACTGTCCCCAACAGTCACCCACTCTCCTCTGAAACACTGTACATTGTTTTTCACTTTTAGGGAATTGTATGTTTATTTTTTAATCCGAATGCCCAAAATGTTTTATCTGCTGGTTTATACATTTCTTAAATAGCTGTGGCATTGAATCAATGATCTCTTTTCAGCAGTTGTGCTCATTGCAGAACATTCCCCCTAGATTGTGACATCATAATCCAATCCATAGCCACCGGCAAAAGTACCAACAATTCTACTTTACCAAGGAGGCCAATTTTCATGTTAATGAAGCCACAACGAAGTATCACAGCTTACAGGCATAAAATAAACCTTAGTTTAAGCAGGTAGAATAAATTGCTGTACATTAAATAGCTGTACATTTCTGAAAATCAGGGAATTCTTGAAATGCGATCATTGTGTTTAAAATACATTACTGTGAATAGTGAAAATATATTATTTTTATTTATAATAGCAAGCCAAAAGTCATAGATAAAACATTTTAAGGAAGGCAAGGTTAGTTCCCAAATTGAAATATAAAATAGTACTTTGTAAATCATGTCCCTTTCCGGAGGTAATTACATGTTACAATAGATCTCTGTTAGCTTCAATTATCTTTCAATACTTACAGCAAATTTCTCTTGAAAAACATTTTCTTGGACAGCTAGTTACACCTCAACTGAAGTAAGATAAATCGTGTTAGATATCACAAGTGGCACTTTGTGTATCTGTAATATTGTCAAAAAAGCAGCACCTTTAATCTGCAATGCTGGCATGATGAAATAGCAGCAAAGCAGGTTTTAATAGAACAGCGACCTAACACTTGTCGAAACAAGTGCATCAATGTACTATGACAGCTTCTGATTAAAAATATTGATTAATCCTGTATCTCACTTTCAGAGCTGGAGAATTATGGGAATTTGCTGGAATCCTTCAGACATACCTATTTTGTAATTTCTCAAGGCAGCAACAGCACCCTGAAATCAAAAGCCAATGTAACTGTAGCTATGGATGAATTTAGCCTCAAGATTTCCAATTTAAATAAGAATAATAATATACGCTATACTGGGGTGGGCAAGAGGCTACAGACGGACTGGATCCAGCCCACAAAGCCACCAGATCCAGCCCGCGGCTGCCTTGCCAGAACTCTTAGGCAGAGAACAACTCACCCTTTAAAAAGCTGTTCTCTGTTATGAATGGCTGGGGAGGAAGGAGGGAGACTTCTCATGCTGTTCCCACACCGCCCCAGAAAAATCTCTTAGCTCCATTGGCCAATCTCTCATTTTCCAGCCAATAGGAGCTGAGAATTTTTGCTGGAAAAAGAGGCAGTGTAGAAAGCTTTTTCCCTCCCTCCTCAACTTCCTCCTCCCCCTCTCTCTCATGCCCAAAGAGGAGCCACATGGAGCAGCCTGTAGCAGTCTGCCTCAAATTTCTGCTGGTAAGCTCCTCCCAGCAAGAGCCTGCATCTGGCACCCAGCCCTTCCCCAACCCTCTGCCCCTCTCTCCATACCCAAAACCTCTGCCTCCTCCTCCACCTACACCCCCTCCCAGATCTGGCAACCCCAATCTCCTTCCCCAGATCACAGTCCTCTCCTACCCTAGGTCACATCCCAAAATCCTGCATCCCAGTCCCCTGACCTAGGTCACAACTGCCTCTTTCACCCAAACTCCCTCCCAGACTCCATTCTCCCTCCTGCACCCCGGTCCCTTACCCCAAGCTCCCTTCTGCACTAACCTCTTTCCTAGGCCCTGAAATTCCTAGATTAATATCCTGGAAGAGTGAGGCCCTTGACCACTTTCCAAAATCTTGGAGTGGCAACCCCTTCAAAAATTATTGTCCACCCATGCTCTATACAATATCTGTTAGTGTTATAGATACAACTGTATGCATATACTAGTGTTTCTCTGCTCCCATAATCAATATATAAGGATATTCTTTCCATCAGTAGAGATGTTAGGCTCAAAGAATTGATCTAAAAAATGAGATGTGGCTATGAGAAGAAAGTCCTGGTGTGATGGAATTCAAACATCTGCAAAGGCCCAAATAGGCATGACTTTTAATAGGAGTCGAATACCTAACTACCCTCTGATTTTGAAAATCTCCCTCTAAACCTCAAAATGACTTGTACTCCTGAGTTATACAGACATTTTTGGAAAAGTCACTCTCAAAGTTTTGATATGAATTTAGGGGCCTAGTTTTAGGCATCAGTTAAATCTTAGTTGAATAGTTCTTACTCTCTAGCTACTTTTAAAATTGCTTGTCTTCCTTCAAAGCTCTTGTAAAGAAAAGAAAATCTCTCAATTCTAATGGCAAAAAATTACAAGTTTTTTGGTAGGAAAATGTTGATGGAACTTTTTTTTTAAGTTTTGTGTATTTGTTTTTATTCTGGTAATTTATAGAAGAGCAAAGGAAATCACTATTCATAGATTTCACCATCTCAGCTTGGCTTTTGACGCTGTCTACATAGCAAGAAGTTGAAGGAAAAACACTCTTCCTTTGACTTCCCTTACTCCTTGTGAAATGAGGGTTACAGAAGTTGGAGTAAGAAGCTCGTTATTTTGAAATAACATAAGTTATTTCAAAATAGCATGCAGTATAGACATAGCCTAAGGTGCCACAGGACTATTTGTTGTTTTTAAAGTTGCAGACTAACACGTTGACCCCTCTGAGACTATTCATAGAGATCTTTTTGAGAAATGACAATGGCAATTAAAATAGTCTTTTGTGAAATGTGGGCTATTTACAGAAAGGTTTTGAAAACTAACAATGTAAAATGCCCAGGGAAATTCTTTGAACTGTATGTTCTTAGGTTATGTACCAGTATATCTATTTTAAAGAGTGTTTAATTCTGAGCTAGCACACAGTGTTTCTTCAGTGCAACAAGTAGTCATGTGGCGAGACCATTATATTAGTTCTGGGGTGAGCGAATGTTGAATAGCAGTTGCCAGTCATTTCAAGAGAGTGTTTAGTCTTGATAGCACAATTGAACCACTGGGAAAATGAACCATTTTGACTACAGAATGACTTAAAATGTGAATTATCATTTGTCTCCCTTTCTTCTGTCTCTCTAACTTGACATGTTACTTTTGGAAAACGAAGGGCTATTGGAGGAATAATTCTAAAGGAGGAAGTTAGAGGAGGTTAATGATGAAGAGATTTGTGAGGACAGAATAGGTGAGTCCATTACTGATTATAATGAATGTAAAAGTCACCTAGGATTCCTGATGAGTCTCTCAAACTCACATTATATTTCACTTTCTACAATTTATAAATGAAAATTGTGATGATTACTTAAATTTTGCATGTGTGTGTGTGTGTGGAAAAGTGCTGCAATTGGATAACTTTGTACTAGAAGATAAAATGACAGTACTATGCAGCCCATGTTCAGATAGCATATTTTAAAATTGTGTTTTTTGGTGCAAATACAAAACCTTATATGAATATAAAACCATAGCTACTATACTGTAACACAGAATTAAAAATGTATTTTAAATTGTATTGTTAATTTTAAGATGGTAGCTCAATAGAGCAATTACTGAAAAATGACTAGCTGTTTATAAGTGATCAAGGTAATAGCAGTACAAGTAAAATAAGTATAAAATAATCATAACATTCTGAAAACCCTTTGGATAATGTATTTTAGGTAAAATTGCTAATAATTACAGGTTGGACCTTTCTGGTCCTGCACCACTGGGACCTGAGCTGTCCCAGATCAGGAAATTTGCAGGATCAGGGAGGTCAAAGCTCCCTTGCTTGGCTGTCCTGCTGACGACTCCTTTCCCTAGTGGCTCCTGAGGCTGGGGCTCCCAGGCCTGCCACTGCCCCACTAAAGCTGGCCCGGTGGAGATTCCCCACCCTGATGCCTACCAGCTGCATTGGGTGGTTTCCAGGGGTTCCTCAGCCAGGGCTGCCTGGCCGCCGCCAGTTCCTTGGGGTCTCCCAGGCCCTGGCTGTTGCTGGCTCTTCTGCTGCTGAGGGTTTTTGAGGGTTCCCCAGCCACTGCCGGCCCTGCTGCCAGGTTCTCTCCAGCCCCCTGACAATGAGGGTATCCCGGTTAGGGCTGAGACTCCCCAATGCTGCCTGGCCACTGATGCTGGGGTTCCCCTGCTGGTGCCGGGATTCCCCGGCTATAGCTGGGGCTCCCCAGCCAGTGCTCCTGAGCCACTGCCTGGCCCCACTGCCACTGGGGGTTTCGTGGTCAGGGCTGCCTGGCCATCCCAGTCCCACTGCTGCCGGCGGTTTCCCAGGGTTCCTCGGCTGTCATTGGCCCCACTGCCAGGTACTCTCCAGCCGCTTGACTCCACCTTAAACTGGGGTTCCCAGTGGAAGGGAGGCTCCCTGATGCCACCTAGCCCCTCTGATGCCAGAGTTCCCCTGCCTAGCTGATGCTGGCATAACCAGGACTCCGCAATCCCCACATTCCCTTGGATGGCTCCCACTCCTGGGGGTCTTTGATCCAGCAATATCCATGACAGACCATGGATGTTGCTGGACCAGAGAGTCATGGATTTGGGAGGTTCACCCTGTATAAAGAATATAATTTCAGTGTATGAATACAGAATTAAGCCATAACTTAATTTTTTATTAATCAAATTCTAGCTAAGGAATGTTACCTAATTTCACTGGAGACCAACCCAGCATTACACTTATATTGATTTATTCAATGCCGCTATTGGATCAAATGAAAAGGGAATGACACTCCTTCACACACACTCACACACATTCAGCCACTCATACACTTACACACACGATGAATTGCCATGTATTCTCTCACCTCTCTTCTCTTTATTGAGCTGGGTGGCCCCTGTCATGTACACTGAGTTCTTTTTCTGTATCCATCACCGAGAGGCCCACCCAGACCTTATTTTCCTCATGCATATTAATTCCTTCTTCTCATCTTCACTGCACCTCTGTTTCTTGTCTTTCTCATGTGCAAGTGAGGATTTCATCAGACCCCACCTAGCCCCTGGCTCCTCTTTATAGCCTCATGGCTCCTCTCCACAAAGGCACAGACATTCCCCTATTCACATCACTTACACACACTCATGTACTCCCTTGTCACAGGATAGAATGTTACAGAGCTTAAAGATCATACAAGCAATAGCTGGAAGTTACAAAGCTTGTAAGAAGTTACAGAACTTGAACCATCACATGAAAGTTTCATGGCTTACAATAGAAACAGACATATCTTAGAACACCTGAAAGTTACATGGCTTACAATAGAAATGGACGTATCTTAGAACACCTGAGAGTTACATAACTTACAACAGCAAAGAGCCACGTGACTTGCAATGGCTGAAACTGACATGACTTATAATACAAAAACTAACATCTCTTTCATTCAGGTTATATGGGATTGGGCTGAGGTTTTACACAACAAGGTAGATCTAGTTATTTAATTTGCAAAGCTTTCAAGATTAAAATTGAGTCCCCCTATTACTTCTAACTTACTACTTTTATATTACTTTTTGGATCATAGCATTTTAATACAAAATATAAATAAGAAGCTATAAAAATTCCTTTTTATATTCATCAGCTTATTCAATTGAAAAGCCAATGGAATTAGGCCCCTATTGAGATCATAAGTAAACACAAACATATTACTTTCCAGATAATACCAAAATTTGCTAACAGAAAAACCCTGTAATGCTGTCAGAACTGCTTTTTTTCTTTCAATCAAATTCCAACTAAATTAGAGCAACATATATTTAACAGGAAAGCATGCAAGATTCGGTTCTTATTGATTTATTGATGATTATATGCAAATATGCAGTTTTCATAGAGAGTCAAATGGAAGTAAACTTACATGAGAAATTTCCTGTAAGGATACCATCTGTGCAGGATTCTCATATGCCTTCAGGGGAAGTCATGTGGGAAATTCATTTCAACTCTTAAGTCTTTTTACCCTTTAAGACACTAAGCTGGAGTTAGGGCTCAGTCACACTGTGCAGGCCCGAACTCAGGCACCTCAAATACCGGAGGGCTTTCCATTCTATTTCTTCTCAGTACTGTCAGTGACATAGCTCCCACCCCTGAGCTGCCCACGGGTTATTGGCTTCTTGGTTCCAGCTTTTACAAACACAATTTTCCTGAGTCCATGCAGCTACATCTGTTTTTTCTGTGTGTGTGTCGCTTTCAACATTGATATTACTTCTGTGTGTCTTTCTTTAGGTTCAGATGACTCCAATCAGAGAAGTCACCAATTTCCCAGTGTAGGCTCCGAAAAGAACACTGATGGGACACCTCATGTTGCATGGCCTAACGTTGCATGGAATAGGCTTTCTTGCCTTCCAGGTGCAGCATGGGCTTTAGTTTGGCAAGAACAGATGTTCTGGTGTGAGCTCCTCTTGTTCCTCATGAGACACTACATTATTACAACCAAATAAGTGGCACTCAGTGTATTTGCAATATTGAAGTAACCTTAACACAGATGTTAATGTAATGTGGCTTGCCAGAAGTCTCCGAACATGGGTGCTTCAATACAGATGAGCAGCTCAGGGCTTGAGAATGTTTCTTTATGTTCCCAAGGGTTGATGTTGTCAAGAACATCAGTGCAGAGGAACAACTCAAACATTTAGACCTCTTCCTCATGCAGTCCCTGTTCAACACATGGAGATCTCCTGACAGCTGCTTACACGTGATGTAACATGGAAATCCCACCAGCATCTCCAATTCCCTTCACCTCCTAAGGTAAGGATCATCAGTGTGAAAGGAATGGCCTCTGAGCAACTTCTACTTGGATGACTCAATGTATCAACATCAGAAGGCAGGCTTCGTGCAGAAAGGCTCCTCCTTGCCTCGTAATTAACAGGTCTTAGGCATCACAGGAGCAGCCTGGGAACCCAGAAGTTTGTCTCTAATGGCTCAGTCTCTTAGCATTAGGAGACTGACTTAATGACGGCTGGAAATCTTGCCTTGCATCTACTGTGAGTCAGTGGAATACAAAGATTACAAACCTCAGAGTCTCTCTCCACAGGTCTTGAAATTCTAAATTTTAGCATTCCCTTCTCTGCTCAGCATATTGGTGTAGATGTGCTGAAAGATTAATGTTAGTGGGCAGTCTGCCTTATGCAAAGGTAAAGTGATTCCACAAGCTCACCAGGGATTTCCCATTCCATATGGCAATGTGGTTCCACATTTGAGTTTGTGATCCTGCAAACTTTCTTGTGATATTGAAAACTAATCTTCAGAAGCTAACACAGTAAAACCAAATTCATTAAGTCTTAAAATGCTAGCAATCTGAGATCCTTAAGTGGAAGACCCTATAGACATGCATTATTGTTGTTTCAAGGGTAGGTATAATTTGATATTTTTCTCATTTGTTGTTGCAATATATAACTGCTGGAATTATAACTTTGTTTTCATTTGATATGTAATGATATTACTCACCAGTGGCATAGCACCACCATTCAAATGAAATTGACATTCCTGGAGGTGATTAAAAAACACTACCAGAAGAAGCAAGACTTCAAGGGTTTAGTATTGAAATGATGCATTCACGAGATTCAGGAAGAATCTCAACATCAATGTACCATATCAAAATGGATATAGTGAGGCAGACTCCAACATGAAAGCAAGGCAAAGGGAATTAAGTATTGCCTCTTTGTTGAATAAATAAAATAATAATGCTAACTTTATTAGAGTTCAATCCAATTTCTACTGAAATTAATAGGATTTTTTTCCATTGCCTCAATATGCACCATATATATCCTCTAGGCAGGCCATGGGGAGTCAAAAAGTTAAATTCTTAGAGTAATTAATAATTAACATCTATCATAGGTATATAATAATAATAAAAGGGATTGTACCTGAATTATTTGATCAGGAGGAAAAATCAGTGAAGTCTGTACAAAAACAGGAAAAATAAACCCTTGGAAAAATGATAATAATAATTGCAAGATAATCAAACAAAATTGTAAACTCAAGAAGATTAATGATTTCCTATATAAAAGACTATCCACTACAATCAGTATGTGTTTTCCAGGACACACAGTATTCTCCATAAGAATTATATTGTGCAGAAGTGAAACTGAATTTAGAAAATCATTAACCTCAGAAAAGCTTGTTAAATGATTTTATTGTTGTAACTTGTCTTTACTGTCAGTGTTTCCTGCCATTAGGGTTCTCTAGTCCTCTTGACTGAGTATAGCCTAATCAGTAACATTGAATAGCAAACTCTATTTAGCTAAAAAATAACAGTATGTTATGGCAGACATTTGATTAAAGAAATTGTATGTTAGTCTTCAAACCCAAAAGAACATCAAAATAAAGATTAGACAAAATAACCAAACTTTCACCTAGCCAGCTGCAGGTGGTTCTTCTCTAAAAGAAACCCATCTGTGCTATGTTATTTCTTTTAGTACAGAGATGAAGGTCTAATCTGTCTATGTACATCCGTATTTTAAACAATATGAATTAAATATAAACTGTAAAGGCCAGTAGAAAAATTTATCTTAGCTCTTTTTCAATGGAAAATTGCCTTTGCAGTTTAAATAAAATTTCCACATAAAGGATTTGCTTTCCACAGAAAATTTTGTCTTCTCATTAGAAAAGGGCAAAAAGTTTGTTTTTCGCTGTTTTGATGAAAAATTAAAATTTCTGTGGAAGACAAAATCATTTTCCTACCGTTTCTCTTAAATATGTGGGTTGGGGTAGAGAGCTTACGCTAGCACTTCAGCCTCCTGCTGTCCTCCTGTGGGCCTTAAGCACACAAAATTGTTCTCCTTTTCTCTCAGTGGGTGGCCACATCAATGAGAGGTTTTTTTTGTTTCTGTTTGGTTTTCTTTCTTTTCACTTGTGTGTAGGGTTGCCAGATGGTTTAACCAAAAATACCGACCCCCCCCCAAAAAAAAACATTGTTGAAGAAAAAAAAATCTCAGACCATGAGAGTGATAAGAATGGCATTGAGCCAGGTATGTGCACACCTGGTAAACAACAATAGTATAACATCACTGGGAGTCCCACCCCTCTGAGAGTCTCAACAGGGACCTAGACCTTAGAATCATAGAATCATAGAACCATAGAGCTGGAAGAGACCTCAGAAGGTTATGAAGTCCAGCCCCCTGCTCTAGGCAGGACCAATCCCAACTAAATAAACCCAGCCAGGGCTTTGTCAAGCCAAGACTTAAACACCTCAAGGGATGGAGACTCCACTGCTTCCCTAGGTAACCCATTCCAGTGCTTCACCACTCTCCTAGTGAAATAGTTTTTCCTAATATCCAACTTGGACCTCTCCCACCACAACTTGAGACCATTGCTCCTTGTTCTGCCATCTGTCACTACTGAGAACAGACTTTCTCCATCCTCTTCAGAACCTCTCTTCAGGAAGATGAAGGCTGCTATCAAATCCCCCCTCACTCTTCACTTCTCCAGACTAAACAGAC
>JANRFK010004893.1:23065321-23083446 GCA_030068395.1 Apalone spinifera | reverse complement strand
ATACATTTATACCCCTCCCTGGTCATTTGTCCAAGTTTCCATTTTTTGTGCTTAAGTTCACTAAGGATTTCCCCTGTAAGCCAATCCAGGCTCTTACCATGTTTGCCTCTCTTGCTACGCATCGGGATGGTTTCTTTCTGTGCCTTCAACAAGGACTCCTTTCCCCTGCATGTTAGCATCCCAGGGGATTCTGCCCATCCGATATCTGAGGAAGTCAAAATCTGCTTTTCTGAAGTCCAAGGTGTGTATTTTACTACTCTCTTTTCTTCCTTTGGTCAGGATCCTGAAATCTACCATCTCACGATCACTGCTTCCCAGCTTGTCACCCACCTCTACTTCCCCTATTAGTTCCTCCCTGTTTGTGAGCAGAAGGTCAAGCTGCGCACGGCCCCTGGTCGGATCCTTCAGCACTTGTACCAAGAAATTATCCCCAACATTTTCCTAAAACTTCCTGGATTGCCTATGTACTGCCATATTGGTTTTCCAACAGATGTCAGGGTGATTAAAGTCCCTTACGAGAACCAGGGCCTGTGATCTGGAAGCTTCTCTCAGTTGTCCGAAGAAAGCCTCATCTACCTCAGCCACCTGTGGTGGCTTGTAGCAGACACCAACCACAACATCGCTGCTGTTGTTTGCACCTCTAAACTTAACCCATAACCTTGAAGGGAGTCCTGAATCCTCCTAGCTGGAGGTAAGTCCACTGCAGCCAGGTGTGAAGTAACGGGAACAGGACTCCCTGCAGAAATAAACAGGTGTAAGCATTTTCAAGTGCCTGTTATTTTTATATGCATTGCTTTGCCTATGCTGATTTGTATTACTTTGCAGTAACTGTGTAACTATTTGCCAGTATTTAGCCTGTAATAATAGTGACTGGGGGAAGGGTTAACTCAGGGGTTTGAACATTGGTCTGCTAAATCCAGGATTGTGAGTTCATTTCTTGAGGGGGCCATTTAGGTATCCAGGGAAAATCTGTCAGGGATGGTAATTGGTCCTGCTGTGAGAGCAGGGGACTGGACTCAATGTCCTCTGGAGGTCCCTTCCAGTTCTATCAGATAGGTATATTTCCATATGATGTAGTGAGATTAAGAAAAGCAACGATCTATCCCTAAACAACTCTGTCTTGAAGCAAATCCACAACCCTGTTGGGCCCTGCCCCTGTGACTTGACAGGAGCTTTCACTAATGGCATGATTTGGAGAAGCTTCACCAGTTCAAATAAGTAGATTAGCCAGGGAGTGACTTACTCTACCCTATATTTAATTTTTTGGGACTAAATTCACATCTCCTTTCTTGTCTGCAGCCTTCCTGTAATCTATGGGGTTGGACAGATATAACTGAAGTGAGTACTGTGATTAAATTTATATTTATAATAATGCTATCTAGTTAAAGGAACTTTTATCTCAAACAAAGTGAAAAGCATATGTTCACTTCTCAACATGTCATTTATATAGATCATGTCATATTAGGACTCAGAAGAATGAAGGTATGCAGGAAAAAAATCCTGGGGACATTTTATATTCTTACACAAACACCAAAATGTTTTTAAAACAAAAGGTCAGACTTATGCAGGATGTATATTGTTTTCCAATTTTTGTTCCAATATTTATCTGATTAAGGTATTATTTTCATGGAATTAATGTCTCTAACTCCTTTTTTAGCTTGGTTTTATTTTTTTCCTTTAAACTCACTACCTTCTACCTATTTACCTATAATTATAGCAATCCAGTTGAGGAGTGGTTCCCAGGTATTAGGTATAACATAATAAACTGTCACTGTGGTATTGTGAGATTAAATTGATCTGGTTTATTGATTGGTTGATTTCACATATACTGCTCTAATGTGAAGTTATACATTCATTCCACGCAGCAGCAAATGATTTCCTAAGATACCGTTAGAGGCCTGACTATATTTGATAGATATGCCATTATGACAGAAATGTAACTTCTTTATTTAAGAAACTGGGGTCTATACTGAAATATTAACAGTAAAATGTCAACTGTCAGATTTCAAAGAGGGGAAGAAAATCACAGATGTCATTAGGGTCAAATGCTGTATTGTGGAAGGATCTCTCCTCAGGAGAAATTTATACTAGAATTTTCCAAAAAAACAACAGCTGTATTTCAACGAGATTGCTATTAGCACAGTTTTATCCATCTTGTGAAATGGGTCTAAACTTATACTTTTACACATCAGTGAATCATAATTAATATGATTTTTTCATTAGAAATATTCCTTAAATAAGATTAAATTATTATGTGTTTTATGAGAGCACCTAGGCACTGTACAAACACAGAATAAACAAAAAAAGTCTCTGTCCTGAGCAACTTAGAATCAAAACAGAGAAGACAGAAGAAGAGTAATGGAAGAGAGTGGGGGAATAGACAAACAAAGAGAGAGATTCACTTGTGTGGAGTCACAAAGTAAAGTCAAGATTTAGAATCAATTTTTGTGGAGTTGTGATCTGAGCACCCCATAATAACAACTGGCAAAGGGATACAGACATGTCCTGATTCTGGTCTGTCATTTTGGTTCATCACAGAATACCATGTGAAGTCTTAAATGAAAGCCATAGTCAAATTGGTCTTCACTATCTTCATGAAATGTATACATGAGTTATGTATGAGTATATATCTGAAAATATGTTCTTAGATTCAGTATCAAGATATGAGTCACTAGCAGAAATGGGTTTTCTGTTAGCAAGAGATGTTTATTTACCTCTCTTTCTGTCAAATTTAAATTAAACATTGTAAGCTGGTGAAATACCCATTTACATGCAAAGTCAGCAGAGATGAGAAGTCAATAGGGAAGGACACTTAGGAAAAACACTCCACGCATTGTTATAATGTCTCTGAGTACAAACAATGTACTTCCGGGATATAAGTAGATGGCAATGGAGTCACCCTATCTTTCTGTGCTGCGAAGGCAAACAGTGCATTTGTTTTCATGAAAACAAGATTTCAGCCAGCCTTGGTTGAAAATGCTGCAGAGAACTTTGAGGGTTAGATTAGCTTTGCTAGACAGGAGGCAAACCTGCTAGTTATATTTAATCTCTAGTAGAGTTGTTATGAATGTGTTTTATATTTAACATTTGTTTCCGATATTCTTACTCACCATTCCCTGTATCCTGAATCTTTGGTAATAAATGTTTTCACAAAAAATAGTTCAAAGTGCTGTGATCTTAAGCTGGGGCTGATCCTTCATTGGCTCATACAAATTTGTGCATACACTGTTTGGGGCAGCAGACTGTGTCCATTGGATAAGTGGCTTGACATTAGAGGAAAACTTCAAAAGAAATTTGGAAGCTCGGGTGCAGCTATTGTTAACCTGCAAGGCAAAATAAGGGCTGGCATAGCCTAGAGGTTATTGGATGACTAACAAGCTGGAGGTGTCAATGTGCTGACATCCAGCCAACCACAAGCAAATCTTCTTGATGCTAGAGGCAGAGGAGTAACCAAGTGATTCACAGTCCTGGGTACTCCAAGAACTGTCACACGAGTTCCACTGCATTGTTCCATGTTGCCTCGCAGTAAAAGATAATTAACAGGAAGAAGGCCAAAAATAAGTAATTCTACCAATCCACTGAAAATCTTCCCGTGAGACGTCTAGCTCTATGTAAATGATAACACTTTTATTTTAGGAGGACATTGCATGGTATTTCCATGTTTGCCTTGTCACTCTGGGATATTGGTGCACATGTAAAGTCTAACCATATTGTGAATTTAACCCTGGTCAGAGGGACTATAAACAGCCTCTCAGTGAGGCTTCATACAGAGAGTTGGGTGCTCAACCAGAGACCACCATATTTCCCAGTGACTTCAACTGGTGGTGGTAGTGTGAAGACAACACTGGACACCAAATCTTCAGATATATAAATCTAGTAGCCCTTAAGAGTTGTGGGCTCTACTCCAGCTGGCAATAACTAGAAGAGATCAGGTAAAAAGCGGCACTGTTGACCTGACCTCCAATGTAGTGATAGATTTTCATCTCCAATTTCCTGAGCACTTTATTCATTGCACAATTGGTTGGACTTTGTCTGGCAGAAGTTATTTTCACCCTTAGATATATGCTTACATGTTTTCATGTACTTGGAGATTTGAACTGGAGATGGGCACTGCTTCTTGAGAAATTATTATTTCCATCAGATTCAATGAACTACTTGATAAAAGGTTTACCTGAGAGACCATCAGCATGGCTATTGTTTCCTTTCAAGCGGTAGTAACCATTCCATAGAGAGAAGAAAAAAACTTGGAGGAAAAGGCACAAAAGCTGAGGATTCTATGTTGACAGCTGTTGCTGGTCAGAGTATATTTTTTATTAACAATGCAGCTGTCTCTCAAAGCCTGAGTGACAGACAAATAACTACTGAAGACTACAAATGGAAATTCTATGCTGGATATATACAAAGAAATTACACAATTTATTAGTCCTTTGTTGGTCGTCTTAGGAAACTTTATAAACAAAGGTGAAGTAATATCTCTACACTTGTGAATGCAAAACTGATTTCTTTTGACTTTTTACCTCAGTGTAGCACATATTCATATATATACATGCTCCAGTATCAAGCAACAACATCTTTTAAAACCAGAATTATCATTCTCCAGTCAGCTCTATTTAATATCTCATAGCACCATTCATACGAGCCAGGGTTTGCTCAGTGAACATATGCAGATCTTAACTACTATGTGTCTGGTTTGCCTCCGCAATCTATGCACAGAGGGTACACATGGCTCAAACTTTTGATGAAATGTGTTTTGTAGGTAAGGCCTACCCAATGGCAGTTATAATGCAATGGGGGAAACATAATGCAATCCCTTTGTAAGAGGGATTGCAGGGCAAATGGTAGCTGGGAGCTGGAAAAAGGGAAATGTGGAAAACGGTCTCTAAATTTGTGTTGCAACAACTGGACCTTATCTTTTGAACTACTCTTTCTCCTAACCATTATGCCCCCTACAATATAATGTGTACATTTATTTTTTTTTCGTTTAGCAATGTAGTTTTATAGAAGGTGGAAGTCTTTTCCCCCAAGTCTTTTCAGAAATGAATGAAAAAACTCAATTTCCTGTTTCCTTTGTGCTTTTCTACTAATATTTTCCAGCAAGTCAAGACTTGTGCAAAACCTGCCTTGGTTATCTTGTACCTTTCTCCCATTTAACACTATTATCTGTTGTACTAATAAGTCTTGAAAACAAAATGAGTGTACTAACCTAGCAAAGTTTTACACCTGCAGGAATGCAGACTTTTAGAGTAACACTGTCATCTTAAAATTATAATTTTCTAAACCATTTTTATCTTCTATTATTAAACGTAACACCTAAAATTGCTATTACTAAAATTTCTCTCTTTTTAAATTTACAGTATATTTGACAGCATTTTGTGTGTATTCACTTTAATTTCCACCTTGTAAAATGATCAGTCAGCGTTTCCTATTTGCAAAGATCATTAACACAACAACAGGGAAGAGAAAGGAACAATCACACACATTAGTGCAAAAGGCACCTTGGGGAGTCAAGTCCAGCCCACTGTGCAACGGGAGGACCAACAAACCTAGGACATCCCTGAGAGGTGTTTGTCCAACCCATTTTAAAAACCTCTAATGGGATTCCACAACCCCCCTTGGAAACCTTTAACACATGTTAATTAGTTAGAAAGATTTTCCTAATTTCTCACCTAAATCTCCCTCGGTACAGATTAATCCAATTGTTTCTTGTCCTACCTTTGGTGGAAATGGAAAGTATTTCATCACTGTCCTCTTTATACCAGTCCTTAACATACTGGAAGACTGTTATCAAGTTCCCCTCCCCCTTCCCAATCTTCTTTTCTTAAGACTAAACATGACTAGTTTTTTTTAACCTTTTCTCATAGGTCAGATTTTCTATAACTTTTACATTCTTTGATGCTGTCCTCTGAACTCTCTCCATTTTTTCTATATCCTTCCTAAAGTGTGACACCCAGAATTGGACACACAGCTCCAGCTGAGGCTTCTTCGTGAACCGACTGAGAGCTACCTTCTTTCTCTTGTATATGACTTTTCTGTTAATACACCCCAGAATAATGAAGATGATGATAGGCTAAGCCATTGATTGACAGATCTCATCTTCTATGACTCTGTTGATTAGCAACTTAGCCAAACCTTGATCAGCAAATTTGATTAATGATGTTACATAGAAATCCACAACCTTTCTAAATACACTTTTCTGCAATATCTGGATACCGTGAATCTCGAAGTGTTTGAGAGTCAATACAATAGTTTGCTTCCAGAACAATCTGTCATGAGCTATCATTTCTGTATCACCACGAGATATGCCATACAACTTTAGTGGAGGCTTTGGCTAGTCGAGCAATTACATCAATCATCAACATGCTTAAAGACAACACACTTCCAAAGTAGTAGGACTTGTCAACAGCCTTAAGTACAGTATCAGCAGCAGTAAAGCACTGGAGTGCTGGGATCTTTCCAAACAAACCGAGACACAACCTCTCTTATTGAGGCTCAGAGGAAGTCCAAACAGTGAGCAGAGGTAGCAAAATAATAAAAAAGCTTCTGTGTATCCTCAACCAAATGAGCCAACAAAGCACACTCATCAGCAACAAGGAGGTCATGGATAGTTGTACACTTTGAAGTGAGCCTAAAGTTGAAAATGCTGCCGTTAGTTCAGAAGTAAACAGGTATGCCCAACCAGCAATCCTTAAAAGAAACTAGCAGCATCATCAAAAAAGTAGATGCAAATAAGGAGAGGAGCAAGGACACATGTTTGTACCATTTGATATTTCAAAAGGTGACAATGACTCTCTGTTGTCAAGGATGTGACTCAGCATACAATTCTGACAGGACCAAATCATACTAATACATTTTTCAGGACAACTGATTTGCTCAAGTATCTTTCAAAGCCCATTCTGTTGACTGTATTGAATGTCATGGTCAGGTCAATTGCAAATCACATATACATCCTGATGTTGCTCTCTAATTTTTTCTTGGATCTGCCTGGCAGTGGATATCATGTTGGCAGTGCCTTGACTAACATGAAATCTGCACTAACTTTCAGGAATGATGCCTTTTGTGAACACATATAATGGTAGCCAATAGTAGAGGATACGAACCAGGATCTTACAAGCTATCGAGAGCAGTGAGATCCCAGGTGGTTGTCACAACATGCACTGTCACCTTATCTCTTGTGTATATATGTACAAGCAGGGTATCTTTGAAGTCTTGTTGATCTTTCTCCCAAATGGTGATGAATAAATGAATGACATGGTGCATCAACTGGCTATCACCAGCTTTGTACATCTTTGATGGGATTCAGTCACTGCCAGGTGCCTTTCCAGATTTCATCTGCTTGACTGCTTTTTGTACCTCATCCACAGTTGGAAGTACAATTAGCTGTGAATCATTGGCCCACTGAAAAGTCTCTTCAAGAATGTGTCTGTTCAAAATTGATGTCTGTTTTAATATAGTGCAAAAATGTTTGGCCCAGCAGTCATGAATATTAGTATTTCTGTATTCTGAGTGCTGCCATCAGCAGAACACACTGGTGTAGAGTCAGTAGTGTAGAGACAGCCTCACATTGCCCATGGACTGCCTCTATTGTCCTCATAATTTCATTTGTGCCTTTTGCTTAGCTTAAATGCTTACTGATTTTCAAGAGGCATTCTCTTTGTTGTTGATCCAAGTCAGGTGTGTCACATGCATCTTGTTAAGGAGAGCTTGGGCATCTTTGTCTTTGTCAAACCAGTCACTGTGTTTGTATATTCAACAAAAACAGAGTACTTCAACAACAGTTGTATAGGTTGTTTCCTTGACGATGATCCAGTCCTCCTCAATAGTGACTAGTTGTTCTGGACCTTCGTTGTCAATGGCTAAGGTGGTGTCAAGACCAAGTTGAAACAATGCTTGTTCTCAGGCATTTAAAGTTTACATATATTCAACTTTTCCCAGCATGCAACAGAAGATGACATTTTGGTAGACAGAGGCTAAAGGAGATGACACTGTACATCATGTAATGGCCAGACCAGGAGCCAGTGCCATGCATTGCATGTCTTCTTAACATGACAGATGTCTTTTTATGTCATAATGAAATAGTCAATCATATGTCAATGTGTAGCCAGAGGGTGCATCAAAGTCGCTTTGTATTTGTTTGCCTGTTGGAAGAATGTGCTTGCAATAGTAAGCTCCTGCTGTTAGAAGAAGGAGGGTGCCATTTGAGTTCTCTTTTCCTATACCATGCTGTCCAAACACCATGTGTCATGTAGTGGAGTCTTGACCAACTTGAGTATTAAAATTACCAAGTATACGTAGCTTGGAATTAAAAGGTATTGAAGAGATCACTGAATTTGGGCACTCTTAAAAAGCCTCCTTTTCATTGTTTGCAGCAGCTGATATGGGTGCATATTCACTAATAAGTGCAAGGCACTGTTTATGAGTCAGTATAAGATTTGCAGTCATGAGGCAAGGATTGATGGTATGTGACTGGGATTCAAGCTGGGGAACTAGTGATGCCCTGATGATGAAGCCAAATCCTGCTTGTCTTGGATCCCTTAAGGATAGCCCACACAATAATATGAATATCCCGCTCCAACCTCTGTGAACTGGCCAGTACCAGAGAAACATGTTTAAACATGTTTTATTTGAGGTTTTGACATCAATGTCTATAACATGCAAGTGCTCTACCAGTAATTGCTGACTTGTGTTTATGGAGATTGTCGCTGTCAAGAAGTGTGTGTACATTCTAGAATGCAAAGCATAGTTTCTGGCTAGTAATTGATTTTCTCTTGTGACTGCAAAATTGGATATCTAGTCAGTCATGGTTAACCAACAGGAGTCAATTAGAACAAGCTGTGTTTAGGGCTTCTTTTCTCTCCCCCTCTTCTTTCAAAGAAAGCAGTGCTGTCCCTAAATAGGGATGTTTGTCCCCTGAGCAGGGCACGAGAGCTGTTGCTGTTCCAGTTGAGCAGACAGATGACCCAGACTGTCTACATACAGGTTTGTGGCTAGATGCATCCAGTGGTATCCTCCACCTGCATCCAACGTCACTTACCCATTGCCATAGGACTTTTGATGGCAAAAGGTAAATCTTTAGCATCAAGAACGATCCCTTCACATATGAATGAATTTCAGTGAGATTGGCTTGTGAGTTCCAACCCCACTCTCTCTCTTTTTATACCAATTGTTGGCCACAGACACAGGAGCTGCAACACATGCACTGAAAGGAGCGATTACAGGTTTGAAATCAGAGTTTTCCTTCTCCTAGATATTGTTGATCTGCAGCACCTTATTCCATATTATTCAGCGCTACCCCTTGGGATCATTCTATGGAGGGCTTCCTCGATGCACCTCAATGCTGTAGCACCCCAGAGGGAGGTAGTACTCCAGAATGACCCTATCAGTTTCTGCTCCACTATTCTCCCCCTCCCCAAGTGTTTTTCAGCAATTCTGCAACCAGGCCAGGCAGTCTCCAATTTGTAACTGTGGTTTTTATTTGAATTTCCTAAGCAAAGTAATTTGCTCTTGTCTGTATTATATTGTAAGAAGTGATTGTACAAATATAAACATCAGCAGGGGACTTGGAAGCAGGTTTAGAACTAATTTTCTAACCCAATTTTGACACTGTCTAGATTTCAATGAATGGTGACTTTTTGCTTCAAGGTTATGTTCTATGTAATTAATATTTGTTGTGACTTCTTTTCCAGGTACTACACCTTTACATGGAGAGACATGTAGCTTCTTATATTAACATTGCCACTGGCGTTACAGCCAGGCTGTGAAAAGGAAAACAATTTTATTTCTTATGTGATTAGTGTCACTTTCTATGATTGTTGCTATTGGTTAATAACTGCTCAATATGGGTTTTTTTCATCATTTCATATTTACCTGAATCAGGTAAACTTTTGTTCCCAATACTTCATGTATAACCCCTTTCTTCAGGCAGCTCCAACCCTTCCTTTCTCTCCAATAATTTTGAATCACTATGCTTTGGCTGGGATGCGTGTGTTGTGAATTTCTTTTTCTGCTGTGCTTAATTTTCTTTTATGGCTAAATTTGGTCTAAGCAAATCCAATCCATTTCTGAACTGAGTTTCATAGCTTTACTTAAGTTTTTTCCAGGTGATCTTAAGTGCTGACTTACACTCTGTTAAAACAGTTTAAAATATAACTTTGATTTGTTCTGCCCTTTTTTTCCCTAATGTCTCTTTTAAGTGTCTGCAGAAAGTGTTCTGCAAACTCATTTGATCCAGATGCAAAGGGTCTGATGTAGTGTGCTTTTTCTGATTTTTTCTTAAGGACAATTTGAATGTTCTCTGAAACAAATTGAGGACCATTATTCAAAATCTATGCCAAAAGTTTTATTTGTCATCTGGACAATTGTTGGCCATGTGGGGAAAAGCATGAACTTGCTCATTTTTTATGACAAAATCCATATGTAGTTTTGGGAGGGCTCAATAGCTCACGGCCATCTGTATCAGGAAGTTGTTTGTGGAATCTTTTGATGACTACTATAGAATGATTGGGAACTAATTTTCTCTTTTGGTGTCTTTATTGAAGTCTGCTAAGCAAAAATAACTTCTCCAATTTTCCATTTTCACTGGGTTTGGTGAGATAACTAGAATTGGACAAAGCCTTATCATGTATATAAGAAACAAAGATGTTTAGTACTGCTGAATACTGATAGCCAAACATCAGTTTATTTATGGAAAAAATAAGAGTTGAAAAGAAAATCAGGAATTGAAGGCTAATTAGGTGACTGACTGTAGACTTAAATTTGTAGCCAGAACTTAAAGAATTAAATGTAATTAATTCAGTCATTCGCTTGGATAATACATAGAAGATTTCTGGGAAATCAGTCGCTAATAATAAAATTTTGATTTACTATTTTGTGTTGTGGATTACAGAAAGAACATACTTTTATGTATCATTTTACATCAGGATTAAATCATGAGGGGGCCTTTGGTCTTAAGGGTAACACTTCAATGAAAGACGTTTTAGTGAATGTATGTCTGGATTAATATAAATGTTTAAATTATGAAGCCATACAACTAGGAGAACCAGGGTCAGACCAGCTTTCAAGATGCTGGAAAACCATTCTCTTTGAGAGAGCTTTCCTACCATATCAGGAATACTATTCATAGAAGTGATACATGGCTCTCCCTTAATATCCACACACAAAAATCTGTCAGAAACTAATAAACAAATCCACATACTCATACAGAATTTTTACCTCAAAAGAAAAAAAAAGTGTCCAAACCAAATGGACAGACCATCTTTCTTTGGACCAATTTCTGTGAGAGCCTCACAAAACCCCATGGAGTCCATCAGGAACATGGATATTACTATTTTATTTGCATTGAAGATGCACTGATCTGAGGGTTTTATTATGCCCCAAATACTGAAAGATGGATAGCTGTCTATTCTGGTTATTTAAAATCAAAGAATACTTGGACTGGAAGAGACCTTGAGAGGTCATTTAACCTTACTCATAATAATCTTTAATCTTTCTTTTCTCAAGTCAGTCTCTGTTCCTTGGGTAAACTGGCAGGGTCTGGCCTAGAACCAGCAGGAACTTTCCAGATGCAGCGTGAATAATTAGGCCATTTAGAACACCTGGAGCTAATTAGGAGCCTTCCAGACCAAAGGGAGTCAGGCTAATCAGACTACCTGGGGCCAATCAAGAACCAATTGAGACTGGGTAAAAGGACTCCTCTTCTGTTTAATTGGGAGGCACGTGAGGAGGAAGGAAGGAGTCAAAATGCTGAGAGTGAGAGGGGTCTGGGTGAGAGCTGGAAGCTGCAGGTCAGGAACAATGCATTGGAGGAGCCAGGATATGATGCTCAGGTAACAGAGGAAAGGTACTGTGAGGGATTGTTTGGAGATGTGGCCCAGGGAAATAGTTGCCAAAGGGGGAGTAGAACAACCTCCATCTGTTGCCACTGCCTCAGAATCCCTGGGCCAGAATCTAGTGTAGTGGATTGGGCCAGGTTCTTCCCAAACCTCTCCATACCACTACAGTGTCTGGATAGGGAGACCAGGACTATAGAGGGGCTTCCCCCCCAATATTATGCACTAGCTTGTGATGAGTATGGCTCAGTAGGCTGTGAACCCTGCCTCTAGTGAAGAGAAAGAGGCCATGTGGTGGGATGCAGCGAGCCTCTGAGTCTGAACATTTCCAGAAGCTCAGGACCCACAGGAACAGCCAGAGTTCTGTTACAACTAGCATCAGGATTGGGATTATTCACAGTGTGGCAGAGCACAGAGAGTGAAAAACAACAAACAAAACCAACAAAACAAAAAAGGCACCACGGTGTTGGGTTTCGGTTTTATTTTCCCTCTCCACATGTATTTCCCTTATTTGTTTGGGTTAAGGGCTTACTAAGATGGAGGACTTGGTCCAAAACCCTGGCAGCCCAACAGGAGACCATCTGGGTGCAGGGGTTCACTCTACAGGAGACTACTGAGCAGCAGCAAGAAACAAATCAGTTGCTAGTGAATCAAGCACCCTCTGATTGAGCCCTCCTTTGAGAGGTGGTAAGCCAGCTAAGCTAAAGACCCTTACCACCTGGACTCTAAGGTCTGCAGGGATGGAAACCCTGCAGGCCACAGGCCTGTCTGCCAGAGTTGACATAAAAAAGTGAGGTGTAATCTCCCCTCATTTGAGAGGACTGCCCAGCAAGAGGATGGCCAAAGGATCAATGGATGAGCTTACTCACTCTGTTTCTCTGCGGTGAGGACCAGAAGGGTTCACCTGCTGAGGATGCAGCCAAGTACTCCTTGCTGAAAGAAGAAATCCTGGCCCAGTTAGTGGTAACCACAGCCACGTGAGTTCAAGTATATTATGAATGGAAGTATCAAGAGGGTAAACCACCAATGCCCAAACTATTTGATGTGATTCACCTCACACAGAAATGGCTGCACCTTGAAGTGCATAGCTCAGAGGAGATATTGGAGACACTGGTCATTGACCAGTTCATGAGGAAATTACTGCCAGACCTTTGCACATGGATAGGTCAGCATGACCCCACTTATGATGAGATGATCACATTAGTGAAGACACAACTGACAGCTAGGGTATTGACCTGTCTGCCTAGGGAAGGTCCCATGCGAAGTAGGCAGTCAATGCCAGCCCCAGGTTTTCCGGTATCCAAATGCACAGGAAGCCCTCAATGGAAGAAAAAGGGGGCTGAAGGCCAGCAGAGCTCCTGGAAAGATGGGAATGCTATGAGGGAGGCTGACTTTGACTAAGTCTACATTGTTGGGTTTTTTTCTGAAAAAGGTACACAAATTGTGAATCACAATTTGTGTACCTTTTTCCAATTCTTTTTTCAGAAGATGCTTTTCCAGCATTTGACCTGTCTAAATGGGACCAAATGTGGGTAAAACCTCCTCTTTTGGAAGAGCCCTTATTCCTCCTAAAATGAGGTATACAGGGTTCCGAAAGAGCACATGTGCTCTTCTGAAAAAAAATTCGGAAGAGCAGATGCATTCTCTGGATGCGGCAAAGTTTTTTCTGGGATACCAAAGGTATCCCGGAAAAACTCTGTAGCATAGACATAGCCTCTGGGGCAAAACCCCTTTCTTCTTGGAGCCAAAGGGGAAACTATAGGTGTTGTGCATGCAGGGAATTGGGACACAAGCCACTCAATGCCCCAGTGTTCAGAAGCTCATGCAATGCAACCTTGGGGTTTGGGGCAGCACAAGCTCCCTGCTTAACTTGGTGGGAGTCACCATTACCCCACATAAGTGTACAAGACTAGTGAAAGTGGATAGGGTCAAGATTGTGGCACTTGTGGATTCAGGGAGTCCTGATTTGGGGGAAGCTGGTAAAGCCTAGCCAGCCAAGATTTGGCTGAACGCACAGGGGTTAAATGTGTTCATGGGACTGTTAGTTACTATCCCAGTGTAGCAGGAAAACACCACTCTTTAACTGGTAGAAAAAGGAAAAGAAAAAATAGTTCTTCATTGATTTATCTGGTTAACTTCAGGTATGTAACACATTTCCCTTCAATGATTGTGTGTTTGTGTAGAGTGATTATATAAATGGTTTATTGAATCTATTTTCATTTCTTGACCTCTACATTTAATTAGTGTTTTAAAAGGCTTATTATTGTTTAAAAACTAGAGCTGTTTGGTAAATGGGATTGCTTTCCTCATCAAATTTTAATGACAAATTAGAAAAGAAAATAATCCCCACATTTCTTCTTTAAAATTTCAGGTTTTGTGGGGGTGGGGCTAGGGCAAGGGGGAACCAGAGCTTGAAACCAAATAATGAAATTTTCACTATAAATATCGTGTTCTTTACATTTCTCTTATTTTTTAAAGACTTTAGGACTCCTATTTCCTACGGGATGAGAAATTAATTTTTTTAAAAGAAAGTTGAATGCCTCACATTAATCATATGAATCCAGTAGCTGGGACATTAAGAAAAACAACATATATCATAAGACTTATAAAATAATCATGTGAGTTGGTGACACTATAATTTCATTCTCAAGATTGTTTCTTGCTGATAATTTTAGCAGAAGTATCAAGCAAGCATATATGGTTTTCATTGTTGGATATGGTGATACATACTGTGAAGGTGCAAATGGGTAGGATTGTCAAGTTAGAATAGGAAGTAGCATCATCCCCATTCATTGACTTTAAAGTCGCCTCTGTTCAAATGTGGGAGGGAAACATGAGATGCACTACCTGCCCTTGCATAAAGATTTCAGATTATTTCTACATATCAATAACCAAAGCCATCTTTTCCTAGATGCCAGGAGCTCTTGATTGTCTGTCTGTTAATCAGCTGTCACAGTCTCAATCTTTTATCTGCTTCTACGATACAGAGATATATTGTGAATACAAAAGTCTGCAGGACACTGAAAAATTAAAATTCTGAGTCAGTATAAAACCACTTGAATTTAATATCAACATAAAGCAACAGAATATTTGTGCTAATTGAACTAGACTGGGGGGTTGTGCTTGAGGGGGGTTACTGCAGCACATTTCCTGTATTCCCAGCTGCATAATTCAGATATAATGTGCTACAGCCGACACAAGGATGTTGATTAGAAACAGCTCACTATAGCTTAAATGTTAGACCAATGCATATATACATATGGGAACTCGATTCCAAAGGCAGAAGTATATCATATTTGTGTTTGCTATTATTTTCAGCTCTGAAAGCTTTTTTCTGACCTACTGTAATAAGTTTATCCTCAGGAAACTGGATATATGGGACAAATTTGATTCCCCTTTACACTAACAAATACATTTTGATTCTACTGAAGCCAAGTGATCATTCAAGATGTGGATCATTGTAATTGAATGCAATGACATTCTGTCCATGGGTTTACACATGTGCAAAAAGTTGTAATTTTATTGTTAGAGACTACAGGCTTTTCTGTTCACTACACAATCGAAAGTAAGAGTACATGTATTTATCTTGCTCTGAATTCCCATGAAATGAAGTCTATGGGATTGTACTCATATAAGTGAGAGCAGGCTTTGTGCCAATAACAATGAACAACATGTTTCTACTTCTATATCCTACATAGTCTAATACCTGATCTACTGCAATAAATTGACTTGGTATTAGTCTGGCGGGAAATAAAATAACATAAGAACTGCCATACTGTGTCAGATCAAAGATCCCACCTAGCCCAGTATCATGTTGTCCAACAGTGGCTAATGCCAAGTACATCAGAGAGAATGAACAGAACTGGTAATCATTAAATGATCCATCTACTGTCACCATTCCCAGCTTCTGTGAAAGAGATTTAAATTAATCATCTTTTTCAAGGTGACCCTCCCGCCCCACACACACTTTTATTTCATAGCTTTTGAACTTAGAATTTATTGAATAGCACCTAAACTTAACCTAGCTAAATAATTATTACTGTTTGTTTACATTTTGCATTGAAGCGTAAATGATTTTCAGTTTAAACATAATAAAACAAATAACTGTCAGACAAAGCTTGGTTGTGAATTCACAGATTGCAGGAATTACAGAATTTCACAAAAATAGAGAGACCAAGGAAGCCAGGTTTTGTTTTGGTTTGAGATCTGTGTTCTAGACCTCCTGATGCAGCAGCAGTCCTACAAATGACAGGGTTTTTTCTTCCGTTATAAATATCTTGGTTTCTGTTATTTCCACTCCAGCTCATCTGATGAAGTGGGTTTTACCCATGAAAGCTCATGATACTATATATTTTTGTTAGTCTCTAAGGCAGGGCTACTCAACTTTGGAAGCCACAATGATATTCAAAGCACATGCCAAGGGCCGCAGCTTAAGTGTGGTTGCATGTACATGCAAATATATATGCAAGTAGCTGCTTTCACACTGACAGGCATGAATACAAAGATTATGGAAAGACTACATCGTACACAGGCCCCATTTAAGTCAGTTCTGCTGTTATTAAAATGCAATATTTACCCAATTTCTACCCATATGACAGCACTTTTAATGAGCAATGACAGTCCAGAAATGTGACACTAAAACACAACAGAAGACCATTATATTGACTAATTTTTTGTTTTGGCTCCCACCCGTGGGCTGCATGTTGAGCCCTGCATAAACCCAAACTACACCATGGGCTGCAAACAAATGGGCTGCAGGCTGCACGTGTAGCTGTGTTCTAAAGTGACACTGGATTATGTGTTGATCTTGCAGATTTTGTGTAGTTTCTTTTCAAACATGTTGGTTGTGTTCCGTTTTGCTAATGGATAAACTTGGATGATTTTTCTGATATGGATCAAACCCGCAATGTTTCAGATCTGGATTCTATTTTACAGGGATCTAAATATAAGCATGTAGGTATGTAAATCATCACTAAAAATAAACAGTGTTTTGGTATTGTATTTAAATAAAAATGTCCCTCTTTGTTTTGTTTTTTTATTTAAATAGATTCTTTTAAAAATTTGTTTTTTAAAGAAAATACTGGAAAAGAAAAGTAAATTGATTATTTTTCCTTTTATGCTCAATTCAATTTCAGATGCATGGAACATTTGGTGTATAATTTTTTTTAAAAAATAGGTAGCGTTGGACTAATTCTTTTGCTTAAATAAATGATGGAGCTCATATTGATTTCAATAGGAACAAACTAGTTGAATGTTGAGACCTAGATTCTCAAAGATGTTTAACTACCTGAAATCAATGGGAGTTAGGCACCTAAATACCTTTGAAGATCTGGACCCAAGTATTTTTGAAAATCCCACTCTCAATTTATTTGTGGTAGCTCAGTCAAATATTAGGTAGCTGATTTTTAGAGGATCCTTATGTTATAGTTCTGTTAAAAGCTGTTACATCTCAATATGTAATCTCTTGGTGGATGCCATATTTTGCTATAAGCATACCTGCAGCATATACTTGTTACTTTCAGGAAATACAGGAAATGTATTTGAAATTTAATAGAAGGGAAATAATGATGCTGACAACATAATAGGCAAATTATGAAATATTCAGAGCTTGTTATGGTAAAAGTAAAAACTATAATACAAGCAGCACCAGAAATATTAGAAAGATAAATTGAAAATTGTTGGATTAAAATGGATTACAGATAATAAGAATGATAATAAGAAGAAAATACTATGGGTGATAGTTCTTATCTGTGAACCAAGACACTCAAACTAAACACTGAAACTGGTTGCTTTTAAGCTTAATAGATCAGCTATAAAGATCCTTAACTGACACAGATTGGTATAGCTCAAATGTCAGACTGATTGCCACAGTATTCATGTCAATTTGCAAAAATTATCCATAATGCTTTCATATTTTACTTTTAAAATTATGTTTGTCAGTATTCATAACCTAATTAACTGAAAATATAGTAATGGTTTTGCTTGATTGCAGATTTCTAATATGTAGTATTTCAATTCTATATTAAAATGACAGACAATAATTCTGGTTGTTTTCAAATTTTTCTTTCTGCTCTACTTTGAGTTATATCCAGAATGAATTTTAGTCTGTTTTATTCTCAAATATACTATTTTATATTTGAAAGCCATAGGAAATTTCTACTCTTTCGTTCACTTCTCTCAGTTTGCAGCACTTATATCACAAACTAGCCAATAGCCCGTCATAAGAGAGGATTTCCAGGTCTCTCTTCCACGTGCTATTCCCTTTCTACCTCGCTCTTCTCTCCTGAGCCTCCGGGCTCT
>JANRFK010004893.1:23052090-23065311 GCA_030068395.1 Apalone spinifera | reverse complement strand
CCCGCTCTTCTGCACCTCCTGCCTCTCACTCTCTCTCCGCTCTCCTCCACCTCCTCTCTGTCTCGTCCGCTCTCCTCTGTCTCTGTGTCTCTGTCGGGGATGCACTCTCATCCAGGCCACACCCCGTGGCCATGTATATCACCTCCCCGCCCTTCTTCCCCTCCCGCCGTGGTGCTTGGCTGACATCTGCGCCTCTCAGCCGGGCCTCCGCGGGGGAGCAAGCGGCGTACGCGGCCATTTGGGCCCCGCACTCCCCATGCAGCCCAGAGGGAACAACCAGCATTTCAGCAACAGCGCTGCCCAGAGAGAACAGCCAGCATTTTGGGCAACAGCGCCACCCAGAGGGAACAGCCAGCATTTCAGCATTACAGACTCTCAGACAGTGGGCTACTATATATATGACTAGCCAATTAGCCCATCATAAGACAGGATTTTCAGGTCTCTCCTCCACGTCGGTCTTCTCTCCTCAGTCTCCAGTCTCTCGCTCCGTGTCTCTCTCCTCCTCCTACTTTCTTCTCCCCCTCCTGCCTCTCACTCGGGGGACCGCGGAGTCCAAACGGCTGCTTGCGCCACTTGCTCTCACGCGGCGGCCTGGATGAGCGGCACAGAAGTCAGCTGAGTGCCACTGCGGGAGACAAAGGACGTGACTCAGGCAACAGTGCCACCCAGAGGGAACAGCCAGGGAGGCAACAGCGCCGCCCAGAGGGAACAGCCAGCATTTCAGCATTACAGAGTCACAGATATTGGGCTACTATATATTTGATGACAAACCTGGCGTTGTTAAAAGGCTAAAAATAATTCTTTAGACACATAGCAATAAAAAGCAAAGTGTCTCAGTCAATTCATGTAGTCCATTTTAATGTTAATTAATGTAAAATATAAACAGAAAATTACAGCATTAAATTAGCCATTCCGTAATGTGCATGAGACATGATAGATTAAAACCTATTTCATGAAATGTTTTTATGTTAATTGGACATGCATGGAAGTGTGGATATAAGATGATTTTGAATTCAAATCTTTCATAGATGACACAATTATGAATAGTGATGATCTTCATTTATTTGAAAAACAAAGAACTCATAATTTATGAAATCCAGACATATGTTATAGTGCTCAATGGAACTGAGGAGCCTGTAGCATGATCAGTGCTCAAGTGCTATAAAATAATTTTCATCCAGAAACTTTAGGATCAGTAGCACAATTTAACTGTTTGAAAAGATAAAGCATAATTGAATCTCATGACCTATAGAAAAATAACACGCCATCAACAAAGAGTTGATCATCACCCAAGATAAAAATCAGGCCAGATTAAGATAAATACAATTTAGGAATGTAATTGAGCACATGCTTAATTTAATGTTTTCAGATTGGTGATCCACATCTCCGTTGCTTATTCTAATAATTGTCCTCAGGTAGGCTCAGGTCTGAAATTGCAGAACAGTTTTAAGTGTACCCTATAGTTTATCTATTCTATACATTAGAAATGCAATACAATTATGGGATCTACACTGTTTTCGGAGTTACTTAGGAAAGATCTACTGGCAGTAAGTACATCTTATCCTTCCTCATTCTGCTGAGCTGATAATTCTCTGAAAATTTATTTCTAATATAATGTAGTAATTAAAGAAGTGATATCCCAAAAGGTAAAATACTTCTTATAGCAAAAACTGTTTAAGAGCCTGGGTTTGTTGACGTTCCTATGGGATCACTGCTCATTATATCTTTTAGTAGCATACCTTCTAAAAGAAGCATCAGTTCTAAATAAAAATATGAAATGAACTTGCATTGCTGTGATAATTCATCTTCAAGAATGACTTTGCAGTATTCATTAGAATTCCTCCTTGTAATAACTACAAGTAGTGTAGGATAAATTCAATTTATGCGAAGTAGTTTAAGAGCAGAAGGAAACAATATCCTAATTCCAGAATGGGGAAAATAGTTGCATTTTCACAAGAAGTATTCATATTTTTGTATTACCCACTAGACAGTAGCTATCCGCTAATGCAATTCTAGAGAAGGTAACACTTAATCAAAAAGAACATTTTGTTTCTCTCTTTTACTACTGAAAATAGAGATGGGGAAAGCAATCCTGCATAGATTTACCCATTAAAGAATAAGAGTCCTCTCATAGATCTACAATGCATCTATTATACAAAGAAGCTAGCTGTTTATGTAAGTATGTCCTTATAGTTACATATTTATTTTTATTGTGCATTTTCTAGCTATGTTTTATATTAGTAAATAATGATAACCATTAAAAAATATCACCGGTGATTTACAGAGATCCTCTTAGACATATACAAATAAGTATCTATTATATTTCCTAACCTTTCATTACATTTTATACATTTCCAACTCAGTTGATCAAACAGCTGTTGTTTGTCCTTTCAGTGGGTAAATCACATTTTGCTAAGTCTAACATCCATTAATTATTGTTTATTAGATTGTTAAAGTTATTTGTTACTTAATCATTGTTCAGAAAATATTGCAAGATTACCATATCTTTCGTTAGTAATTCTAGGGAAGGAATATTTCTCCTTTTTTGCATGACTACAAAGCATCAGGTGAGTTTGGCTCACAGGGACATCAGAAGGCCTTACGAGTCTTGCCTATAAACCAACAGGCCTGGCCTACATTGGAGCAGAAGATGGATCTAAGATGCAACTCCAGCAATGTTAATTGCATAGCTAGAGTCTACGTATGTTAAAACACCAACCACACAGCAGGCAGTCAATGGGAGCACAAGCTCCCATTGGCTTCCCTTACTCCTCGCAGAACAAGGAGCACCAGAAACCGGTGGGAGCTACCCTCAGCATTCAATTTACAGGTCTACATTAGACCCACACCATCGAATGCTAGAAGATCGACCTCCAGAGGGTCACTTTTCTCGCTAGTTTAGATTTGCCCACAATTTCATTCATGTTAAGGAATTCTCTACTGGCTATTTGCAATCAGAATCCCTCCCCTATATGCCATAGGAACAAAAATAGAACTGGACTACTGGCATGCAAAATTTAAAAAGGATTTTTAAGAGGACTTCTTTAAAAACTAAGGGCTGGGGGATAGCTGACAGATACAGAGGAGCACAGCACTGAGGCAGGCACAGTCCCTTAGGGATGAGTTTATTATAGGGGAACCCTATATCTTAGAAAAGAGGACAGGAAAGTAGTTGGTAAAATACAGGTAGAAGCAAATGATCAGTCAAATGTAAATAGAGCACATGAAGGAAAGCAATTAGCACTTAGCTTCCTAAAAGGGAATGGCACAAAAAATGAGGAAACTAGTGAAATGGACATTAAAGGGAAAAGTCAAAGGAGAAATGCCTACAAGCTGCTTGGTGTCTATTTAACAACACTCTGATAGAGGCTCAAATTAATGTTTACACCAATATCTTTTTAAAAATAAGAGAACAAAAGAAAGGCCACTGTGGCTAAATAGTAGAGAAATAGTCAATTAAAGGCTAAAAGAACCTGGGTGTAGATTACTGGGGTATCCAACATGCTAGCTGCTAGCCACTAGCCATATGTAGCTATTTTGCTGGTTGAGTGTGGCTAATTCAGAACTGGTTGGATACCACAGATTTAAAACATTCTTTAGAACATACGTTCTAGACATAGGGGAGGATGAGGGAGGGGAAGCTGTAGCAGGTTTACAGTTTGGCTGTCACTATCCAAATTGTACTACCACTATCCAAATTGTTCCAGTACCCCTGCTTTAGAAACTAGAAGTTGAATCCTAACGAGAAAAAAAGGAAGGAGCATAAACGGTGGTAAGTCAAGAGTAAAAGTATAATAAGGCAGGCCAAGAATTTGAAGTGCACCTAACTAAAACCGAAAAAGAGCAGATTTTGTGTTTTGGTTCAGCAGAAGCAGTAAGCCTAACAGTCAGCGGGAGCTACTGGATGACTGAGGTGCTAAAAAAAGCATTCAAAGATGACAAGGCCATTGAGGAGAAGCTAAAGAAATTCTTTGCTTCAGTCTTATACTGTAGAAGATACTGGCAATTATAGGCTTGCAAGTCTATCTTTAGTACAAGACAAATTGGTTGAAGTTATAGTAAAGAACAGAATAATCAGATGCATAGAAAAACACAATATATTGGAAACAACCAGGAATTTGGTGGCATCTTAAAGACTAACAATTTTATTATGGCATAAGCTTTCATGATATGAAGCTCACTTCTTCAGATGTATGCTTTTTCTTGTTTTAACAGACTAACATGTCAACTTCTGAAACAATATGATGGGGAAGAATCAACATATCTTTTTTTTAAAGGGAATCATGCCTCACTAATGAATTAGGATTTTTTGAGTAGAGGGGCAACAATCATGTGGACAAGAGTGATCCATTTAATATCATGTGTTGGGGCTTTCAGAAAGCCATGGGAAAGGATCATCACCACAGTCTCTTAAGATAAGAGAGAAAGTATTCTCGTGGATCAGTAACTGATTAAACAAAGGGTAGGAATAAACAGTGAAGAGGTAAAATTAGTGGCAATTGCAGCTCCATAGGGGCTGTGGATCTCCATTCCCGGCCAATGGGAGCTTCATGAAGTGGCACAGCCTGGGACAACACTTCCCACAGGCTGCAAATGGTGATCTGTGGCCAAACGATGCTGCAATCATGCATACCTGCAGAGTCGCAGGTAAATATAGTGGCAGCGGTGTCAGAGGGTAGCCCTGCAGGCCAGTATTGGCCCAACCACAGAATAGATCCATCAATGGCTATTAGCCAACTTGGGCCAGGGACACAGCCTCTTACTCAAGGTGCCCTTAAACCTTTAACTGCAAAAAGCTGGAACTAGATGCCAGTGGATGGATCACTCAAAATTGTATTATTCTGTTCATTCCCTCTGAAGCATCTTGCACTGTAAGACAACAGGATGCAGGGCTAGATGGATCACTGGTCTGACTCAGTACAGCCAAGCTTATGTTCTTATGATTAAAGCAAATAAGCCAGATGTGAGAAAAGTATCTGGTTTTAGATATCTTTTTCATGCTATACACCCCATATTTTTATGGAAATATATTTTGAATGTGAATATGCATGACTCAAATATTTTATGTAAAATAGAACAAGGAACCTGTCCAAGAGCTTGTTATCTCTTGAATATGTATATTTGATTTGTGTGCATGTATCTTTCTTGTATCTGAAGTTAGAAATATGAAGTGTGAACCTGCTTATTAATCTAGGTCTTCTTGTGAAAATAATTATTGGTAATTAAGGAACTTAATGTCCCGGTACTTGAGACAATGATCTGTGAAGGGCTTTGTTTTTCCTGTGAGCCTAAACTGGTTGGTCCTACAAGGATATGTGACCATGCCATCTAGTGCTGGAATCAATCTTGAATTTGGTGTTTTTAGAGGAGGGGGAAGAGGAAAGAGAATTGAACAAAGGATTCCTAATCTGGGAAAATTATAATTAAGGAACAGGAAGCAAAGAATGATTGTCTGGATTTTGTAACTACCTCTCCACCTTAAGAGTATATCAGTAACACCTGGGGAAAAAAGCAAATTGTATTGAGAGGGATGGAAAAGCATTGCATGGCCCAGGCCAGAGGGAAAGACCAGCTCTGGCCTCTGAAGAATTTTACCTGAAATAAGGATTAGGGTGAGGAATAATGTTTTGTAACAATTTATCTTAGGCTATTAGGCTTAGCTGGTGTGCTTTTGTTTGTTTTTGCTTAATAATTTATTTTGATCTGTCTGTTTTGACTTGCAATCATTTAAATCTTATTTATTATATGAAAGCCCTCTTTTGTTATCAAACCCCGTGTCGATAATTGTTAACATGTGGTGGGTGGAAACGAACATCTTTCATCGATGAAGAGAGTGAACTTATCAGATTTTTCTCTGTAACACTTTTATACCGAGTAAGATGCATTTATCAGGGGCTTGGGGCATATTTTGGACGATATTCCTGGGTGCTGATTAGTCACTGTAACTGAGCTCTCCCAGAGTTGAGCACTTACCTGCATCTTTTACTCTGCTGGGGGGATGTTACCCCAGCTCTGTGGGGAGACTCGGGTGAAGACTTAAACTCAACTTATTTTTCTCAGTGTTTCTGTCACTTTATCCAAATGGCTGGCGATATTGATCTATATCTTGATGTACAATATTTCATCATAATCTTTAAGGCCCAGAAGTCTCTCATAAATTCCACATGCATGCTGCATTCTTAATTATAAATAAAGCTTGCTTAATTAGAATAAGAAATTATCAACATTATTATTGTGTTCTATTTTATATAAATATGAATGGGTCTGTAGAAAAACAGATGTCAAAAGAATTAATATGAAAGGAAATATTGAAGAGATTGATTGATTGGTGCCCTATATAATTTTATTACTTAAAAGAGCTCACTGAGCTGAAAAGAGACATAAAGTACTTATGACAGAAAAAAGTATGAAAAAGTTGTGAGTGCTCAAGGGTGCAGAATTTCTCTCCCCTCCTACCCCCTGCATTTTATGTGAACCATAAAATGAACTCCAAAATTCTTGTTACACTAAAAGGACATACAACATGTATACTATATGTCAGTTTGCATCAAGAGATAGATACTGTCCCCAACAAGAAATCAAAGGACAGCACTAAATGGTTCTTTTTTGTATGTGCTGTGTGAATGGTTCATTTTTGAAGAATACAAGTATAATATATTGAACTAATACACTTAGTGGCAATACAACTGAATAGTTAGCCAATAGAATTTGGACAAGATATGCAATCATTTTCAGGTGTTTTGTATATCTATACTTGATGTGGTACTAGCACAATAATGCTAGTATAATTACCCTGGAGATGTTATCCACTGGTCCCAATGGTCAATTAACTATTTTCAAAGGGATCTGAATCTTCTCTCACTTCTAATGGCATAAAATGAGTGACTCTAGTGAGGTCAGTGGAGTTACACTGGGGTGTGAAACAAAATTCAGACCTCGGGTTCTTAACAACATTGGTCTGAAAGGAAATTCTGAATCTTTCTGAACTTTTTATCCAGTAAGATTAAAAGTGCTACTTTACTTTTGGCTGTTTATTGCACATTGTGCAATGAGGATGCTCATTTGCAGAGACACGAAGTAAAGTGAGAGCGGCCCTATATAGAACTTAAAATTCTCAGTTACTCTACTCTAGGATAGGTCAGAACATTGCTGCTCAATAACAGTCACTTTTGCTATTGCCCTTGCTGTTTGCTTCCTGTGGGCTATTATGGAGCAGCTGCTAAAAGAGAAGAATAACTGACTAATTTAAATCTGTGAAGCAGAGATATAATAATATTCTAATGATTTTAGCCTACAGTTCACCCTGATTTATCAAGAGTTAGTCTAAGAGAAGGGAACTTTACTTAATAATTTGCTGCTATTGCAGTAGAACTGAACATTTGCACAGGGGTAGCATATGTTCAGTAAAGAATGAATTTTGAAGTCCTTACCAGTGTGCCCTTCATGTATTATGCCCCAGTTTGCAAAGTACTCAAGCACTTTTCTTACTTAAAGCATTGATTTCCTTGCTGCAATGAGGAAGTTCCCCTGTAACTTCAAGTAGGACTTCTCTGGTGTGTGAAATTAGGCATGAGTTTAACTACCTTGCTGAAATGAGGCTAAAAGGTGAGGACTTACTGCAAGAGGACTTAGCTAATCCACTGTTGTCTCCCATTTTGGTGGTAGGAATATCTGCTTCCTGCATCCCACATTCTGTGCAGCATAGCAGTAAGCTTCTTCTTGTTTGACCCCGGCAGCTGCCTGCCAGTGCTACTATCTGGTGTGCTATTCAGGGAAGCAGTCAATTTTAATGCACATTGTTTGTAAGTCTTAGTGCCCTGAGACAAGAGGATGTTGTCTGAAATGTCTGGTTTTTTCTCCCCATGACTATGTCCCTCTACTCCCCATGGAAATGAGATTTTGTTCCCCTTTTCACTATTCAATGGAAGGTTGTACATGTGTGTCACTCCTCATTCAGGCAAAACCCCCATTGATTTCTGAGTAAGTATTTTAGAATTGGATTCATGTGAGAGGGATTTTTCTAACAGAAGATATGCGGTATATGTTTGTGTACCAGAGCATATAGATTGCATGTAGGCACTTCATTGCTGTGTGGGGACAGGAATCTGTTCAGGGAGAACTACGAACCAGCATAAGAAACTCTAATATCTATGCCAAGATTGCACAGGGCATGGTGGAAAAAAGGTACACTAGTAGTGCCTCAGTAGTGCCACATGAAAATAAAAGAGCTGAGGCAGGTGTACCAGAAGACAAAGGAGGCAAATGGATAGTCTGGGTGCTCGCCACAAACATGCTGCTTCTATGAGATTCCTGGGGACTTGTAGAGTTTCCCAAACCAGTGTGTGGATTTCTTTCAAGAAATTCCTCTAGCAGCCTCAAACAGCTGGGTGGAGGACAGTGTGGATAAGGAAGAAGAGGAGAATGGTCAACAGGTAAGTGATGCATCTGATCTCACTGACAGTCAGTGCCCTTTTGTAACAATCCCCTGATCCCAGGATGTCTCATTGATGGTCACTGATCCCAGGGAGGGCACTTCTGGTGCGTTCACTTTTTTTTTTGTTTGCTACAAGATGGCAATTGAGTGTGATCTGTGGTGGCCACCCTGCGTATGCAGCGGGGATATAAGGTGTTTGCTATGATTGCCATAGCACTTTCCCATTGAATGGTTCCATGCTTTCTTTATGGCATCTGCATGGATAACCATGGGAAAAAGGGCATGAAAAGATTGTTTGCCATTGCTATCAAGAAGCTAGGGAGTGGGGGGAGTTGAGTGCTTTATGGGACTCTGATGACATGAACCCAGAGACACCCACTGTACTGTTTTGGTCCCGTCAGGCACTGGGAGCATAACCTGGAATATAAAGGAACTGTGGGATAGCTACCCATACTGCATCACTGTCAAAGTTGATGGTGCCCAGAGTACTGTAGATGCACTATGTTGAACTCTTGTGCACAGAGATGTGCACCTTTGACTTTACAAGATCAGGTGGTAAAAAACTCAATTTAAAAAAATTCAGCCTTATCTCGTAGTGTAGACAAGCCCTTTGACTGTGTTCCTACAGAAGAGAGAGAGAGAGTACTGCAGAATTATTTATTTAAATTTTGTGTGTATGTGTGGTTAGGTCTAGTACATTTCTGGTATCCCGGAAAAGCAGTGCCGCGTCCAAGGAATACGTCCGCTTTTTCAAAAAATTTTCACAAAAAGCAGATGCGCTTTTTTGCCATCCTTGTAAACCTCATTCTGGGAGGAATAAGGGATGTGTCAAAAGAGCACTTTTCTGAAATTTGGCGCCATGTAGATGTGCCAAATTTTGGAAAAGTCTCTTTTGAAAGTAAATTGGAAAAAGATATTCAATTTGTGTACTGAAAATTGCCTTTCTTTTTCTGATTTAACATTGCAGTATAGTCCTAGTCTCTCTCTCTCTCTGTGTGTGTGTGTGTGTGTGTACATACACATGAATAAATCCTTTGTGACAGTTCATTTTATTCTGGGTTCTTCACATGACAGTGAAAATTATTTCTGTAATTATTTTTAGACATAAGATCCTAAGTCAGTTCTATTAATGCAGATACTTAGACTGTTTGACATGGAATACATGTGGATACTTCATATACATCCCTCTGGTAAAAGCCTTAGAAATCAGAAGCGATTGCATGAGCTGCTACTGTATTGCTTCCAGGCTAGGAATAAGGCAAATACAACTGGCTGATTTTCTTCTGTGATGTCTCATTTGTAGTTCAATTTCATCCAAGGTCTTACATAACCAGGCTTGCTTCTTTTGTAGCTAAATCAACTCTTGTTTTAGATCTAAGTTAAACCCAGATCATTGCTCTTGTTCACTAAGGAGTAGAATAAAATTGTAATATGCATTTGCAATAGAGCTGAAATGTACCCTAATAGTGTTACAAGACTATCTGTCATCACTAATCTTTAAGGCTCCATGTGATTAGAAATTAACAAAGTAGATGATTAGATATACTGCTGGGAAATAGTTCATAATTATTGCTATAATTATTATTTGAAAGATACATGAGAGAGTTTAATATGTAGAAAGATATGTACCATGTTAGCAATTAACAGAAAGTATCTAATTTCAAAAGCCATAGCAATGAATATATTCATAAGCAATTTTTAAACAACTGGTATTTACTCCTTTTTTACATTTAGAAGCTTTAGCAAAAATGAGATCTTATTTAAGTGTTTATGGAATGAAAATTCCATTGATGACTGTGTCTAAGCTGTTTCACTCTCTGGATTTCCAGTATGACTTTTTTATTTGAATTTTCATGTTTCTAGCAGGGTTGGTTTGATTTTATTCTATGGCTGACATAAGATGGTATTTGGTAAGAGGTCACTGTGTGGCTGAGCCTTGCCCTAACATAACTGGGGACTCTAAAGCAGCAATTTTCTGTAATGTATGTATGTAAGAAGCAAGGAATATGTCAACAAAAATGTCAGTGCAGCCACTGGTTCTCTTTTTCAAGAAGACAGAATGAAGGAGACAGAAGGAGATGCAGCATGAAAGAAAGATTTTAATTGGTGCTTTGTGGGAACGTGAAAAATTGGCTCATTTCTACAAGAAGAGTTAATTTGTCTGAGGCACACAAGGAGCTGCATGAAAAATATTGGGGCATGGCAGCCACAGTGATACTCCATCAACATTGATTAAATTACATTAGCGATCAATTTGGAACACCAGTGATATCAGTGATGTTACACTGAGAATGTGTATCACTTTTGACAGGATTACAGGGAGGAAACACCTGAGAGGGGAGACTTCTGTTTCTGAACAAAATGTACTGTGTAGTTACCTAAAAGATACATTCGTGTGAGGGTCTATCTTGGCTCAGACACTATATTGGCATGCCACAATGATGGATCACACAGCATAATCCTCATGCTTCAGACTGGAAAAGTGCTGAGATTTTAGGGTTGATTGAGGTGTTACAGAAACCTGAGCTCTCAAGTAAAAGTACACATTTCATACAACTGTCATCATTAGGTCCCTCTAAGAAGCATAAAAAATGCCCATTTTGTAGTGGAGGTTTATTTTCAGTTATGTGGCATGTCATGCTCTTACTCTGAGCTGCCTGTCTCTTAAAACAGTGATAAGCAGACAAGGTTTTGAAAGGTACAAACTTTCTCAAAGCAGACATGCAAAGTCAAATAGAACTCTACATGAACATTGCAGAAGCAATGCCTATCGCCTGGAGAAAAGCCAGAAAACTAAGTTAGTTATTGTGGTGTTAGACAGCAACCTAGACAGAAACTTAATTGTAGGAACATTTATCTGAGTGTATACCATTACTAAGATAGGAGTGTATCAACTATAACATCATCACTTTAACACTTCATGTTATAGCCCATCACTACATTGTTTTGAGGTGGCTGGAAGTGGCATTATTTGCACGAGCTCACTATGACTTTGGCATTTGGATAGAGTTGCCCTCAGAGTATCCCATTATCTTTGTATTGGAATTCAAAAACCTGGCAGATGAGATATTGCAAAATCAAAAGTGTGTTCATTTTTTTCACATCTCTAATACTTGTTTGACCTGCTGGTGTGTCGCCTTAAAGTTTTTATATGAATTGAGTGCCTGTGACAGATCCTAGAGTCGCAGTTCTAGAGATCAGACCGAAAGATTGGCAGCCCTCCTGATGTGTCCGTAACAGGGGAGCAAGAACATTGTTCCCTAGCCCACCAAAGATCCATGGAGGGATCATCCCATGGGTCAAACAGTACTTCACTTTCTATGGCCATTCAATACATAGTATCTCTGGTGAGAGTGACATCAGCAATATCAGCTAGTGCTAATTGTAATGGCATTTTCTGATGTGGACACATGTTCACTGAGAATTGGACTGGAACTATTGGCTGATTTCACACAGAGCACTAGGGATGTTAAAGCGAGTTTACTCAACTAATTGACTAGTTGATGGAATTTCCATCAACTAGTTGATTAGTCAATAATCAGGGGACCTGCAGTGGGATTAGCTCTGGGCCCCAGGAGCTAATCCTGCTGCAGCTCTGCCTTTTAAATGTATGGCTCTTAATACATTTAAAAGGCTGAAGTGCAGTGGGGGCGGGGGGAACCCAACAGCGAACCAGGACAGCTGATTCCTGGTTTGCACCGGGTCCCTCAAGCTGTGCACCAGTCTTCTACATGTATTATGAGCTGGTAGGCTCTTAATACATTTAAAAAGCAGAGGTGCAACATCCAGGACTGAGCATAAGCAGGGAATCAGCTGGTAGTCCAGTTCCTGCTATCCCCCTGCGTCCCCTCTCCTCCATGGAGACAGCGCTGGGGGAAACCAGCTTTTAAACTGCCTCCCCCCAGCACCAGTCCCTCCTCCTCCTCTCCTTGTTGTCTCTCAGAGGGACTAGTTGACTAGCTGATAAGCTTATGCTTATCAGATAGTCGACTAGTCACTTTTATGATGGCTGTTCAGTGCTCTGTAGGAATACAAGTATTACTTTTTAGTTGCTCATGACCTCAGCCTGGACTGAAAGAATGAACTAGAGACATTGTTTATAATTCAGGCTTCTTAAGCATTAAGTTCAATTACAGAGAGTATGGCAGGGTCAGTCCCACTCCTGGGCCCCTGACTCTTGTTCAGCCCACTGTCCCACAGTTTAGAAGCCACAGTAATATGGCTTACTCGCTTTGGTTTGAGTTTTGTTGGTTTGAGTTTTGTTGTCTCCCTGTAGTCTTTTAACAAGGTCGATGCTGTTCTCTTGACTCCTCCAGTGCCTTTCTCTCTCCAAAACTCCTCCTCCACTCTTCAAAACTCCTCCACAGCTCTCCAAACTCTCCCAGTTCTCCAAACTCCTTCTCAATTCGCTCCACACTCTCACAACTCTCCAAACTCCTTCACAACTCTCCCCCCCTCACCCACAGGGAGGGTTCTTAAATAGGCCTCCAGGCAGCCTCAATTGGTTTCACCTGGGCCTTAATTGATTTTGCAGCCGCCCTGTCTCAGCTGCCCCTAATTAGCCATGATTGCTGACTCTCTCTGCCTCTTTCCCCTTCCATCAAGCTCTTGAACCTGCTGTGTCAGCCCTGCTCTGTCACATATCCCCCTCTCCTGCTCAATACTATGGGGTTGGGCTACTTGGGATGGCAGGCAGTGCACCCTCGATAAGCCGTCGGAGTTGCCGTGCTTGACTCCAGCCCTATGTTTCACTTGGAAGTGGAATGGTTGCAGGGACAGGAACCACC
>JANRFK010004893.1:23035272-23045866 GCA_030068395.1 Apalone spinifera | reverse complement strand
GAAAAGGCCCCTACCAGATGGGAGGGGAGGGAGAAAAAATCCCCCACTGTATGTGGGGGATAGAGAAAAGACCCCTACCGGATGGGAGCGATCTCCTTCTCCTCCCCTGAGCTCCTCTTCCTCCTCCCCTGAACTCTCTCTCCTTACAATCCGCTCCCCTGATTCCTGCATTCCCCTAAGCCTCTTCCCTGAACTCCTCCTCATCCCCAACCCTCACTCTCTTGTGCCATGACACCTTAAGCCTCCTGTCCTGAGGGACTCAGACAAGGCCAGGTAAGTCTTCTAGTCTCTTATAAAGTTTGCAGACAACCCAAAAATTAGGATGGGGTAAATAATGAAGGGCACAGGTCATTGATACAGAGTGTTCAGGATTGCTTTATAAACTGGGAGCAAGCAAACAATTTGATTTTTAATAAAGCAAAATGTAAATCTATATAGGAACAAAGAATGTATGCCATTCTTACATGATTGGGGGGAGGGAAGAAGTATAATCTGAGAAGCCACTCTGAAAATATTTTGGGGATTGTGGTGGACAATTGGCTGAACAAGAACTTCCAGTGAAATGGTGTGGTCAAAAAGGATAATATGATCTTTGGTAAATCTCAAGTAGAAGTGGAGAAGTTATTTTAGTTCTGAATTTAGTGATGGTACAACTACCATGGGAATGCATTTTCTCGTTCTTGTGTCCACAATCCCAGAACAATGTTGATAAATTATAGAGGGCTCTGAGAAGAGCCACAAAAAGAATTAAAGAATTAGAAAACATGGTAGACTCAAAGAGCTCAATCTATTTAATTAAACAAAGAAAAGATTAAGGAGGACCCATAGATTGCAATCTATGGGTCCTCCTTGGGAGCAAATATTTAATAATGGACTCTTCATTTAGCAGTGGTTGGAGGTTGGGAATAGACAAATTTAGATTGGAAATGAAGTGTAGGGAATAATTTCTGGACATACCGGGTGCAGGTGAAAACAAGCAGAGGATTTATTGGTTCACATAGCTTGTGGAGTACTCATCAGGGGTTAGCTTGGTGAGCACTAACTTAACCAAAACATACATTAAATTATATAGGCAGTAGATGGGCAGAGGGGAAGTGATTTGATAGGTCTAGCAGCGGAAATGAGATAAGCACATAAGCCAATAAAATATAAAGGTTACATAGGATCCCTGCCCATCGCCAATTAAGCATATTATCACTAATACAAATAATGATTCCTAACAAGCTAAATAAGCCAACATAAACAAAGACATGTTGATGGTCATTTTGTTGGCTGGAAATATAATGTGTCTCCTGCGGGGGTGGTATTGCCTTGGCACAATATTTGGGATCCAAGCTTGTTTTCTAGGAACAAAGCAGACAATGAAAAACAATCCTGCGCAGTTGTTTGGTTGTTTGCTACCGGCCTCATCAAAGTGAGGCCCTTTTGGAATGTGGTTGCCAGGATGACCAGGGTCAAGTTAACTGCTGTGTGTATGCTTCCCAGGCCTGGCCTTAATAATTTAGGATTTGAGTTCTCAGTTCTCAGCAAGATTGGACTGCCTTAGTTTACTCCTACATGAAGTGTAAAATTATCTATGGATTTACATATAAAATTGTACATGAAAGGGCAATTAACCACTGGAATAGTGTACCAAGGATATGGTGATGGATTCTCTATTACTGACAATTCTTAAAGCAAGATCAGATTATTTTTTCATAAAACAAACATAGAATCTGTGAATTTATTTTGGGGAAGTTTAATGGCCTATGTTATGATGGAGATCAAACTAGGATGGTCACAATAGTCCCAGATCGCTTTACAATCTATGACTAGGAAATTCATAAAATCAAATTGTTAATCAACAAGACCCACACTTATTGGATCCCACAAATATAGTCCAGTTCCTTATTTGGGCTCTACAAGCACAAAATTAAAGAGGTTGATGTATAAAACTTTCCTATGGACCTCCCCAGAATGGTGATTAGAGAGTAAAGAGAATGCCCTTTGGAGTTCCTCTTACACGTTTCTCTCTAGAGGCATAGAATGGGAGTTAGTACTGCTCCAAGTAATGTAATCGCCCACATGTATAGCCACATGTATAGGTATACTATAGGGAGCAGTTGCTCTTCACTTTGAGTCAAACTGTTTACCTAGCATGATCTCTGTAAAATCCACATCATTCAGAGTGGAAGTACAGGATCAGGAGAAGAGAGGAGCAACATAGATATTGTTATTCTCTTTGGCTATGTCTAAACAGTGGCGCTATTTAAGGATACTTCTGGTAACCCGAAATAACTATTCCGCATCTTTTAAGCAAGCCTGTTATTTTGAAATTTAACAGGCTCGCTATTCTCACATCCCTGTAAACCTCGTTCCACGAGGATTAAGAGATGTTTTGGAATCACAATTTCAAAATAATACTCTATTTCAAAATTAACTAGAAATAAGCTACTCAATTTGCGTAGCTCAAATTGCATAGCTTATTTTGAGCTATGGGTGCAGTGTAGATGCACCCTTTGATGGCCCTCTGAGTTTCTTACAGTGCTTTGTTGTTCCCTTCTCTGTGGATGGGGAGCCTCTACACCATGATTACAAAATATTCAGGCTCTGATTTTATTTCCCATAGACAAGAAAATACTCTAATTTTTGTTATAGCTCCAGTTAAATTCCATCTACCAGACTGCTACGAGGAGGGTCAGTGACTGGATCTCCAAGTGTTGTAAACTTCTGCAGTCAGAACAGGGATCATGTACTCTTCCTATGTATAGTGATGGGACCAGTAAGCTCACCATCACTATACAAATCCTCTGTCTAGCACTTCTTCCTCAGAGGAGTAATGACTTAGCTCACTGCCCTACCCTGGAATCATTGCTGATCCCTCAGAATCATCTCATAGTTTTAGTATACCCTTCTCCAGAACTCCAGTCATGTTAAAAGATGCAAGTATATACAAACCCTTTGGGGAACTGTACAGTTATCACAATGTTACTTCTCCTTCCTTCCCCACCCACCAATAAAATTCTGTATGTTTAAATTATCTGTGGTGCTGTACACATTCTGCCATACACTGACATACTAAGGAGGCCACTGTCTTGACCACATCAGTGCTTCCCCAGATCCCAACAGTTCACTAGTGACTATTGTCTAACATGCACATCTTATATCCCACCCCCCAAATCATTGTCTCTTCTTTCATCTTGATAGGAAAGGAATGAAGGAGCTCTCTTTTCCTCCAAACCAAAGTATTGAACTCTCCAGTCAATGCCAAAATCTTCCTCTCTTTTGGTATGTCTTGACTACATCCCTTTGTCGCCAGAGGGATGTAAATTAGACATACCGACAATGCAAAGCGGGGGTTTAAATATCCCACGCTTCATTTGAATAAAAATGGGCCGCTGCGTTTTGCTGAGTCAGCATTTTGTCAGCAAAAAGCGGCTGTCAAGATGGGAATCGGGCAACAAAGAAAGCTTTTGTCTTATAAATCCTGTAAACCTTGTTTTGAGAGGCATAAGGGATCAGTCAACAAAGGCTTTCTTTGTCGCCCGATCCCCGTCTTGTCAGCTGCTTTTTGCAGACAAAGCACTGACTCAGCAAAACGTGACAGCCATTTTTATTCAAATGAAGCATGGGATATTTAAATACCCACTTCATTTTCAATGTTGGTATGTCTCATTTGCATCCTTCTGGAGACAGAGGGATGTAGTCTAGACATACCCTTTGAGCCTATCTCTGAAAAGTTATAGTATATGTTTAGTATATGTTTCTCTACTTACAGATCATTGTGGCTACTATTCTTATAAATCAATCTAACAGCTACTGCTATTTACTACAGATTGAATTTCTTTAGTCTGGCACTCCCTGGTCTGGCACCATCCGTGGTCCAGAATGATTTTAGTTAGACAGATGTCTACTTCTGGGTGTGGCCAACTTTCCTGCACTCCAATAAAGTTTCTTTACAGCCATCAGTCCTGGCTTTGTATTCTGTGCTGTTATTTAGTTCTAATTTACCTATACATGTCTTCTAAGAGCCCAGTAAGCAGTGGAAGTGTTGGTAATGCAGCTAGCCAATATTGACCTCCCATGTTTCAGCAACCTCTCTGGTTTGGCACCAGTCAGGTCCTGAGGGTGCCAGACTAGAGAGGTTCAACCCATTCTACTACCAGAAAGTTAGTTTTGACTCCAACTTGGTTAACTGAAATTTATTTTGGTGGCTTGTGAAGGGCCACCATCCTTGTTTTATTTAGGGAAGAAAAACAATTAGTTGTTTCTCCTACATGAAATGTCTGAAATCTCCACAAATTAGAGGTCACTATCAGTTATAGTACATATAGATTATATTTGGCACTGTTGTATTACAGGCATCAATAGCTCTCTGTTTTCAGAATTACAGGGTCTTATTCCACATCAGTACTCAGAAATAAATGTTAAATTTTGTGATGCAATAATTTCATTGACGGAAAATAGGGCTTATGTTGTGAAAGTCATGTTCAAAACTGAATTGTGATGTAACATATGACTTTTTACTATAAGTATTTAAAGATTTTATGCATATTTTACATATTCAAAATGTATAAGTATACTTGAAAGATGAATTGCCTTATCTTTCTATCTTCCTCCAGGCTTATAAAAGAGATTATAATTTTAATTCTATATAACATTACCAAGATACCATTCAAGGAGAAAGTGAATTATAGAGTAAGAACTATTTCGTAGCGAAAAAAATCCCATTTTTTAAATGGTTATCTCCTTTTCAACCCACTGTATATTTGTGTTCTAGATCCTTTCAGTCACATGGAACAGATAACATTTCTGAAGCTGCATGAAGTTTCAGGAGTTTCATCTTGCAAAACTGTCATGACAAAAAATGAAATATTTGTAAATGTCTCATTAATGCAGCAAAAAAACAAATTTAGCTCTCAGAAGATTTTCCGGTTTTAGCAATGTGCATGGATTAGGGAACACTCTTATTTATGACACAGTACTTTTATTTTTTCATAAAATGATAAGTATAGACCATACTTTGAAGCTGTTGCACATACTGAGTAACTCCTTACTTCATAAGAAGACTCATTAATGTCAAGATGAGTATGTATTGTGAAATATAAAATCACTTTCTGGTCCTACATATTTAATAACTGTGGTGATTGTCTTAGAGTAACTTTTAGAGTGTAAACTTTTTGGAGCATGGAATTTGTCCTCATATTTGCCTGTAAATCAATTAACCTATATTTGGAGTGATATAAATAATAACAATAATGGAAGGTACATTTGATTTGAAAAAAATTAGACCAGTAAAATATTTCCAATTTCAGATAATGAAATTACTAGAGAAATGATTTTCTCTTTAAGTCAGAATGCAGCTCTTAAGCTAATGTGCAAAGGAAAATGAAAATTAAATTAGCCACAGATACGTGTGCTGAATGCTTAGGGAATCCAGTACATCAAATATCAAGCTCCCTTTCACAAAACATTATTTGTTGTCTGTCACAAATTATTTCGCTAGATGCCTAAGTCTACTGAGTATGTCTCAAATTCTGTGTCCATTCAGTAAAGCAATTCAAACCTATTCTCTAAGGAACACCCTAGAATGTTCTTTAGGAGCTTGATCCAGCTTTCACTGAAGACAACGATGATTATTAATATTTGGCTACAGTAGTGTAGTTTCTCTGATATGTCATGCAATGAAAGAATGTTTTCACTGTGAACTATGTTTCAAATGTCTGTTAAGCCAATAGATTTAGAATATCTCTGTACTTAGTGGGTTGAATTCAGGAGTGCAGGTGCTTGTTGTTTCAAATATGGACAGTGCTCTAGTCCATGAATTATGGCCCAAGCTAATACTGTATTTGTTAACAGTACTAAAATCATAGATCATAGAAATAGAATACACAGAAACATTACAATGAGCATCAGAAAGTTGCTGTAGATCAGTTTATGATATTGGAAAGCATTGTATAGAGAAACATATATTTAATAAGACTTTAACATCTAAGCTGACCTTATAATCTTACAGGTACCATGAAACTGAATGGTATCAGCACATTGATTCCTTTGATTTCATCTGTATTATCTCATAAATTGGTTGCCTAATTCTGTCTATTTTTTAAAAAATGTGCAATTCCTATGCATGCAGTGATGGTCAGTAAATGCGTGTACTTAGAATATTATGTCATCTCCTCTAGCTGTGGAGCTTGTCCACTTGTTAAGTGAGTTGTCACCCTTTTCAATTTTCCCATACACACTGCTCCTCAGAGATCAGCTAAGGTTTCCTCATGCCAAATGAGTTAAAAAGTGTCGCTATGAGACTCTGTTCTCTCCACCCTGTGGAATCTAGTTCACTTTGTACTTCCATACTCAAAGGATTTCTAATGGTTCTATGCACCATACTAGACACAAATGAAGGAAAAAGAGGGCCAGGAAAAGTCTGGCAGTTTCACAAAATCTACTAGCCTTATCCATGTTCTCTATTAATAACCCAAATTATATAATTTTAGAGTGGGTCAGCTACCCAAAAAGTTAGCTCTTCATATACCAATGATTTTTTATTTTCCTATTATGTTTCTCAAACTTATTTTATAATTATTGTTTTAAATAACTTCAAAGTTTACCTATGCTCTGTGTTAGTCAGGATCGGAAAAGTGTTTCAAGAGCTGCTGCAATGGTAATTGGATAATCTAATGCTAATCTTTTTATTTAAGGTCACACTAAAAAACTTTGACTAGGATAAACAAATCATACTATATATGTACAGTGAAACCTTTGTTATCGGCACTCTGTTAACCAGAAAACTTTGTTAACCGGCATTGCCCCCAGCCATAATACTGTCACATCTTCAGGTGCACAGGCCTGGCTTGGTTTACCATGATTGGCTTAACTATTTTTTATTTAAGAAGTATTAATCATCTTTAACTCAAAATAGAAATGTGAGACCAACTGCCTCACACTACAAAACTACCAATATTAAAACCTTGAGTTTTACTATTATTGTCCATTGGTTTTTCCTCGGTTGATGGGACCCTCAGATAACTGCATTTTTTTAGATAACTGGAATGCCCTAATCCCCAAGCGTGTCAGATAACACAGGTTTTACTGTAATTGGATGGTTGTCAGTCTACCTATGAAATATGATGGCTAGATCATAGAAGATCTTTTATAGTTCTACTTTGGCAGTTCAAAGTTAAACATTTAGTTCTGGTCTGCTCTACAACAGTTCTGTTGATTAAAGTAATTATTTATTGGACATGGGTGAAAAGAAGAGGGTATGTCTAAGGGTATGTCTACACAGTAACATTATTTCGAAATAACTAGAATTATTTCAAAATAACTTAGTCCATGTCTATGCAGCTTGCAGTTATTTTGAAATAATGACGAAATACTGTCAAGCTGGAGGACTTCTTACTCCAACTCCTGTAACCCTCATTGTACAAGGAGTAAGGGAATTCGGAGAAATAGCACTCTATTTCGAAATAAGTGCTGTGAAAACACTCCCTATTTTGAAATAAGCTACGCAATTGACATAGCTAATTTGCGTAGCTTATTTTGAGTTAAGCCCTGCTGTGTAGATGAACCCTAATATATTACTTAGATAAGACTTCAGATAGTAACGAGATTGAGTTCACTTTGTAGAATAAAGAGAAATGAATACATTTGAACAATTATTTAGCAAATCTAAAATCTTTATAATTGATATAATGTTTTATTGGCTCTCTTGAAACTTACACAGAAAGAAGACAAAGGACAGTGAGGGTTTATTCTGAAATATTATGCTTATAGAAAGCAGAAAAAAAAGTGACACACTGTGGCAGCAATTTCAGACTAGTTCCACATAAACCTAGACACATTTACATGGATGGAGTATTGAAACAGTTTCAGAGGAGAAAAACTTATTAAAACCAATCTCCTAATAGTACATAGAATGTTTATAAGAAAAAAGTCACCTCCACATCTAAGAGAAATTTAAACTAAAGAAAACCATCAGGCTAAAGTTATTTTGATATTTTCTCTCTGCTTAAGCAAATGAACATATTTCTGGAGCTTCAGGAGGTAGCCGAGTTAATCTGTTACAGAAAAAAAAACAACAACAAATGGTCTGGTAGCACTTTATAGACTAACAAAACATGAGCTTTTGTGGGTACAGCCCACTTCTTCAGATGGCCGGAGTTATGAGTTGGGGATATGAAAGCTGTGAGCCTGCTAACAGAATATCTTGGTTTTCATGGACTCTAAATCTGATGTAATTTCCCACATTCATGGTATTCCCTTCACCTCCAGCTTAGTTTTAAGTCTTCAGTAGGTTAAGCTGGGTAGATATCTTAATAAAAGAGGAGGGAAGAAACTTGGCATTAATTTGGGAAAACACCACAGAGTTCCTAACCAAAACAATGAGTAAAAGTCCCACCCCCAAGTAGGTTGGGCAATGTCCTTTTCCTCTTCAGCAATGTAAATGTCCCCTTCACATGCCCAACCTTTCTCTAAAACCCACTCTTAGTTGCTGCCCTAGAGTTCAGAGGTGCATCCACAGAGTTCACCCCTTATCCTGAGTAGGGGGAGGTAAGGAGGTATCTTACTCACCCCACGGGTCACTCGCCATCTCCCTGCTCACTGTTCATCCTGCTGGCCATTTGTCTCACCTCTCCTCTGCCGCCCTGCTGGCTGTTTATCATGTGTCTGTCACTGTCCTACTGGCTGCTCATTGTGCTGCCACCTCTCTGCTGCCCACTTGTGTCACCACTCTGCTGGCTGCTCGATGCATGTCTCCACCACCAACCTGTTGGTTTTCAGTCACCATACGCTCACTGCTTCTGATGGCTTGGGGTGGATCTGGCCAAACTTTGGTCAAAGCTTGTGATTTCAGCTCTTGGCCCAAAGCACAGTCCAACCACAAAAAATTCCATCTTCTACTGGAATGAATTGAAATAATAAGCGACACCTTATGGAACTATCTTTAGCTCCATTATTGAAACAGTGAGGAAATACAGGTTGAACCAGGCTCACACCTGGGGAACATGTAGCCTGCTGACTGAGTCCTGCCCTCCCCAGCTTAATCTCACAGGGCCCTGGAAGTAGAGCCTCTGTCCATCCAAGTTTCTTTACACTAATAGTTTCTCTCTCCTTTGCAGCAGGTTAAGCACAGACTTTCTTCTTTTGTATTTCCACAATAATTGCAGATATTGCAATTAGTGTTAACACAATTTGTGACCCAACACCAGCCAAGTTATTTATTATGAACAAAACACTATTCTATCAGCTGAATATCTAATACACCAAAGCAAAACAGGGGCAAACTGTATTTAAATAGACACACCTGGGGTTTCTCTCCCTTTCCCATAATGGAATCATTCAATCAATCATTCAGACCCTGCTTACATAAGCAACAATGTTTCATCGTGCAGTGTGTGTAAAAAGTGTTTGTTTTCCTTATTGTATAGTGTTGTTGGTTCAGAATAACTGCTTTATTTGTGCCATGAAGTGATCTTTGTGTAACCATCTCTTTATAATATATATGCACAGTCAGTCAGTAAATGCTTTGGGAGCTTTCCAGGCAAGAGATATTACATAAATATAAAGTAGCATCATTAGTCCCATAATTTGTCCCATGGGATGTGGCATTAAACACTCCATTGTTGACTAGTTATGCCCCTTTCAGTGTTCACTGCAAGTAAATGCATGACATTTATCATGCTTTATTGAATTCCTTCCTCTGTAGATTATTTTCCCTGATGTCATGATGTTCCCACACTGAATGCTTTTAACCAATACTTGCCCTAATATATTCAAATTAACAGCTCAAAAGGTCTTCATATTTGCTTGGCACTGGTGCTCAAGGAACTTTTTACTGAACATATTTCCAGCTAACAGATGGATATAATTGTTGGCAGCCGAGAGATCTTGTATGGATGTCACTGTATTTAATAGGGGCACAATTTTCAGTTTGAAGTATCTAAGTTATCTGCCCTGAGTTTTTGTTTATGATGAGAGAATAAGCCTGCTCTGTGCTGTATTAACATTTAGAATGTAATTCAGAACTAGGATATGATTTGGACGTTATTTGTGTGAACCCTCTCGAGCTCTTAGCTTCCTGTGTCTTTAAGATTCCTGTTTAGTTTACTTTGAAAAATGTTTCTGGAAAAAAGTTTTAGTACTAGTAGTGATAAATTAGATTCCTAAACCAAGCCAAGTCAGATGTGATGTTATGATAATTATATAGACCATGATCCTGCAAATAAAACAGTACAAGCTCTCTGCACTGATCTGGATAGGTCAACAAAATATGGAAATTTCTTCTCTGATCCATTTATGTGGTGTGAATAACATTATAGGAACATAATAACTGAAAATGAAAAGTGACGGGGAAAAGGAAATTCCAAAAAATGAATTGTGGTACAGTTATAGATCAAAAAAGTAGGGAGGATAATGTGGTTTATACAGATAATACATTGTCTGTATAACATTGTCTGTATAAAAACATTATTTTTTATACATTGTCTGTATAAAAACATTATTTTACTGTTTATGCCTCTCTCTGCAGATTTGAGTTCATATTAACATATCAGCTCTGCTCTAAATACTGTCTTCCACCCAGTATCCAAGTGAGGTTTAAAAACATTGGCTA
>JANRFK010004893.1:23023989-23035172 GCA_030068395.1 Apalone spinifera | reverse complement strand
GTATCTCTCAGATGATACAAAGAAGGGACAGCCTCCATTTTCCAAACACATGCTCCCTTCGGAGAAGCCAATTGTATATACATTTTCTTGATTCTCATGACGTTTATAGGTGATGAAATTTCTCTTTCTCATGCAAGTGATGACAGAATTTACTCATGCAAAACGCACTTGAACAAAGGTTTGTTCCCACAAATGGAAGCCAGATAGGGGCTTTTGAGAGAATTAGGCCATAAATCCAAGATTTTAAAAAATGCAAGCTGAAGTTGAAGTCCCTAAATAAATGTACGGTTGAAAGCATGGGTACCCACCACCATTCAACTGCTCAGCATTTTTGAAGGACTTAGGGTGCCTAAATCTTTAGGACAGAAGTGCCTAAAGATTGACAAACTATACTGCTACTAAAATGATGTGATTCCATTTCTGATCAAATAAAATCATGTCATTTAAAATTCACATGTTCAGAAGAGCCTGTTTAGTTATTTTAATGTGTAAAACAAATGCTTCTACTTAGTATTTGAAATGATCATACAAGAGAATAAGTTATTTTTTTACTGAGGTGGTTTCATTTCTGACTCTGTTATATTCTGAAATCTGATAGACTATTAATAGAGACAGACAAGCCTTTAGAGAGCAAGCAGAAATGTCATTTATAGCAGGCAGTTCCACAGCCTCATAAAAAATGTGCTGAGATGACAACAGTGAATGTGTATTAGGAATTTAATGTTACTTCCTAGTGAATTGTTAGTGACCTTGATCTTAAGGTTCAAGAAGCCTCTGAGTTTGCATTTCTTCTGACTCTGAAGAATACGTAAGAATATCTCGAGACAAAAAATGTCAGACCTGCTGTCCTTATGATTATATGAATGTATAAAGAGTCTTTTATAATTCAGAGTCTAAAATTCCAGTTTTAAAATACCGTCAAATCAAAATCTTCACATTTTTATAACATATTAATCAAAAATGACAAATACTCCATTAGAGAATTTCATTTTAACTCATTTCCTTTTATGCTTTGCTTCTCCTGATATCCATTGTGTCTTAGCACCAATCATTATTAAATTATTTTTGCATAAGCTTTGCATGACAGCCTATAGTCAGCATTTTTATAAAATAATTGTATATGAATTAATAATAGGCACAGTATGTCAGCTGATGTAATTTGGCAAAATGTGACTGAAATCAGTGGAGCTATAATTATATATCCCAGTATATAGAACATGCTAATCATACTCTCATTTACAAATATAGTTTAAATATTTTTTTAAAATATTTGTACATTATGTTGTATATGATGAAGCATGAAGTCATAAAATTGGAAACCTTTGTTTCTTTGTGTGACTATAGACTGAATTCCTTTAAATTAACGATAAAGTTATCATAGCAGCAATGATTTTCTCCTCTACTGCAAATGCAATTGCATTGATCACAGAGTTGTTTCCATCAGGCCACATAATTTGCTGACCTAAGAGATGGCTGGCAGTAAAGGCTGGTTTCATGTATATGTACAGTAGCTCCTTCTTTCCTCCTTCAACTACCAAAAAGCTTCCTTTCCCAAAAACCATTCCCCACATAGTTCAACTGTGGTATTATTAGAATTTACAGAATATGGAGACTTTTTCCAAGTAATAAATTAGAGATTTTAGTGAAAAAGTATTTAGTTAGTTGGACAAAATATTTTGTTTCAGTCTGACATGTTAGTGAAGTGCCTCATGTTGTAGTTTGAGTACCTCATGATTCCATTGTCCTCTACAGGCCAGGTTCCCTGGTGAGACCAGATCTCCCATGATGAGCCCCTGCCGTTATTACTTCCATGCTAATTCAATAAAGTTGCAGCCTTGCTCAATCTCAAAAACAATTACTTGAGGTCCTTACTGAAACTAATAAAACTATGACAAAACATTTGCAGACCTCAACACTCCTATGCTTCTTTTAAATTAACTGTCTCAATAAATAACAGATGAAGACTATTTTTAACTTCATTTTACAGGAGAGGAACTAGCAGGAAGGAAAATTGATTTGGTTAAAGCCAGAGAATGTTAGTGGGAAATGTGATAAGTTGCTTTTTGGTTGTTCAAAGTTCAAGAGCGTTGGAAGTTTTTCAGAGAGACACTATTGAGTGTAAGTGTAAGGCATAAGAGTAAGTGATACCACTGTGTAGGAGAGTAAGCAAGGAAATAAATATGGCAAGAGACTAGCCTGGCTTCATTAGGATATCTACAATGATCTAAAATGTAAAAAAGAGTCCTATAAAAAAATGGAAACTATGTGAAATTGGTCACTGCCGATCTCAGAAGTAGAGCCCTGTGGTTCAGCAGATGGATAAAAATTTCTATGCAGAGGTCTAGAAATGACTGACCAGGAAGGAAAACTACAGAAGGGATCTGGGGGTCATTAGTCAATCACAAGCTAAACATGACTTAACAATGTCACACTATTGCAAAACCCCCAAACATAATTCTGGAATGTTTTAGCAGGAATGTTGGAAGCAGGACATGAGAGGTAATTCTCCCACTCTACTCCACATTGATTAGGCCTCAACTCAGGTACTGTGTCCAGTTCTTAGTACCACATTTTGGGAAAGGGATAAATTGGAGAAAGTCCAAAAAACAACAAAAATGATTCAATTTCTAGAAAACATGACCTATGATGGAAGATTACACAATTCCAACTTTTTCAGTCTGGAGAAGACTTAGGCTATGTCTAGACTGGAGTGTTAAATCGGAAAAAGATACACAATTTGCAGTACACAGATTGCATATCTTTTTCCAATTTACTTTTGAAAGAGACTTTTCTAAAATGTGGCACATTTACATGGCACCAAATTTCAGAAAAAAGTGCTCTTTCGACACATTCCTTATGCCTCGTAGAATGAGGTTTACAGGGATGGCAAAACTGCGCATCTACTTTTTTGAAAAAAAATTCGGAAAAGTGGATGAGTTCCTTGAATGTGGCATTGCTTTTCTGGGATTCCAGATGCAGTCTAAGAAGGAACATACAGTTTTCAAGTACTTAAAGGGCCGTTACAAGAAGGGGAAAAAATTGTTCTCAGGATAGGACAAGAAACAATGGGCTTAAATTGCAGAAAGGATAGGTTAGGTTGGACATTAGGAAACACTTCCTATCAGGGCAGTTAAGCACTGGAATAAATTGTCTACAGAGGTTATGGAATCTCCATGATCAGAGATTTTTAAGATCAGGTTAAACAAAAACTTGTCAGGGATAGTCTAGTAAATACTTAGTCTTGCCATGAGTGCAGGGAATTGAAATAGATCTCTTGAAGTCCCTTCTAGTCCTATGAGTCTCTGATTCTCCATACTTTTTTTACAGAGTAAAGATTAGATATTCACTTCAATTCAAAACTGAGATAAATAACTGAGGTTAATGTAGAGAGAGATTCAAAAATCAAGTAGACCTGTAACCTGAAGACTCATTGAGTGCTAAGGTTGCTCTTGCAATTGTATATAGTCACGTATTCTCTGGGAGATTAAGGAAAAATTCAAATTGGTGTCTAGATACTCTATAATTTTTCACATGCAAATCATTTCTGAAGAAGCCTTGCTACTGCTGAGATTTTCCAATACAACTGCGTGCCGAGTATTGTACACATTCTCTTCAATTGAACCATGGCTGCTTGCTCAAATCCTGCATGGTCCTTTAGTGCAACTATGTATTTTCTTACATGGAAAACAAATTGAAAGAAAATTTAGACATACCTTGCTATTTTTTCCCTTTGGAAGTGGCAGAGTGATTTGTCAACATTTTCTGTGCCTCCTAGGAGCTGAAAGAATTTAATTTTCTTTCTAACAGAATATAATTCTGCATCTAAAACAAAAGCTCATTTGATGCTTTTTACAAACTGAAAGTTTCATAAAATAGGACTTCAGCAGAAAAAGGTTTGGTGGCTTTTAAAAAGTATTGATATTCAAAGTTAGGTGTGTGTGAAATTGATCCTGTGCAAAAGTGCTAGTAGGAGGCCTCTCTACCACTTAGGTCAAGTCTATACTAGACCAGAAAGTGCAGCTTATGACACACAATTCCAGCTATGTAAATAACAATGTTTGCTTGGCATCGTTTTCACCATAGGAGGTTGATGGGATCAAACACTCCCATCTGCATCCCTTACTCCTCGCAAGGAGTAGAAGTACCTGTGCTGACCAGGGACACCCTCAGTATTCAATTTAACTGGTCCTTACTAGATCCACTAAATTGAACACCAGAAGGACAACCTCTGGTGTGGCAAATGGAGATGTGGCTTCAATTTCTATCAAAATAGTGCTTAAGTTGGACTTCAAAGGTGCAAAGACTTCTGGGATATGACTGGATGTTAGCAATAATTGTACTTCTGCAATTGTGAGTGCTTAATATATATATGCAAATAACTAATGTGCATGAGCAAATTAGAAATGAGCACATGACATGACCAGTCAGATGCCCTCTAACCATTAGACTAACTATGCTGATTTGCACATCTACATAAATTAGGCACATACAAATGTCTATGCACAATTACACTGACCTAATTTTATCAGTATTTTTTCCAGAAGTGGTATGTTTATAGTAGTGAGTCCTAGCAGTATGAAGTACATATAGATTGATACTTATATAGATGAAAACAAAAGAAATGAGAAAAGTTATGGATAACATAAGAACTTAAGAAGGGCCATATTGAGCCAGATCAAAGATCTATCTTATCCTACTTTTCTGTCTTCTATGTGGCCAATGCCAGGTGCCTCTCTCTGGTGGTTGTTTTTTTTTCCTATTCTGAAGTGAAGCTCTCTGATTTTTAAGACCCCGGTCCAGCAAATCACATAAGCATTTGGTTAACTTTAATCAAATGAGTAGTCTCAGGGATTTAAATTTATACACGTGAATAAAGCTAAGCATGTGGATAAATGCTTGCAAGATCGAGGTATGAAAGAGTAGACACGGTGCAAATGCTTTTATATTTTCATGCTCACTTATCCCCTACAGTTAAGCATTGTCCAATTCCAAATGAAATAACAGACACCACCAGGATGTCAGTGATAACCATTTCTAATTCTCAGTTTCCCTCTAGGATTTAAATTAGAATCTCTTTTACAATAGTCAGTTCAGACAAATCCTGAGGCAAGTCCAGTCCTGCAGTAATTGCAATGGCTCTGATTTGTTTTCCTAAACCACCTGTCACTCTAGCTGTGTTTATTTTTGGAAATAAAGCTTATGTTGTAGAAGAAGTAATTTGAAGGCCTCTCTGTTTCTGTAAATGCTTAGGACACACAGACAAAGGAACAAGCATGCATAAAATCATGCACGACATGATGAAAGGTGATAAGGTATGTTGAGCTAGATCTTTAAACTGTCTTAAAAAGACATTTATAAAGTAGAAGTTTTGTCAGATGGTTATCAGATACCATTATATACTAATTTTTAAAGTATTTGCTAAATATTTTAATACATTAAGGACAGATGGATCCCTCTGTCTGTGCATGTGCCGCCAGCTGACATTGAGAGTTCTGTCACATTCTAAAATTTCCCTTTGTTATGATGCCTAAACAAAAGTGTGACAATGGCTAGGCAGCTGGTGAGCTAAGACTATTGTCTAGCATGCTGACCAATATTATTTCTTTGTTTTTACTTGCACCCTCCCTGCTGTTTGTTTCCAGCAGCTGTCCTCTCATACTATACTGCAATTGTAAGCTCTCTGGGTCATAGACAGTCTTTTTGGTTTTGTGTCTGTACAGCTCCTAGTACAATGACATCCTGATCTGGAACTAGAGCTCATTGGCTCTATCATCAGCTTGAACAGCAACAACAAAATATTGGGAACAAGATGTTCCTATGATATTCAAAACATATAATTTGATACACATTTAGGACTTGATCTTGATGCCACTGAAATCAAAGGGAGTTCTGCCTTTAACGTCAGGCTATATACACTAACTGCAGCTACTTTACTGAAAGTTAGATGTCTTTAATCCCTGTAGGTGTGGTTGTACAGATATCATTCTTATTTTGTCATTGCTATGTGCTTTGGTGTTGATACAAATATTAATTAGAATTAGAAGTTATCACTTTCTTCCCCTAAGTCACTCCTTTCAGTTTTGTTTTCTAAATCTTTAGCTATGAGCTAATTAAGTACAATGCTAATGGCTTTTGATCAGGATAACAAAGTATGCTGATTGTTTATTAACTAATTGATAGAAAGGAAAGAGAATTTCAAAATCACCATCGTTTACATTGCAAGCGCTATACCTATTTTAAGTTGCTCATCAATGTTTACTTGATGGACATGGGCTTAGCAAATTCAATGCTAACATTTCAGTAGGGAAGTTTGGCCCACTAATGTCTATTATAAACTTGCTGTATTTATGGAGGTAAGTTATCTTATTGCAGTAGTTCTCATCCTTTTTCAGCCAATATTTCCAGTCCTTTTTTATACTGCTTCCCTCCCATTACCACCACAGAGCCGCCCTCTGAAGTAGCTGAAATGCCTCATCCATCCTAGCTTCCTCATCACTGATGATTACACCCTCATCCCTTTGGGTGGAGCATTATAACTTGAAGGTGAAAACCCATTCCCCAATTGATTGATCCAATATTAGACAGGGAATGACTGTGAAGTGGGTGTCTCATCTATTGTACAGGGATTTTTAAAGCTATTAATATTAATAGTTAGCAATTGAATGTTCCGGTGTTATACAAAACAACAACAACAACAACAAATGGTCTGGTAGCACTTTATAGACTAACAAAACATGTAGACGGTATCATGAGCTTTCGTGGGCACAACCCACTTCTTAACTCCAGTCATCTGAAGAAGTGGGCTGTGCCCACAAAAGCTCATGATACCATCTACATGTTTTGTTAGTGTATAAAGTGCTACCAGACCATTTGTTGTTTTTTTCTGTAACAGACTAACTCAGCTATCCCCTGAAGCAGGTGTTATACGAACATTAAAAGTGTCTCCTCTGTAGCGTGTCCTGTTTGCATCTCTGAATATGGGTGAAAAGAACTTTCAACATTCCAGTCACTTGAATAACTATCTTCTGATAGTGAATACCTTGTATTGAGAGATCAAATTATTTTTTACCACCTTACAGGACACATTTGTACTATAGTAGGGAAAAAAAAGAGCATGCATAGTAATTTTAAGAGGAAAATGAGCTTGCTTCATTTTTGTCTGGTTTGTCATGCTTGGAAATATGTTCATGATATCTTCTGTGGCCTTTGGCTTGGTATATAAATTGTTGTGTATGTTACTTCCACTGCTGTTGGCTGGTTGGAAACTCTGTTGCTGAGGTAAGAAAGGATACAAGGAGTAAAGCAATGTATTCCATTCTTCATGGCTTGTCAATTTTTGTTCTGCCTAATGAAACTATAAATAAATAGAAATGTTTGCAATTTGTTCTTCTAAAATTGTGTTATTTTTGACAAAATAGGAAAAATGAAAATTTTAGTCATGTTTTCATCATTCATTTTCTGTGTATTTCCTCTCTTCCCACCCTTCCACCCAGCTTTTCATCAACAAAATGGAAAAAAAGAAAAGGAACGGTAAGAAGAAAAGGGAGAAGGAGGGGGGAAAGAAAGGAAAATAATTTAAAAAGTCAGAAACAGAACATTTTAGACAAAAAAAATCCCCCAAATTTTTCATGAATTACATTTTCTTGTCCTTCCAACTCTTGTTATTAGTGGCAACTGAGCAAACCAGTTCCAACAATTCATTGCTATTGTAGAAAAAGCCATTCAAATAGCCATTCAAATATTGTAGAAAAAGCCTTAAATGGGGCAAATGCTTTGTGTGGTATCTCTGTAAAGGTGTGAATTTCACCAGGAGTGAGCTGTGTATTTCTATATCCCTTCAAAACCAGCACACTTATTTCAGACCAAGAGCAAAGTTAGAAATGCATGGATTTGTCTATCACTACAGTATTTGAAACACTGTTAAACTTTCCAGGGACTGAGCAACTTAAGGGATATGGACCTGCCATCTTCATCGTTAATCTTGATCTGGCTCCGGTCAGAAAGGGAGTCAACGGCCTCCATTGGCCCATGGGCCTGTGGAGTGGGGATGGAGCAGCTCTGCGCTCCCAGAAGGGGCAGGGCTTTGAGCAGAAAGGGTGGGGCCAGGAGCAACCAGCCCTTAGGACCACCTGGAGTGTTTCTGCCCGCTTTCCCTCAGAGTTGTGCAAAGTATGTGGTGTGTCACTTCTGCAGTGATTTAAAAGGCCTGGGACTCCGTCAGCAACAGCTGCTGCGATAGCAATGGCAGTGGACGGGAGACCCAAGTCCCTTTGAATCGCTGGGGCTTGGGGCAATTGCCTCTTGTGCCCCTCCAGTGGCTGGGCTGGAAGGTCAGTAATATCTTATTCCCACCCTCTGACTGCAATTCTGTGGCCTACATGAAATGAATTTGTTGTCTCAGTCCAATTTTTAGTTGAGTTGCTCAGGATTCAGTATTGCATGATGTGGATAAGAGGCGACCCTGAGCTGACAGTGCTCCAAGGGATTAAGTGGAGCATAAGCTTGTGCTGGACCTTTGCACAGGAATGAATTTCACTCTGACTGAAAATAAAAATGTTGTTTAAAAAGAAAAACAGAAAACTCCTTTTCATCTCATGAAGTCTTCAGCCAAATTACTAAATCATATTTTTTTATTGTTTCATGTAATAAAAAATAAACCCAAAGCTGGAGAATTTTACCAGAAACATGTAGGTTTGTGGGTTAGCAAATGTTTAATATAATACGCACTAAAAAAAATCTTTCTAAATCAAAGGGCTGCTAATGAACATTTTACCGGTAATCTAGTAAGACTTCAAGAAAGTAAATCTTTTAAGTCCTGCTACTATTGTAACTATTATTTTATTCATTTTTAGTCTACATTTTTACTGTCATGATTATAATATATATGGGTGTACTTACAATATGCTTTGTAACACTATATGTGGTGCTATAATGAAAAGTAGCATCTATGTGATCACCTTGGAGGGAGGAGAGGTGAATACACAATAGTATGTCAAGAAGAAGAGAGTTTAGTAAGCAAGCATTATATATAAACACTTATAGGAACTGAGCCAAAAGGTCACCTTTACAATGAAGCAGATGTATATAGTTCTCTTATAGCCCTCAATTTGGGTTTTATCTTTATCACTGTACTGCTTATGCCTTACCCAAAGGACCCTGACACTCTATCTACCTCTTCTTTTATGGATTCAAAACCTACTCCCGGGGGAATTCTGTGTTATGCACATGCACAGAATTCATGACCCTGCAGATTTCTTTGCTTTTAAGCAGAAGAATAACTTCTGACGGGGAAGCAAAAGGAAGCCAAAGGCAGCCATGTGGCCCTCCCTGGCAACATAGGCAGGTCAGTTTGGGTGCCTGGAATGACCAATACAGATACAGATCACTACCAGGGGTGTGGGAAGAGCTCAGCAGTCATGTATGAAAGAGAGACACAGTCTGTCCCCCCTCTCACCATGAAGGCATGCTCAGCATGGAGGGGTGTGTCTAGGGAAGTAGGCATGGCACAGGCGATCCCCTCAAGCAGAGCCAAATGTAGCAACTTGAGGCAGGGTATGGTTCCCATTGCTTTTGTGAATTCCCCCATGAGCATAACACAGATGGGAAATTTTAAAGCACCTTTACATGGCCAAAGTAATATAAAGGCCAGTGTAGCCTTATAAATGCTTATGATGCTTTAAAGATTGAAACTGGTCTAAATTTTTTGACTGAAGAAAATTCTTAAAATGTAGTCCATAAAGAGTATACTACTGACGTTTCTGGAATTAAATAGTGAGTTTGCTTCCCCAGCTCTCACTTGCACTTCAGTGGCCTATGATGGAACACTGAGAATATAGCTGCATGTATTTGTTGACTAAACATAAAATGTAAAACAGGAAATAAAGGGTCAAACCTGGCTACATTTCTATTAGATCAGAGGGCTGTGGATTTTTTCCAACATTCTCTACTCCTATTACCCATTCATTGTATTGAGTTTAAATAGTAAATTGCAAGAAAGCAGAGAGTGTTTCCCCAAACTCACTTCATAGCAGGCCACATAGAATTAACTGGAATCTTGGAAGGGGTACTGTCCTTAGGTTATTTGCATCAATTCCATGATGCCTCTGACTCCAGCCAGTGGCTTGTTAACGGCCTAAGAGACTGTTAGCATTCTTCACTATTAGCCTTTCATTATGTCAGAAACCTGTGGGGAATGGGGGTGAGAGAGTTACAGTTCCATTTCTCGTTCGCTTAATGAAGTTAGTGATAGAGTTTGAAAGAGATCAGATGACTGATTTCTTGGCAAGCAGCCATGGCAAAATTCCTCATTAAAGTGTCTTTCAATCCTGCCTAAATTAAGGTGATCAAAGTTTCAGATGAAACAGCCAAAGCAGGTCTAAGATTGAAGCGCAGAAGGATCAATTTGCAATTTTGTTTTGTTTGTGAGAGATGAAAATCAGTGAGCTTAGTGAAGGAGAGGGACACATTCCCAACCCAGACTTACATGATACTAGTCCAGTATCCACGGTGGATCAATAATGTTTTCTTGTTGCATGAAAAGCATACACAAATTTTCTAGAATGTTATGAAAAGGGAAATTAGGTATAGTCACACTGGTAAGGATAAAATAAGAATCAACACAAAGCTTTTTTGAATCATTCTTTTAAGTATGTATTTTTTTGCCCTACTGTATACTTCATAATTCTCACTGGAGCAAAAGCAGAGAATTGAAATACCACAGAATCACATAAAATTGCATTACTTTTCTGTTTGCTAATTGTCTGCAAAGAGATCAAAGTGGGTTTTTTTTTTCAAATATAGTCATTGTTTGTAATTATTAGCTGTAAATGTGCAAATAGCTCTACTACATCTCTTGATCATTTGCGAGAAACTGGTTACAAGTATTTAAAAGTGAAGCTGTATGATTGGTCACCTAGTTCATGTGGGATGCTTTTGTTTTTGACTGGAGAAGCATAAATCATAGAATCAGATTTCCAATAAGAATGTTTTCAAAAAGATTCAAACTACTCTATCAACTACTCTGAATGTAAATCACTTATTATGTTTAGTGGGGCTAAAGTTTCACCCAGAGTCCTCATGAGCATTCCTCTCACTAACTTTTTCCTCTTGCTAACTAGAATATGCATACAAAGTAAATATAAAAGCGAAATTTGCACTACCGGGCAAATTAGTCGAAACAATAG
>JANRFK010004893.1:23008941-23023889 GCA_030068395.1 Apalone spinifera | reverse complement strand
TTGATCATTGTCTTCAGTCCACCCTCTCTGGGGCACCTGGTGCTGGCCATTGTCTGCAGACAGGATACTGGGCTAGATGGACCTGTGGTCTGACCAAGTACGGCCACTCTTATGTTCTTATGTAAATGAATATTGGCTGTAGAAAATCAAAACACACAGCTGTAGTTTTTTATCAAAGATAATGATGGAGACCTTCTTGTAGTATTGTTTAAATAGATATTGTTTTGTTAAAATGCTATTTTAATAATTTTCTTAGGAGATACAGTATATAAAGCATATGCTAGGCAAAAATCTTGGTGCTATTTGACAGAGGGAAAAGGTGGATGTGTGTGTGCTGATCTTGTAAAAGAACCTGGAGTCTTACAAATAGAATCCAACGAAGCAAAGGCATTTAAGTAAGATTATCTTTAAATTCTCTTGCTAGTTTATTCTTTGAAGTTATCATTTGAATGATCTCTTTGATCTCATATAAAGAGTAATAAAAATGATCAAAACAAATCTGTCAATGTGTATCTCCAGTGCATGGAGTGGAAAAAGGAAAGATACGATGTCTAAAAAGAAACAGATTACATACTATTTTTTCTGATTTCTCCCACTAAACCTGTCACATTTATAACTATTGATACACCCAAAGGACACCAGGATTTCTCAGTGGCTCTGTAATACCTTCCACAGAGGCAGGCAGTTGGTTGGGTCAGATACAATTGTTTTCAGACTTATGACTCTCAATTTAGACCAAATAGCTCTTCAGATGCTGTTCTTTGAATACCCAGAAGAGAACCAAGTATCCTTCTCTTAGGTAAATATGCCCTGACTGAAAGACATAAAATGTTATCTGAGCTTTTGTTATCTTTTGATTTCTTCAGTGTTGTCTTGTGACTATTCAGAATCACACAAAATACGTTATGCTATTATTAATACATAATGTTCATATCAATCTGTAGAATTTTTAGAGACTGTCTTGGTATGATATACTATGAATTTAACAATTTGCTATCTGTCTGTGGAGCAATGTTTTTTGCTAGCAGCCATTTTAAGTTTGTTAGCTTAACTCTTGCTCCTGTCATTAACTCTGAGACCTGACAACGTGAGAGCTGTAAAAGATCTCACCTCTCGCCTTGCTTTAGGAGATAAGGATAGAATGCTGACTGAAGCATCAACCTTGAGATAAAGGAGCATCTGGGTGGAACTAAAATAACTGTTAGCCATTGGTGTTTGTGATGGAAAGGAGACTAATTGTTTATTGTTATCATATATAATGAACGGTGTATAAACTACTTCGTAATTCTCTGATGTGTCTCAACTTGCTATGTGTCTCTCTGATGTCTCCTTCTTATCAGTTTTGATGATCGACTAAAAACTTACTGTCACAGGCAAACATGTAGTCCTTTGTCGTTACTGAAGATCCAAAAAGGTTATCTCAGAAGGAGCTTTCTTCTTTCCCTACTTTGCCGCCCCAAAAAACAATGGAAACAAGAGTTCAGACAGCAAAGCAAACAAGCAAGTTTGTATAATTACAAATCAAAAAGGTCTCATGCCCTGACCTACATTTTAGTATCCTTTAGGAGAATCAGTTCTAATACAAGCATAAGTTTAAATCCACTCTAAATTCAAACTCAAATCCATCACAAGTGAAGAGAAGGGCCAATCCAATCAATGACACCACTTGATAAAACATTCTTGCAGTTGTTTTTGTGGCTTTGTACCTATTTTGCAAGTTGTTATATATTATGCTAATTTTAAAGTTAACACATTTATCCATACTACAGCCTAAGATATAAATCGGGCAGGAGTGGACAATAAGCTGGATGCATTTCACTGGAAGACCACTTCTTGCAGCTCCCTTTGTCCTGGAAGAGTAATCCACAGCGAACAGGAGCTTCAAGTGGCCATAACTGAGGAGGCACATGGAAATAAAGCACCGGTGGCTGCTGGGGCTAACCCTGGTGAACTGTGTTCAATCTATGGACTGATTTTTGCTATCACTGAACTGCACCACAAGTTATAGTGAGACCAGGAAAAAATTTACTATGTGAACATATAATTGAAGACTGTATCATAATGCATATGCACAATGGAACCAAATTATGGTTCCCTGGGCAACTTTTGGTGAAATTCTATGGTCTGTGGTAGATGGGTGATCAAACAACGATCAACTGATTCCATCTAGCCTTGGAATCTGTGCATTTATTAACTTCATTACTGGCATTTACTAACTCTTCAGTGTTTGACTTTGCAAACTTAATATTCTTGTAATATTATTTTTAATGGTTTTGTGTATGCGCGCATGTGCATGTAATTATTATTATTCATCTTTTATATTATCGTGCATCCTAAAGTTCACAACCAGACTGGGTTTTGTGCTAAGGCCCGAAGAAAAAAAATAAATTACAGTTACGCTCCAACAAGCTTGTGATCTAAAAATCGTTACTAATATGAAATAACGGCCAAACCCTCATCAAACTGTAGTCAACAGCTATACTCCAAAGCACAGGGCCCATGATATTAGCCTTAAAATCTTAGCTTCACAAATATGAGCGGGGTGGTTTGTATTGTTTTCGTGCTTTCTTTCAATAACCTGTATATAAATTCTGTTTTATGAAGCTGCTTTAATAAAGAAGAGATGTTAATAGGATATTTTCCATCCACTATTTTTTACTATTTTATGAGAGAACATACGTTTAATAAAAAAGATTAAAGACACTATTATTTCCCTCATTTGGAAATTCTGATCCATAGATGGTCTTTCCATGGATGTGTTTGTTGTCTCAGAAGTTTCACACAGAATTTTACTTGCACCGGAAAGAACTGTAATCCCCAAGTAAGTACACTATAGTTTCAAAGAATTTTCTTTTGGGATGCATATGCTCTGGCCCTATCAGAGTAAAGATTTTAGATATTTAAGATCTGAAGTTTTAACTGAAGAATAAGACATTGCTCACTCTTCCTTCGTGCCCCATTTTTGTCTTTTGATATTGCTATTGTCTAAAACCCAACAGTGTAACTGAACAGTACAGCTACATTTTTGGTACTTGTTCCTTCTTTTATGTTATCATGATATGAGAGAAGATCAAGCTTTGTATAAGAGCTGTGTAATTCATAATTTTGGCCTTTGATTTTTATTGACAACTGATGAAGCAATAACCATTGACAGAGCCATTTCTAATTATTGTATTCCCTGAAAAGCAACTTAAATATTTTATATCTAAGCTTATAAAAAATAAACCAAAGAAATTCAGAGTAAAAATGAAAACTCTACTTATCACTTTAGACCTGAATCACATTTTCTGATATGTAAAGGTCCAAACTCTGCCCAGATATAAGGAGGTTAATCTCAGGGTGGCTTAGGGACATTACACTTGCTCACAAAAGAGTTGATTGGGCCCAGGTAGTATCACTCTATCTAACTCTTTGGGAAGCCTGCAATATCAAGATTGAACTGGAATCTCACCCCTAACTTTACTTGAGAATGACAGAGTACCATTAATAATCAAACAAACCAACCACCTAAACCTTTTCCCATCTAGTATTTAAATAATTTTAGCATCAGATTGCAGCTTGAGGGGTTAGAATTCTGTCAGATACATTGGTCTGGGCTCCTAAACATTCAGAGTTGTCCATTAGACCAGAATCTGAATAATGTAAATTTGTTGACGTACTTACAGTGGTTTAACATTCATTATATAGCAGAAATATTGAATATACTTATTCTCTAATTTGCTCCTGAATTGTGTAATAGTTGTTTGTTTGACAAGCTGGAAAAGGAGGTGCTTATTACTGGTTACATCACAACTGCATCCTAGAAATGGCTTCTCTATCTGGCCTTTCCATAGGATTTCTTTCAATGGGAAAGAATATTGTTGTTTTTTCCCCTAGGGGAATCACCATCTCTAACATATATATAATATACCAGCACAGACAGTATTAGTTTACTTCTGTTTTGGAACATCTGTTCTTCGAAGGAAAAGTGTTGTGAAGTTAAGAAAGATAAATGAATCTCCTAACAGTTTTATTCTACATTATATTTCCCACTGACTTAAGAACCAGACTCATGCCTATAATAACTCTATTTAAGCTAGTTTTCAGCAAGCAAGAATTTGGCCCTGAAATTGTAAAGAAAAGCTTGCAACATGTTTCCCCTTAGGATCTTCCCTTTTAATATGGTAGTAGATAATTACAAATGTCATCATCACTCCCATCACAGTGTTATTCAGCTTTGCAATCTGCTTTCTGGTCTTAATAATTTGTAGTAAATTGAATTTTTGTTTAAGGCTGGTGTTCAATTGCTTATTACTTCCATTATACATATTTATTGTTATTACACTTACCTCTTCTGAAGGTTGAATTCTTAATACAGCAATTCAGTCCTTAAAATGAATCAGGGTAGTACATTTTTTACCAAGATATTCCTCATACTTAATTCTCTAAATATACTAGAAAATGGAGTTGCCTGTTCAGAAGGAACTACAATTTGTTCCATGACAAAGGTGATGTTTTCCTATCATAGAATCATAGGACTGGAAAGGACCTCAAGAGGTCATCGAGTCCAGTCCCCAGCACTCCTAGCAGGACCCAGTACCATCTAGACCAGCGTTTCTTAAAATGAGTTCTATGGCACACTGGTGTGCTGTGAGGCAGTCAGAGGTGTGCCACAGAGAGAACAATTTAAAATGGCCACCCTTAAAGGGGGAAGCCCCCCCCCTTTTTTTTTTTTTTTTTTTTGCTTTACAAAAAAATCTTTGGTGTTCCCTATAAAAAATATTGTTTGGTGTTCCTTTAAGAAACACTGATCTAGACGATTCCTGATAGATGGCTAACTAACCTGCTCTTAAATATCTTCAGAGATGGAGATTCTACAACCTCCCTAGGCAACTTATTCCAATGTTTAACCACCCTGACAGTTAGGAAGTTTTTCCTAATGTCCAACCTAAACCTTCCTTGCTGCCGTTTAAACCCATTGTTCCTTGTCCTATCCTCAGAGGCTAAGGAGAACAAATTGTCTCCCTCCTCCTTGTGACACCCTTTTAAATACCTGAAAAAAGTTTCTCTGCATGTGGATGGCAGGAGAGGAGAGATCATGTGAGGATTACCTTTTGTGATCCATCCCTCTGGGGCATGTGGTATTGGCCACTGTCTGCAGGCAGGATACTGGGCTAGATGGACCTTTGATCTGACCCAGTATGGCCATTCTTATGTTCTTAACACTGCTATCATGTTCCCCCTCAGTCTTCTCCTTTCCAAACTAAACAAGCCCAATTCTTTCAGTCTTCCTTCATAGGTCATGTTCTCTAGACCTTTAATCATTCTTGTAGCTCTTCTCTGGACCTTTTCTAATTTTTCCACATATATCTTGAAATGTGGTGCCCAGAAGTGGACACAATACTCCAACTGAGACTTAATCAGCACAGAGCAGAGTGGAAGAATGACTTCTCGTGTCTTGCTCACAACACACCTGTTAATGCATCCCAGAATCATGTTTTTTTTTTGCAACGGATTCACACTGTTGACTTATATTTAGCTTGTTGTCCACTATGACCCCTAGATCCCTTTCTGCAGTACTTCTTCCAAGACTGTTGTTTCCCAGTCTGTGTGTGAAATGGATTTTTCTTTCCTTAGTGGAGTACTTTGCATTTGTCTTTATTAAATTTCATCCTATTATCTCAGACCATTTCTCCAGTTTGTCCAGATCATTTTGAATTATGACCTTATCCTTCAAAGCACTTGCAACTTCTCCCAGCTATGGTATCTCCTGCAAACTTAATAAGAGTACTCTCTCTGCCATCATCTAAATCGTTGATGAAGATATTGAACAGAACTGGTCCTAAAACATATCCCTGAAGAACCCCACTTGTTAACATTCACTGCTTGTAATTATCTCAGAACAAAAATTGTGGATTGTCCAACCAGTCCAACATCCTTGAGATTTGCTTATTAAATATTGTTATCTTGCTGGTCATGGCTCCACTCATCAGTATGGATGATTTTGAATAACAAAGTCAGTATTTTTTCTCTCTTTACAACAGTAAAGTATGACCATGGATTATTTTTATAAAGAAATATGATGGCAAATATTAATTCTTACATGTTGCATGATTTCAGACAGCTCTAGTTTGGCTTTCATATACATCATCATCTTCATATACACAATAATAATTTTAAAGCTAAATATTTATAAATAAAATAATTTCCCAGTGTTTTTCCTTAGAGTTTGAGGATTACATGGAAGCTGAGAAATAACATTCACAAAAATGCTATGAGCTGTAGGCTCTGATCCGCACATGGCGTGAGGAGGGGAACAGAGAAGCCCTTATTCTTCAAAGGAGAGTAGAAAGGGGAAAGCAGGTACTTGGTATATTTCCCTCATTACATAAGAACCTCTTTCCCTTCCTCAGATTTCAGTCATAAGGTCTCCTGTAAATAGTGTGTTTGTACCTCAGATTATTAGAACTCATAATAGTTTACATCAAAAGTAACTGTTGTCCTGATCAGCAGTAACTTCTGTGCACTTTATAAAGAAAGAGGGTTGAGTGCTCAATTGGTAGGTCCTGCCAATGCTGTTCTAGAAATGGGGAGATAGAGTGAGTGGACTCCACATGTAACTTGGGATCAGCAGGGACTTCAGTGTGTATTACATGTGAACCCATTGCTAGAAATCCAGTCCTCTCCATTAACAGGTCAGTTAGCCTTACCTGGTTTTTAGAGCTATCTTGGCTAGAAATATCAAAAACCAACTTGATCCCTCCACAGTAAAGGTTTGAAAAGTTTTTTTTTAATGTATACTGAAAACACACTTCAAAACCTTAATTATTGCTGTGAAATTGAATTGTTGTGCTGTTGTATGTGCTAGAATGCAAACATCAGAAAAGAAATACATGTTCAGGTTTAAACAGTGTATTAAAATGCAAATATTTAGTTTTCATGTTTAATTGAAAACCAAACTAATCCTTCACCTTCTGAAGAAATTCTGTAGATTTTAGATAGTCCCACCTTGAAAAATGTTCTTTGTCTTTGGACTAGTTTTATCTAGCAGGACACAGGTAAGTGCTTTATGTGGAGCATCGATATGCTATTCTTGGAATGATTCATTCTCTGAAAAGCTTTCTATTTACTTTTGATTCTCTTTTATGTATTCCCAGCTTGTCTTTTCAGATGTTTAGTTTTAAAGCCTTAATATAAATGAAGGAAGTAACTAGAACAGGGAAAGGATGGGGCACTATGCCCATGTGATGTTCTGTAATTGCAATTTTCATTGTGCTAGTGGTAATTATTCATGCCAGATCACACAGCCTAATAGATAGCTTTTTCCTCACAGTTAATATATTGCTCTTTCTATTGTGAACGTCATTTTAAAGAATTAACAATAGTAGGGTTTTTTTTGTTAAAATGAAATTTAGAAAAAATAAGTAATTCTGCTGAGTAGATAATTAATTCTGCTGGAACAATATCACTAACTAGAAGGTTTTGTTCATGGATTTAAAGGCAAAATTAATATTCTGTCTCAAGTAAGCTCTCAAGAAGAGAAGTTGTAATGCCACCACTATTATTTTAACATAAAATCTATATATAGTTATAGAAAATTTAATCTATATATAGTTAGAAATTAATTTTAACATAGATATTGGACAAAAGCACAATATTTCATACTGCTGGTAAAAAATATAGCTGAAAGATGTGTCCTTATTAATAAAAGACATTACTCTACATGGCTCTTAACAACACTGGCATAGCCATTCCAGATTACACCAATAGTATAAACATAGAGACGGCTTTTGAATCTGCAGTTGATGACCCTGTCTTTCTTCCACAGCAGAAATACTTAAGATAGTAAGATAAATACATAGTCTAACATTCTGGCTTTTTTTCTGTGGCTAGCATCAAATGCTACAAGGTGGTTGTAAAACTTCCATAATGGATTAGTATGTATTTATTTAGGTTTATATAAAAATAAACAAGTACCAATCCAGAGGTACTTTATATCCCTCTGTTGTAAATCATTTTTTAAAAACTCTAAAATTAAATCATCCACACCAAATTCTACTCCACCCTTCGAATTGCTTTCTCTCAAAAGCTTATAAAAATAAGCTTCCATGGCAGTTTATTTTTATACATCATGTGCATAGTCAAATAGTGGGAAAATCGTAAACAGATTTCATTAACTATTTCTAAAGCTTGGAAATAATTGAGGGTGAGAGCAACAGAAACAGTCAGTCATAAGGATCTTGTGCAAAAATGGGGTTTTTGTGCAAACCCCCTCCCTCCCATCCACACTGCTTCTCTTTGCACAAAAACCCCTTGTGCAAAAAGAAACGGCAGAAAATATGCTAATGAGATCATGACTTATGTTAATGAGTCCCTCATTAGCATATTTTCTGCCGCAAATACTCGTCATGTAGACGTAGCCTTAGATTGCAAGCTCTTCAGGACACGAGTTAACTTTGCATTGTGTTTTGTACAATGCCTAGACTTGTACATTGGGGCCTTGGTCTCTTTGGGGCCCCTGTGTGCCATGCAATATAAATAAATAGAAGACCACATGTCTCTCTTCTTTCCTGTTTGTTTTCTCTTTATGTGCCTCTGTCATATTTTATCCTCTTCTCTGGACCTTGCATTTTTAAATGATTTTTTGTATGTTTCCTATATTGCATGACTGGGCACGAGTAGACAATCAACCCAGGAAATAACATGAGTACAGCACATTTTCAGAAACCTTATAAAATTTATAACACTTTTAGTTTAAATAGGCCCATTCTCATTTTATGTCAGAAGAGCAAGGAAACTTGTACACAATTGGTATATTGTTGAGCTAGATAAAAATGGTTTGTGTTCATTTTGTCAGCTCTGCAGCTGTAGTTAACTAACAAATGCTGTTCTCAGAACTCTAGTGACATCCATGGATGATGCTTGTGAGCAACACTGCTTTTGGCATGATTGCTACATGTAAGGTGAAAGGGTTTCTTTTGTTGGGAGCCAAAAAGAGCCACATCAATTTCAATTCCAGTCAAAACATAGAAAAAACTTAACGTTTTCCAAATAAAAAAGGACAAAATGATAGAGTGAGGGCATTCATTCTTATAAGAGCCTGATCCTAGGCTGTTTCAAGTACCTCCAACTCCTACTGTATATATGAGGGGCGGGGAATATTTTTTTGTCACTGGCCCACAGAAAAATCAGCCACGGATCAAAAAAAACCAAACCTTATCCCAAAACAAACAAAAACCAAAAAAACTACCCCTCACTGATTTGGCCTCCGACAAAGAAGGAGAAAGACCCTCCCCACATTACTCTTGCACACAAGAGCCTAGAGGGGCCCAACCTAGCAGGTTTCGTGTGCTGCAGCCCTGTTGTTGGGCCATAGGGGGCTGGAGTGCCAGCATGGGTCCCCAATGCTGGGGGTGGGGGTGGGGGTGGGGGAGGCTAAGCCTTGGGGGCCAGATCCAGGCAAGTGAGGCCTGCATCTGCCCCCATTCTTAGGTTCCCCCATCCCTGGTATATATAAATGCTTAAATAAAATTGCCTTTCATAAAAAAGGAGCAACTTTAAGATCAGAGAATAAATAGCAATAAAAAGCAAATCAAATATATAAGGCAAAGTAAAACTTTAAAAAAAACACCTTTAAGAGATTTTAACAGCTGTTAATTAAATGGGCAGCAGGAAACTAAATGTACCCAGGGAATGGTGGTGTTAGTGATATCAGGAAGAGGGTATTGTAAGCAATGATTAGGTAACGGCAACTGCCTTTAGCACAGTGGTTCTCAACCAGTGGTACTCCGATGTCTTCCAGGGGGTACAGCAACTTTAGATATTAGCCTACTTTTATAACACATAAAAAGCACTAATGAAGTCAGTACAAATTAAAATCTTATAGACAATGATTTGTTTATGCTGCTTGTGTACGATATACTGAAATGCATGTATAGTACTTATATTCCAATTTATGTATTTTATAATTATATGGTAAAAATGAGAAAGTGTCTCCCCACTTCTCACAGCTCCCATTGGCTGCGATTGGTGGCCTGTGGCCAATGGGAGCTGCGATCACCCGTACCTTCGAAGGTGCAGGTAAATAAAGTGTCTTGAAGCCAGCTAGTGGCTTGCCCTTACAAGCTGCGACCCAGAGTTTGAAAATGCCTGCTCTAGCACATACAAAGGCAGTGATCCCGAAGGGGGAAAAAAAGAACATATAGTCAAATAACTATTGTTACAGTAGATCAAAGAACTTCAAGCAGATAGGAAATGCATTTGTTGGGCTCCTCCATGATATGAGGATAAATGAAAAGAACAAATACTAGGTTAACTTAAACAACATTTTGAAATTCTGTAATTGTAGTTTTTGTTGAAAGGTTCATTAACTTATTAATGTTAACACCAGGGACAATCAAACTGGGGCTGGGGGAGAGCTGGGAAGAAAGTAAATAATTTTGTTTAAAAAGAAACCCAGGTAGCTGAATTCACTTATTCCTTTCATTGCCTCTGCTTTAAAATACTTTTCATTTTTATGGTTTTCTTCATACCATTTACTTCACCACAATAAATTCTTCATACCATTCTAGGAATATATGCTTGTATCTACTGAGTTTCCCCCATCTCATTACCAGCAAAGACTTTAGTGTGAAAACCCTTTTCTCAAAAAAGGGATGTAAATTAGACACTTCGAAATTGCAAATGAAGCCGGGATTTAAATTTCCCGTGATTCATTTGCATAATGATGGCCGCATTTTTTTTGAAACGGAGATTTTCGAAAGAAAAACAGCCATTTAGACAGGGATCAATCGAAAATAAAACCCTTTTTCAAAAGATCTTGTACTCCTCTGCTATCATATGCCTTCTCAGTCTTCTCCTTTTCAAACTAAACAAGCCCAGTTCTTTCAGTCTTCCTTCATAGGCAGACCTTTAATCATTCTTGTTGCTCTTCTCTGGACCTTCTCCAATTTTTCCACATATTTCTTGAAATGTGGTGCCCAGAACTGGACACAGTACTCTAATTGAGGCTTAATCAGCACAGAGTAGAGCAGAATAATGACTTCTCATGTCTTGCTCACAACACACCTGTTGTTGCATCCCAGAATCATGTTTGCTTTTTTTGCAACAGCATCACACTGTTGAGTCAAATTTAGCTTGTGATCCACTGTGACCTCTAGATCCTTTTCTGCAGTACTCCTCCCTAGACAGTCACTTCCCACTCTGTATGTGTGAGACTGATTGTTACTTCCTAATTGGAGTACTTTGCATTTGTCCTTATTAAACTTCATCCTATTTACCTCAGACTATTTCTCCAGTTTGTCCAGATCATTTTGAATTATGACCTTATCCTTCAAAGCAGTTGCAATCCCTCCCAGCTTCGTATCATCTGCAAACTTAATAAGCGTACTCTCTATGCCAATATCTAAATCATTGATGAGGATATTGAACAGAACTGGTCCCAAAACAGACCCTTGCGGAACCCCACTTGTGTTGCCTTTCCAGCAGGATTGTGAACCGTTAATAACTACTCTCTGAGAATGGTTATCCAGCCAGTTATGCACCCACCTTATAGTAGTCCCATTTAAGTTGTATTTGCCTAGTTTATTGATAAGAATATAATGCGAGACCGTATCGAATGCCTTACTAAAGTCTAGGTAAATCACGTCCACCGCTTCTCTCTTATCCATATCAAGGCTGATTCCCCACTCTGGCACGATGAATGCAGAAGTGGGGGCCTGCAAAAGTACCCCAAAATCTTATCTTTCCAGGCTTTGGTATAAAACTCCCCCCCTCCCCCGATCCTAAAAACCTAGATTTTGGGAATAAAAACATCTGCTGCCACCATCAAGTGCTTTTGAACCCACAAACAGGCGTGGATACTTGAAACTAACCCTAGGGCACCCCAAACTGTTTTCTCTAAAGAGCTTGAAAAAGAAAAAAGAAAATACAAATTGCAGTTGGTGGCTGCTTTCCCCTAGTCAGAGGCATGCAGATCCCACAGACAGTTTTTGCAGGACACAGAACTGAACCAATACCAGGTTAATAAAAAAAAGAAAGAACTTTTATTATCAAAATGGTATTCCTGTTACAAGCATAATGACTAGATGGAAAACTCACCAATTAATATACTCATGGGGGACTCCCATGGGCCAAAAACTTAGTTACAAAGGAGAGGAAAACTCATTTTTAAATGCACAGACATCAGATTCCCATTCCCAAACCATAAAACAATAAAACCTAACAGATTTATCTAAACTTTACCCTACTTAACAGATAGTGAAGAGTCTTTTCTTGGAGAGAGACATGTTTTCTGTCCCCCTCAGTATCTGGAGAGCAAACTGCCCAGAGACAAAGGAGGGAAAACCCCAAAATTCCTTTGTCTCAGTTTGAAATCCCTATCTGCATTTATATTGGCTGACTGCTGCCTGGCTAGGTACAGTTAACTCCTTAGTCCCCAGGCTGCTGGCCATCCTTCATTACCATGACAATCCACAATACTCGTTATCCTATCAAAGAAAGCTACCACATTGGTTTGACATGATTTGTTCTTTACAAATCCATTCTGGCTGTAAACTATCACCTTATTATCTTTCAGGTATTTGCAGATGAATTCCTTAATTACTTGCTCCATTATCTTTCCTGGCACAGAAGTTAAACTGACTGGTCTGTAGTTTCCTGCGTTGTTCTTATTTCCCTTTTTATAGATGGGCACTATATTTGTCCTTTTCCAGTCTTCTGGATTGTTTCCTGTCTTCCATGATTTTTCAAAGACAGCTAAAGACTCAGATACCTCCTCTATCAGCTCCTTGAGAATTCTAGGATGCATTTCATCAGGCCCTGGTGACTTGCAGATGTCTAACTTTTCTAAGTGATTTTAACTTGTTCTTTTGTTATTTTATCTTCTAAACCTACCCACTTCCCACTAGCATTCATTATGTGAGGCATTCCTTCATCAGATTTCTCGGTGAAGATTGAAACAAAGAAGTCATTAAGCATCTCTACCATTTCCAAGTTTCCTGTTACTGTTTCTCCCTCCTCACTGAGCAGTGGGCCTTGGTCTTCCTCTTGCTTCTAATATATTTATAGAATGTCTTGTTGTTTCTCATTATGTCTGTAGCTAATTTGAGCTCATTTTGTGCCTTTGCCTTTCTAATCTTGTCCCTGCATACCTGTATTGTTTGTTTATATTCATCCTGTGTAATTTTTCCTAGTTTCCACTTTTTATATCACTCTTTTTAAATTTTTAGATCATGCAAGATATCCTGGTTAAGCCAAGATGGTCTTTTGCCATACTTTCTACCCAGAATGGACGCTATCTCGTATTTAAGCTGTAGTTACTATGGATAGAGTGGCCACCAGGGCATCAGTGCTTTTTCCTCTTTCCTCTTCTTTCGAAAGAACTCCCTCTTCCCTGTTCTCACACACCTTTTTCTGAAAAAGCTCTTTAGGAAAATGTCTTCTTCCTTGTAGAAAGAGGATTACCAACACCGGAAAAAATCCTCTGTTCTTTTGATTTACTTTCAGAAGAACATGATTGCAGTGTGGACGTAACTCAGGTTTTGTCAGAAAAACGGCTGTTTTTCCAACAAAACTCTGTAGTGTAGACATACCCTGAATCAAGAGCTCTGGCCAATTCTGTAAATAAACATGCCTTTAGGCCTTAACATTTACTTTCTTAATGCTATCTTTCTGAGCTTGCTGCTTTTTTTGTTTGTAAATAGTGAATTAAATACTGCATGACTGGGTCTCTAAGGGTGCATCTACACAGCACAGTTATTTCGAAATAACTAGTGTTATTTCGAAAAAACTATGCGAGTGTCTACACAGCAATTCCGTTACTTCAAAATAAATTTGAAATAATGGACGGCTTATTCCAACTTCTGTAAACCTCAGTCTAGGAGGAATAACTCCTCTTCTGAAACAGCTATTTCAAAGTAATGGTAGTGTGGACATTACTGCTGCTGCTATTTCGAAATAGCTCCTCATTAGGGCCATTCTAAGTAATTATTCCCCAGTGCTTCTAGGGGCTCTAACTCAAGACAGCATGTCCACATTAGGGGGGTCTGCTTCAGACTAATTTTGAGGCTTCCCTGTAGTGTAGATGCTCTTTTTCGAAATACGCTATTTTGGAATAAATCTTTCAGAATAGCTTATTCCGAAATAAGCGTGCTGTGTAGAGGTACCCTAATTGTCTTCATTGCTACCTGGTTAGCAGTTAAATAACATGTCTGCAATGATATAAATAGTCATGGTGGATATGTCAGGACCTATGCCACCTCTTTGTTAGCTTTCCTCGAAAGTGTTAGCCATAAATTCCATGAAATCCATTGACTCCACTTGATGTTTCCGGGCTTAATCCTAAATCTTCTTAGCAGAAGTATGTATGTTATTTTGATTCTTACTAGGACACCCAGAACTCTCAGATTTAATCTCTTGTTATTTTCCAGAAATGTATGTTTGGAACATCATGGCCTCTTACCTTTAGTGACTGCACTTCACGCTTTCATTAGAAGTTGGGTATTTAACTATGCTGGGTGTCTGGTCCTGAGTTCTTTGATTCTGGTCAGTCACATTTCTACATATGGTGCCTGGTTTTGTCACCATTGTAGTCTTTGGAAGTATGTAGGTGGAGTTTGAAAAGAAAGAATAAAAAGCAGAGAGATCACAAGGAGAAAATAAAGAGAGGAGAAAAATAAAATTTGAAGTTTTGTAAGTGTTGTTTTTATTGTTAATACTTTGCTCCGAGAGATGCTCTTTCACAATGATGCATTGGGTTATATATCAAACTTTTGTTACTCATCTCATTAAATGTGAAAGTCATCTAGAAGGGGCACATTTCTGCAATTTAAAAATAATCTGCTTGCAAGCTATGTTTGATAAGAACATAGTCTTGTCTTTCAGTAGCAAGAACAATCACAAAACATCTAGGCTACGGTCTACACAGGCCCCCTTTTCCGGAAAAGGGATGCAAATGAGAGAAGTCGGAA
>JANRFK010004893.1:22937326-22953757 GCA_030068395.1 Apalone spinifera | reverse complement strand
GCCAGTCTAGACGCAGCCAGGGTGTGTCTACACTGCACCCTTACCTCAAAATAAGCTACACAATTTGCTCTATGCATATTGCATAGCTTATTTTGAGGTAACTTCAAAACAGCTTATTTCAAAATTTGGAGCTGTCTCTACAATGCTAAATTTCAAGTAAAGTGCTATTTTGAAATTCCCTTAACCCTTGTGGAATGATGTTTGAATAGCGTGCCTGTTATTTCAAATCAATTTCAAAATAACAGGCTGCTTTAAAGATGCAGACTAGCTATTTCAGGATACTTCAAGTATTCTGAATTAACTCCATAGTGTAGACGTAGCCTGAGAGTGTAGAAGTGGGGGCCCCTCAATGGCCACATTAGGGCTCACCACAATTTTATATTCCAAATAAAGTCAATGCAACATAAAGTTGGTCTTGCAAATGTTTACTACCAGGAGCAATAATCCTATTGATGCCAGAAGTGCTACTTAGCTGTGGTAAGTATGACTGAGTACTAAGCCTCCACACCCAACAATAGGTATTTTCAGGTGGAGCTCTAAGAACATACATCACCCTTGCCATTATTTCAATATGCTGTCTAGTTTTGTTTTTTTTCAGTGAGAGCTGATTTTACCTATACTGCCCAGCAGAAAGTCTACTGATACAGTCTGAAGTACAGAAAATGCATCTCATCATTTAAATACATGAGAATGGAATCACTCAAAGGTGTTGAAAAATAAGTTTAACAGTGCTGATCATTCACTGAACTGGGTGAGAGCTCGAATATATTCCCTTGTGTGGCGAGGGATGTTAAAGTAACTGACAAGTCTGAGCTCTGAAAGAAATGCTGTTGGATCCATTATTTTATTTCCAATTTTTAAACGTTTTCTGAAAGTGAATAATGGCTTACCAGCTAATGATTCAGTGACTCACTCTCAGCAGTCATTCTAACTATGTTAGGCCCATGTTCTGTTGATTGTAAGTAGGGATGTTAAATTTTGGGTAATTGACTAATCAAATAGTCAATTCATTTTTGCATTGACTATTCAATTAGTCAATAGGGTGCCTCTGCCTTTGAAGTGTAGCAACAGACCTAGGGTTGTTACTACACTTCAAAGGCGAAAGCGCTGCGTAGAGCCCAGGATCAGCTGGGGACTCCCTCACTAACCCCGGGCTCCATTCGGCACTGACACTTTGAAATGCCACAGGGAGCTCGGCGTCAGCTCCTAATTGCATTTCAAAGCAGCAGCACCCCATGGAGCCCAGGGTCAGCGGGGGAGTCCCTTGCTGATCCCAGGCTCCATGCGGTGCTGCTGCTTTGAAGTACCCTCTCCCTTGCTGCTTCTTTCTGATACAGGAAGCAAGGGGTGGGGAAGTGACTAGTCAACTAGCCTGTCAACTATCCGATAAGCAAATGGTTATCAGATAGTTGACTAGTCATTCACATCCCTAACTGTAAGATGTTTTTGTTTATCTATGGAACCCTAAATGGCTTATTTCAGAGATTGCTGCTCTATCCATGACATACAGCTAGAGCTGTGATTAGTTAAAAAAAACACCCTAAACCCTAAATTGAACCCCCATTGCTATAAGTGGAAGATTCAGATAGTAGGGTATTCTCCACTAAGTCCTGGGACCTTTAGGACTTTCTTTGTCCTTTTGGTGCACAGGGGAGTTGACAACCTACACGGGCCCTGGGCAGGATGGTGGTTCCATGCTCCCAGAAGGGCTAGGGCCTTGGGCAATCCTCCGTACCTCTCCCATCCCCCCCAAACCTCAGAGTGTGCTGCACAGAGTGTGCCATGTGGTGCTTTGGTAGCTGTTTAAAGGGCCCAGGGCTCTGGCTACCACCACTGCTGCAGTAGTGGCAGCGTCGGCCAGGAATTACAGGCCCCTTTGTATCATCAGATGCTGGAGCAACTGCCCTCTATACCCTCTCTGTCAGCAGGTCTGTTGGTTCATAACAACCCAAGGCTATGATCCTACAAACACCTGTACATGTAATTTAGTACCATGAGTGCCCAGCAAATTGCATGGAAGTCAGCTGACCCCCATAAAAATATGAAAGACAGAAACAAAGAGCTGCACTGGCACTGCAAAGATGCAAACCTATTATTTCATTGTCTAGATTTTTAAGGTGGGATCAGGAAACACTGAAAGCAGTGGGTGAAGACCGGAACCCTTAGAACACAATGCCAGTAATCCTCTTTCTCTACTTAACATGTACTTTCTGTATCTCACAGTCAGCTGCCCACTGAGTCACATCTGACATTAAAGACCTCTTTGTTCTTGTAACACATTCTCAAGTGAAATCCAGACCAGTAAGGAGTTGTCACTGCTTGCCCTTTAGCCCTGAATGCCTTACAGTGCTTTGTTGCTGTAATGCTCAGCTTGGGATGCTCACAAAAAACCCACAAGAATGCAGGTCCCACCCTGAAAGCCTGACAACCCCGCATCAGCAGCTCTGACTCCAACAGCCACCCTACAGCTCCATGCTGGCTTCCCCAAACCCTAGCTACAACCAGCAAGGGAAACCTAACAGACTGCCAGTCCCAAATTTCCCCATAACCATAGCCCTGAAGAGTCCAGCCTTCTCTTGGACAGCTTGGAAAAATAAAAATGTAAATTGCTCCTTTAAAGAGACAAGAGCACATTACAGCTATAAATTAACTGTGATAAACCCCCTCCCTTCAAACATAAGACTTAGTTGGTTTATAGTAACAATAAAATAAATTGATTAATAATAGGTCATAGGTTCAGTATACCAAATAAAGGAAAACAAGTGATTTAAAAACAACTTATTTAAAAATGAAAATATGAATCAAAAAGTCTAAAACTTAATCTAGCAGAGTACTCTTACCGTTCTTTCATCTTCCTGCCCATAATTGACTTTTCATCAGTAAGACACTTCCCCAGAAGTATAAGTTGCTAGCTTCCCAGGTTAAAGATCATTGCCTAAGAAGGTTTTTCCATCTATAACTAGGTGTGAGATCCAGGAGAGAGCTGTTTCTCCCTTTGTTTGGGCAGAGTGTAAAGCCTAATGTCAATGAGTATCTGAACTGTAATTCCTTATCTAAGAAGGAATCAGTTGATTCAGTTGTTTATCTGGGTTGTAAAGGCAGGAGTTGTGATCCTCCAGTCATAAAAAGTTTCTCTTTGCCTCTTATTTGCTTGATAGCTTTGTTTACTTAAAATGAAAAGGTACCTTGCTAATCTCTGTAATAGGGTTGCAGAGATATAACTGAGACTAGAATCAGGGCTGCAATTTGAACTCAGGTGTAAACTCTGTGGGTATAAAACATCTGACCTCAATGGAGCTGTGCTGATTTATCCCACCTGAGCATTTACCACACCGTTTACAATTCTATCTGTGATCCTTGAGAGAGAAGAAATACTGCCTCATAGCTGTATAGGTTTTTCAAGGCTAACAAAATAAAAAGTGGGAAAAAAAGCATATTGTTTTGCTCACTAAAATAAACAGACAAGACTTAGAATATGCACAAGGAGCAGAGCATTTGAGTAAGAAGGTGACATTTAGCATAGTCACTTTCCCCCATGGGTCTGTGCTTTCATGTGTGCTAAATCTATAATCTAAAGTAGGTGGCTAGTGTTAGGAATTTAGAAGACAACTCTATTCGTACAGGCTCTGAGTAATTATGAGCACAGATTATGGAAGAGAGTTAGGTAGAGTTGAAATGAATCTGGTAATCCGATGTGTAGGGAATAATTCTGGACACTCTGGATGCAAGTGAAAACAAGCTGAGGATTTATTGTACACCAGCTGGTGGAGTGTCCCTCAGGGATTAACCTGGTGAACACTAGTTAATCAAAACATTACAGTAGATTATATAGGCAGCAGATGGGCAGAGTGGAAGCAATTTGATAGGGTCTGGCGGCAAGATGTAATGGGCACATAAGCCAATAAACTACGAAGGTTACACAGCATCTCTGCCCATTGCCAATTAAATATCTTATCAATAATACAGGTAGTTACTACTAACAAGCTAAATAAACCAACATAAACAAGACAAGCATTTTAATGGCAGCTTTGTCTGTTGAAATTATGATGCGTCCACTGCGAGATGATACCACCTCGCGTTGGTGTAGTCCTTGGGTCTCAGACTTATCTAGGATTAAAGGAGACAGTGAGAATGACTTCCTTAAAGTTTGTTTTGGTACCAGCCAGGGTCTTATTGGAGTGAGGCCCTCTTGGAATGTGGTTGCCAGGGCGATCAGGGTTATGTTAGCTCCTTGTTCTGTGTGTTTCCAGGCCTTGCCTCAAATTTAGGATTTTAATAGGGATTCTTAGCAGAATACTATGGACTGCCTCAGTTTACCCCTACAGATGCCAACATGCAGAACTGCAGAATGCTTTCTAGGCTGAAGTAGCTGCCATTGCCTTTCTGCAGCAGTTGCATGTAGTGCTGCATAAGCATAAATGCCGTGTCACTTCTCCTGCTACATGGCCCCTTTCTATTAGCTTTCTGTGCCGGACTTTATGCGGCTAGTGCAGAGACTTCACCCTGTACAGCTGCTTTAGATAATTGGATTTGTGATCATGTTCTTGACAGTAGCTAAGGAGATTGCCCAAGTGAACATCACATTTATGACATTATAACTGAAACTTCAATTATGGGAGTAGCTTGGCAAACAACAGTGATTGGGGAAGCTATGTTGTAAAGGCATGGGCTTTCAGCTATTGCTTGTGCACAGATTTTATGCTCAAGTTAGAACAGGCTTGGCGAAATAAACAAGAGAAGTATGTTAGTCTTGACTTGAACTTTGTAATCATAATGAAAATTAATAATGCACAGTGCCATCGGGAATAAATATGTGCCACTCTAAAGATTTAATTGGCAAGCATGGTATTATAATGGAAAAATTCACTGCCTATTTTATGATTCTAAAAGCTGGCAGGGAGGATCTGAACCTGAATTTCATCTTAAACTAGTTATGACAAAAGAACAGGTTGGGAAGCAAGCAAAGAATGACTGTTGTCACAGATATCGATGCACAAAAGCACAATTGATCTGCAGTAGGCAGGGGGAAAATAGATTGGGAAGCCCTGCAGAAAATGAGAAAGTTAATGGCTGCAAGAGACACAAGAGAAGCAAGAATAGCAGGTCAGTCTGCAGAGATGTTGCATATTCAAGGTCATTGTCTGGCTTTAAAGAGTTGGACGATGACTAAGAAAAGAAACAGAGAAAGACCTCAGAACAGCTTTGGAAAAGTAAGTCCATTTGAAATGTAAGTTGAGACATGAACAGGACGAGCACTGGGAAAAGAAGGCACAAAAATCAGAGAGAGAAATACAGTAAGTGAGCTGACTGCAAGTGGATGCATGGGGGTTTTAATACAAACTCAGAATGGAAATGAAAAATTAATGAATTTAAAGTAGTACGTAATAAGGACAGAAGAGAGGGGTATGAAAAAGAAGCTTTCTCCATCTGCTGAAGGAATAGAAGGGAGCACTTGAAGAAGGGAACATCAGTGAATTCTGAAGAAAGTATGAAGCAGATTCTCAGCTGGTGTAAATGGTCAGAGTTCTATTGACTTTGAATTCAATGGACTTGACCATCTTTACCAGCTAAAGAGCTGCCCTCATGACTTTCATCATAAAATGAGAAAAGTTACTTTACAAAGTTTATTCCCTTTGCAGTTACATTTTTATATAGTCAGGAAACATTCACAGGCAACCTTAAGACCTGATTCTTCAGCTAGATCACGTGAGCAATAAGAGCAACGGGAACTGCAAATGGTCATACCTGTGGACAGACAGGTAAATAAAGCACCAGCAGACCACCAGGGGCTAGCCCTTGTGAACTACCTCCAGCTTATTGACCACCTTTGAACTAAATACTACACTATGAGATCCTGTGTCTGTGAAGATCCAGTTGCAAGACTGAAACGGTCAGCATTTCCCATGTGCCTAATTTCATGTTTGGTACCAGTCATTTTTTATTTCCATGTATGACTTCCTCGACACACCTATACAGGTTTGCTAAGGGATTTATCCTGTGAGCTGATGAATATCTCCTAGAAAGTGTAGTGTGCCCTCAACTCTTATTGAGTACTCTCAGCTCACATTAAATTCAAGCATCAGGAAGCATCCAGCACCTCAGAGTCAGGTCCTAAACTAGCAAAACTGAGATTACAAAGACCTAAGAAAATTAGGCTCCCACCCTCCAGTGTGTTTCTACAGGATCTGTTTTTATACTCACAAAATTTACAAAGACTGTGTTGTTTAAAAAATGGTCGAGGGAAAAGTGTGTCCCTAGGTCAGATCTTGTGTCACGTTCTGGGTTTATGTTCATAATAAATATTTCCCTGAACATAAGAACATAATATAAGAACGGTCATAGAGGATCATATCAATGGTCCATCCAGCACAGTATCCTAGCTATGTCTTACAATAGCCCATGCCAGTTACTTCAGAGGGAATGTACTTAGCAGACAGCTGTTGAGTGATCCATCAACTTTTATCCACACCCAAATTCAGCAAACAGAGGCCGGGAATACGCAGAGCATGGGAGCATGGTGTTGCATCCCTGATCACGCTGCCTAATATCTTTGATTTACCTCCATGACCTTACCGAGGGTATTTTTTTGAACCCTATTATCGTTTTGGCCTTCAGAACATCCCTTGGAATAAGCTGTGAAGTATTTCCCTTTGTTTTAAACCTGCTATCTATTAATTTCATTGGGTGACGTGTAGTTCTTGTGTTATGTGAACACGTAAATAAACTTCCTTATTCACTCTCTCCATATTTGTCAAGATTTTGTAGATCTCTATCATATCCCCCCCTCAATCACTTCTTTTCCAAACTCAAAAGTTGCAGTCTTTTTCCTCTCCTCATGTGGAAACTGTTCCATGCCCATAATCAATATTTGTTTTGGCTTTTTCCAAATCTAATATATTTTTTTCTAGAAACGGGACAGTATTCAAGATGTGGGCATATCACTGATTTATATAGGTTTTCTCTTCACTGCTAAATTTAAATTTCACGGCAGCACTTTAACACACAGTGTGGTCCCAGCATTGTAGGTAAACCACATCCTCCGTGTGGGGTGGGGGAGTAAGATAACCAGCCTGTTTACACTGGTGCTTTACAGCACTGTAACTTGCTGTGCTTGGAGGAAATAGGGGGCCTTTCACTCCCCTGAGAGAGAAAGTTACTGCACAGTAAAGTGGCAGTATAGACAATTCTTTAGTCATGATGATATCTTCTGTCTTCTTATCAATCCAGTTCCTAATATTCTGTTCACTTTTTTGACCGCTGTTGCATGTTGAGTGGCTCTTTTCAGAAAACTATCCACAATGATGCCAAAATCTCTCTCTTGAGCGCTAACTGCTAATTTAGATCCCATCATTTTGTGTGCATAGTTGGGATGATATTTTCCAATGTAGATTACTTTGCATTTGTCAACATTGAATTCCATCTTCCAGTGTGTTGCCCAGGCTACATCTAGACTGCCACTTTTTTGGGGGAAAAATGTACACAAGTTGCACTTTGCAATTTGCTTACCTTTTTCTGATTTTTTTTTTTTTTTGGAAGAGGCTTTTCTGAATTTTGGCCCATCTACACGGGGTCAAATTTTGGAAAAACCTCTTCTTTCAGAAGAACCCTTATTCCTCATAAAATGAGGAATACAGGACTTCTGAAAGAGCCCATCTGCTCTTCTGAAAAAAGTGTCGGAAGAGCAGATGCCTTCCCTGGACATGGCAGAGTTTTTCCAGTAGCCCGGAAAAACTCCATAGTCTAGACATAGCCCCAGTCACCTCATTTTGTGAGATCCCTCTGTAACTCTTCACATCCTGCTTTGGACTTAACAATCTTGAGTAGTTTTGCATCATCTGCAAATTTTGCCACCTCACTGTTTACCCATTTTTCCAGATTATTTATTAATATATTTAACAGTACAGGTCACAGTACAGACACTTGGGAACCATTAATTACCTCTCTCCATTCTGAAAACTGACCTGGTTTATATCTGTGCCTGAAATTAAAAAAAAAAACTGAAAAGAACAAGAAAGGGATAAATTAAAATATGGTGTTAAAATATCTGATAAAATTTTCTGAAACAGTTTAGAAAAGAAATTTCTATAAATATTTGAAACTGGAAATTGGTGAGACTATGATATATTGAATGTAGTGATATATTTATTTTGATAAATATTAAGCAAATTTCAAAGGACTGAGAATTATCCAAAGCAACACATTTAACAGAGACTCTTTCAAAAACTGCACTGCTGTATCATATTCCTTTCAGATGTACTGTAAGTTCCCTCCATACCTCTCCCTGAAACCATACATAAATTATGCATGTAGTTACATTTTTATCAGGCCATTATAATATTACCAAATGAGACTTTGAAATATAATCATAAGGGGAAAACAAAAAAGTCAAAGTGCATCCTTCATTATAATTCTTTCAGTCCTCATTTAGAATTAGCATTTGCGTTCCATACAGGGAGCTCTGTTGCACTTCTTCATTTTATGCTGAGGAACTGAATGACACTGTTAATATTTGAAAGAAGGTTCCTGCCATTCTAAATGCAGGGCAGAATATTTTATTTTTACTTTTGTTTCAATTTTCCGTATCTTACAGGTGTCAGTGTCTTCCATTGCAACTGTATTTTTCTACTGATAAAAAGGAATTCTATTTACCTGACACTTTTAGACAGCCATGAAATAAAAGGCTGAATCTGAGATGCAGCAAACAATGACACTTTGGAATATAGGCTCCTGAATCTGTGAGCATTATTTATTCTGAATTTCAAGTGCAGAGACATGTGTTGGTAAAGCTGAAGTCTATTCTTAGAGCCTCAGTAATTGTGACTGCAATGTCCTATGGATCACACACAGAAAATAGTGTTTTCCATCCTGTGGCAAAGAATGTCATTTGTGTCTGTCACACGGTGCCTCAGTAATAACTGAAATGCATAAATATCCTGATCCTACAAAGTGCTGAGCAATTCCTGCAAGGTATAAAGGGCTTCAGGCTCTCTTTAAGTCAAGGGAATTGAGTTGTCCCCTTGCAAGAAGTTCTTGACAGGATTGAGCCCCTGTGATGCTGTATAGCAGATTGCCAGCTCAAGCTACAGCAACAGGACAGTTGTCAAAGAAATGCTAGAAGATCACAGTATGTTCAAGTCATTTCCCTTGTTGTTATAGATCAAAAGGATATGTGGATTGCATTGTTTTCACCTGCCTGTATTCTGTTGCCTGCTGTCACATTATTGTGATATACTGTAATTAGATAAACTTCAGTCAAAGGTGTCTTAGTATTAGGATGAGAATTTACTTAATTTGTAAAAATTCAAAAAAACAATGATGTATCAAGTTGTATTTACATTACATTTGCCCACCAAATTGGAGCCTTGGGACTGGAAAAGATTACTACCTTCAAAGCATGAATAATTGTGTTTGACAATGAAAGCTCACAAATTTAGTTTGTATTTAGTCAACAAAGGAAGAGCTTTTCCATGAAGGAAAAAAAACATTGGCCTCATTGCCGTCTGTGGAAGAATCTATAATAACAAATGCAGGGATCGAGCTTGTATTTCTGAGCTGTGTTGGACGACACTACAGGGAGAGAGATCAAGGTGTAAAGGCAGAATTCTCCAAAATTATTTTGGGTAACCTGAAAGACTTATGGAAAAGTAGCTATCATTTTGGACTTACAAATTTTGACTCAACTATTCATGTATTTTCCTGTCTTTAACCGTGCAATAACTCTCAGTTCTTTTTTTTAGTTAATAAACTTTTAGTTAATTAGAGAAATTGGCTTTGGCATTGGCTTTGGTGAGATCCAAGGAACAATTTAACCTAGGGTAAATACTGGCCCATTGGGTTTGGGAGTAACCTAATTTGATGTGATATTTGGTATAGTGAACAATCATAAAATCCCATTTATTGGGATAGTAAGATAGGCTGGGGAGCCTAAAAGGGCTCCTTAGGTTTGTGATTCCATGAGAAGACTAATATAATACTCTAGAACTGCACATGTGTGCTATTGGCTTGATGAAATTGAATTAATATACCGCCTGTTTGGAGTGTCTGTTCTGTTTTCTGACAGCCTGACCTCAGACAGGCAACTCAGTTGTGAACCACTCCAAACAGCATGATAGCCCATTTCTCCACTTGGAATCTTTTTGGTATTTTCTAAATTCTTTTAAGTTTTTGATGTGACTTTGGAGTTGTGAAAAGTGCTGAACTGGCAGCACTGGAGAGATGAGTGTTCTGTGTATTCACAGAAACAGGTGTGATATGCACACCTGCAGTGAAAGCTTTTGAGATTCAGAGTTTTAATTTAGAGGAGTATCAGTAGACTCACAATTAACCAAATGAAATTCACTAAGAGTATCTGAGTTGTTGATATCAGTGGGTTCAATTCATTTATTGATAAGTTGTCAGATAACTCAGCTCATTTTGCTAATCAAAGGTAGATCAGCACAATACAGATTACACATTTTGGGATGCAGACTTGTAGTTTACATCTTCATTTTGTCCCAAGTGATTACAAAATCCTCCTTATTTCATGCCCTGTTTGTTTACTTATCAATACAGATCTTGTTATTCTTTTTCTTATCAAGTAAGCTGGCAGGGAACCAGGAAGGTTTTCCAAAACTTCCCTGGTTCAATAAAAGTCCAATGAACTCCATTAGCTTTTGTGAGAAATTGGAGGCTCAGTGAACCAGTGAAAAAAAAATCTCACAGCCACCAGCTACTTGATCATGCAGCCATCATCCAATTCCAAGAATAGCTTTGGAGACATCATGACAGATATCCCAATTTTATAGCAATTTATAGAATTGTCCCTTTTTTATTGCTAGGGGACAGGTTATAGTGACTCATCTTAGGAAGCAGGGGGCATGGACATTATCTATTCTTTTCTATGTATTCCAGGTGGGAAGTCAGAGCTATTTCTTTGCTCTTCATGCCTTATGGGATGGGCAGGTATTATAAGGGCCTTAATAGACTTTGAATTGGCAGTGGTCACATATGATGCTTCTTGTGCAATCACCAAAAAATCAGTCACCAAGCCCCTTTGAAAGGTCTGTGATCAAGTACCTTAAGAGTATGATGAGAGAGGCTTCTTTGGGCTTTTGGGTGGCAATGGGTTGGAGATTTGCTGCATTTTGGTCCCAGAGCTTTTGCAGAGACACAGAATCTGTTCAGAGGACCCACCCTGTCAGAAAAATCCTCCAAGCTTAGACCCCTTTTGTGCAATTGACTTCACATGGACAGAATCCCTAAACTTGAAAAGCCCACAGAATGAGTGGGGCTCCGTATGGCTACATGAGTGGACCCCTAGTGCAGGGTCTCTTCTTGAAGGAATCTGCACATTTTTGAGGCATAGCTCTTGCCTCTTCTGGAGAAAGCAACTTTCCCTCAATGCTGTGATGATCAACCTGGAAGAGAAGCCTGAATATGTGTGGAGCTAAAATTAATGATGCAGGATTATATGGCAGTAGGGTACTGCCTAGAGAAACTTTAATGGTTCATTTCCTGACTCATCTTCTAAAGAGTAGAGCCCTTTAAAAAACTCTACTTTCAACCCTTATTTTCTGTTTGGGAATAATTATAAGTCAGCATTATAGATGCTATTATTTCCATGCTTATTCAGGTTGGACCTTGCTGGGGACCAAATGGAGGAGATTTGCAGGACCAGTGGAGGTCCCTCTCCTCATGGTCCATACTGAATGCTGCCCCCCGGCTATGTGTTCAGATGCACTGGCGGTGCCACTGGTGGGACTGGAGCTGCACAGTCAGATTCCCCCTCCCTCTCTAACATAGGGTTCCCAGCTTGAGTCCCCGGCCCCCTCTGTCATGCTCCTGCCCCATGGCCAGACCTCCGTATATCTGGGCTCTGTGGTCCAAAACCATCTATGGTCCTGCCAGGGCACGGATATTGCCAGACCAGAGAGTCCCAGTTAAGATAGGTACAATCTGTATAATGTTTCCACAGAAGACTTATATGACTCCGATTCCTCAGATACTGAAATGGGAAGGTAAAGATTCGGAGGTGAATTTATGGAGTGCCAAACAGTGATTTTACATACTGCTTTCCCCCAAGACCATCATCCCTCCACCATAAAAGATGAGTTCCGTGCAAGCTCAAAACCTTGTCTTTCTGTGAAACAAAAGTTGGTCCAATAGAAGATATTACCTTGTCAAACTTGTCTCTCTATTAAACTGATATGCATTTTTAGAAGCACACAAATGGCACAGTTTTAATCATTGGTTATATTAGAATCATTGGTATTTGTTATATGAATTAATTCTGAAAAAAGTTCTGCTATAGAATACAAAATTCACAGGACCATATACCTAAAGTCTTAAATTAGTGGTTCCCAAGATTGTTGGGCATACAGACCCCTTTTCAATCTATTAACATTTCATGGCCCCTCCCTCCCTCCCTGGGGGGAAAAAAAAGAAAAGGAAAAGAAAAATAAGGATTGGGTCCACTGTGTTCGGTGGGCCCGATCCTTATTTTTAAACTTTCCACAGACCCTCTACAATACAGTTGCAGACCACCAGAGGTCCATGGACCACAGGTTGGGAACTACTGTCTTAGATCATCAAAGTGATTGCACAGAGCCAAATTATCCAAACCATAGATGATTAAGCACATTTAAAAAGGGGAAAGAATCAGTATAGGAGCCATTATAAGCCACTCCAAAGCTCTCTAATGTGGATGGCCCAGTGGCAACAATTCTTTAGTCAGAGATGCCTTCCACTAGTCCTGTAACTCCAATTCCAGAAAACAATAGTAAGACCTTCTTTTATTGCTGATTCTGTCCTCATCTACCTGTTCCCTGTATAAGCCATGGATTGAAAAATTAAAACTTTAATTTCTGAGGGGACTAAAAGTCAGTAACAATTTCCATCCATTACTGTCCCATTTGACTTATTTAGACACAATATTGGATGGGAATTTGAGCTAAATTAATTCAAATAGGAACTAAATTATACCAGAATAGAAAGAAATAATGGAGAGAGATAAGGTGACTAATAGACTTGAAAGTAATCATCTTTACGACAAAGCAATGAGCAACTTCAAAAAAAAAAAAAAGGTTTCTGTTAAATAAGTGATAACTGGAAAATGTTTGGAAGAACTCCTTATGGAGTAGGGGGTTAGGGTAGGTATTATATGTTTGCTTTATAATCTGGTTAAGAAAAGACTTGCTGTCTTGGTAAAAAAACTCACAGCCAACTTTTTTTTTTTTTTTTTTTTTTGTGACTCAGTCTCCTATCATTTAAAGTAATTGCTTTATACTTTTTCTCTGTGTTGGAAAATGGAATACAAAATATATTCTATACCTCCTATTCAACGATTTATTTCTGAATAGCTCACCAGAAGCCTTCAGAAAGTACCCTTCAGTACTATAAAATAGGTTTAAGAATTATTTGACAGAAGACATCTCAATTCAAGGCAACAACGCTAGTAATGATCTCTCTCTCTCACTTTGAATTTGTTTTCATGGACTAGGTTTGTTTTGTAAAATAGATGACAGACTCTTAAAGATCATGTAAACCTGAGGAATAAATTATTTTTCAGTAAAACTCAGAGAGGATGGTAAGTTTTTCAAACAAAATAAGTGAATTGATTTTATAATCATGGAATCATATAAATGTAGCACTGGAAGGCACCTCCAGGTATCATTTAGATTAGTCCCCTTCACTGAGATAGGAGTAATTGTTATTTAGACAAGCGGTTCTCAACAAGATATATACGGGCCTCAGGGGGTACTCAGAGGTCTCCCAACAGTACACCAACTCATCTACACATTTGCCTAGTTTTACAACAGGATGCATAAAAAGCTCTAGCAAAGTCAGTACAAAATAAAAATTCATACAGACAATGACTTATTTATACTGCTCTGTACACTACACAATAAAATGTAAGTATAATATTTATATTCCAACTCATTCCTTTTATAATTATATGGTAAAAATGAGAAAGCAAGCAATTTTTCAATAATAGTGAACTGTGAAACACTATTTTATTGTTATGTCTGATTTTTTCAGAAAGTATTTTTTAAATAAGGTGAAACTTGGTGGTACGCAAGACAAATCAGACTCCTGAAAGGAGTACAGTAATCTGGAAAGGTTGAGAGGCACTGATCTAGACCTTCCCTAGTGCTTCTCTATTCTGTTTTTAAAACTTCTCATTTGGAGATTCCACAACCTGCCTAGGTCATTTTTTCTAGTGCTTAAACATAAAGATTAGCAGTGATTAGATGACTAACATAGGTTACCTCTATACTACAGCGTTATTTCGAAATATTTAATTTGAAATAGTTATTTCAAAATAATGCTTCTAAACACAAAATGCATTTTGAAATAGCAATTTGCTATTTTGAAATAGCACGTTCACACTGATTGGACGCTGAATTGCATTTAAGGGGAGCTGAAACCACTTACGGCAGGGCATCAGGTCAGGAGTTACTTTGTGTGGCTGCTGCCTGAGGCTATCTGAGGCCTGTGCTTAAAGGGACCCCTTGGACAGCTGGTTCTCAGGTTTCCCTGCTTGCTTGCCTATCTCACTGAGGGTCAGCAAAGCATTTTTTTCTCTGCATGCTCTGGTTGCCCTCACTCGGGATACCACAGCATTCTGCATCATGGAGCTGGAGCTGCCCCTGGGCACTCTGGTGCTTCTTTTGGATGTGTTCCTGCAAGCCTGGAAGCACTTTCTGGAGGCTGCCTTGCAGCATCTGCTGCAGCCCAACCCCCAGGCCATCGTCCGGACCCTCCTGGGGTATGTGGAGGAGCAGCTGCAGCTCCTGAATGCCAGCGTGCCCCGCCGCATCTGGACACCAGCAGCGACTGGTGGGATCACATCGTCCTGGAGCGCTGGAGAGGCCAACAATGGACCCAGAACTTTAGAATGAAGGACACCTTCCTTAAGCTCTGTGAGTGGCTCGCCCCTGCTCTGCAGCAATGGGACACGCAGATGAGGCCCGCCATTCCCCCCCAGAAACGTGTGGATATTGCTTTCTTGAAGTTCTCCATGCCGGATAGCTACCAATCCGTGGGGAACCAGTTTGGCGTAGGGAGATCCACCGTCAGAGCAGTGCTCGTGCAGGTATGGCTGTCTCCGGCCACTGTGCCAGGAGAGGGGGTGCAAGGAGGGGATGGGCTGCCCTTGGGAAAAGGGGTGGTGGTGGTGCAAGTCCCCTCCATGGGAGGGTTTGTTCAATCCCGCCCACACTAAGGACTGGCCACGGTGGCCAGGATTGCTGGGGGGGTTGCTCCTGGGGAATGGGGGCATGGGGCAGTGGTGGGAGGGAGCACTCTCAGCCACCCTGGCACCCCAGAGACTTTTGGTTTTGTGTGTCCCTCTGCAGGTGGTCAAGGCCATCAACAGAGTGCTGCTCTGCAGAGTCATCCACCTCACTGATGTGGATGCGGTGATCGAGGGGTTTGGCGCCCTGGGCTTCCCCAACCGCGGGGAGGCAGTCAACGGGACACACATCCCCATCCGTGACCCGGACCACCAGGCCTCCCTGTACATCAACCGGAAGGGATACTTCTCCAATATCCTGCAGGCTGTGTCTGACCACCGGGTCACTTCGTAGACATCAATGTGGGCTGATCCAGCAAAGCACATGACTCGTGGGTGTACCTCAACTCCTCCATTTGCCAGAGCTGCATGCTGGGACTTTCTTCCCCGAGCACCACATCAGGATTGGGGACTTGGACATGCCTGTGTGCCTGGTGGGGGATGCGGCCTACCCCCCTACAACCTTGAAACCCTACATGAGACATGTCAAGCCTTTCCGACAGGCCTTTAATGCCAGGCTCAGCAAGACCCGCATCATGGTGGAGGGTGCCTTCGGCCGGCTGAAGGCCCATTTTAGATGCCTCCTCACCCACCTGGACCTCTCCAAGCGGAATATTCCACACGTGGTGGCGGCGTGCTGTGTGCTGCACAACTTGTGCAAGAGGAAGGAGGAGGCTTTCCTGCCAGCCTGGATGGCAGAGGCCGAGCACTTGGTTGGCCTATACATGCAGCCCCGCATGGCTGCCAGCCGGGAGGCCCATCGTGGCGTTGTCCATATCTGGGAGGCCCTGCGGGAGAGCTTCCACCCTGAGAGGCACTAAGAGCCTTCCTGGTCTGCCCCACTGGGGGTTTGTGCCTCACCACCCTCACGCCCTTTCACTTAGCCTTCCCTAACCCCCTTTCCTGATGTACAATAAACACACATGTGTGGATGAAAACAAACTCTCTTTATTGAACAAAACTGGGTTGGGGGGAATGAGGGCGGGAAAGGGGAGGCGAGAAGGTGGGAGAGGGAAGGGGTAAAACTGGGAGGAGGGAGCTGGAAGGGGAAGGCAAGGGGAGGAAGAGGGAGGAGAAGCTCAGGGTTGGGGGTTTTGCTGGCCCACCTGTCTCCCAACACTGCGGGTGCGGGGGCCTCGGCATCCCCGGGGGGGGGGGGG
>JANRFK010004893.1:22909686-22933299 GCA_030068395.1 Apalone spinifera | reverse complement strand
ATTATCACCCCTATGTCATTACCTCACAGAAACTAACCTTCCCCCCTCACCCGCCTCTGTTTTAAAATTTGATTTGTCCATTTCACATGTGTTCATTTTTTTGATTGTATCACATTGGTATATATGGTTGTGCCGATTTTCTTCCACATAGTGATCTGAGGAAGTGGGTCTGGCCCACGAAAGCTCATCACCTAATAAACCATCTTGTTAGTCTTTAAAGTGCTACATAGTTCTGTCTTTTGTTTCACCCCCCAATGGACACTGTGCAGAATAGCTCTCTCTTGAAGGCTCGCTGTCCCAGTGGCCACTCTCAGTATCGCGTCCCCCCAAACAGCCCCTTCCTTTCCATGTTATGGAAAAGAGTTCCTTTTCTGGTACTTCTGGTTGTCCTAGCACAACCAATCCCTGACCTTGCTTTAAGTTAGAAGAAGAGGAGGCTTACAGGTTAGGAGGAGTTCTTGAACAAACAGACTCACAGACAGACACACCGACAGATGCACAAATATTCTAATATACAGATTGTTGTGTTGTTTAAAGGCAAATTATAAAGCCTTTATTCTCCTTGATTAGACCTTGCACAAAGAGTCCCATTGCTCTTCTTACTTCAACGGTCCGCACAATCAAGTCCTAAATGTGTAGTGTAACATCACACTCTTTTGTGGTGTTTTAGCTGGATATCTCAAAGGAGTTGGTGACCCAATCCTACTGAATTGTTTTAAGAATTGGATGGCCATCTTCCTTAGGATCCTTTTGAAAATAAACAGATTATGTAACATGGTCAAGTTCATATTGGCATAGAAATCTTAATGTTTTCATTTTGTTAAAGTTAAAAAAGTTAATATGGCTTTTAAAAATGAATTTCTTTGTTTTGAAAGAGGAGCGTTTTAAAAATGACTCATGCTTAATAATATTAGCATTCAAAAATGCCCTGTTAGTATCTGAATTTCACTCTGTATTGTGATGAATGCAGAACAAAATTCAGTCCATTAGGAGAAATGTCTAGGCTCACATTAATGAGAAATTTTTCCCATTCAATTTAATGAAATCAGAATTTGCTTCTTGAATAAAATGTAGGGGTTCTCATTTTTATTCCTGTTTTCTAGATTTGGTGAATTAACATGCTAGTAGCAGGCCTGATTACATGGAATGACTGGATTGTGGCAAAATGGCAATCCTTTTTAATTAAATCTTAGGGTTTTTGGAGAATTGTAGAACATAGGAAAAACTGTGTCCTAATATGTGCATTTTCCTTCAACTACACTTTCCTCTTGATCTAAATGGTGTTTATTGTTTTTCAGTAGTCTGTTCCAGTAAAACACTAACAATTACAGTTACAATTGCTGACCCCTTAATGTTAAGAATATAAATGAGTGTTTCATGCTCAGATCTTGTCTTATACTAGAATTAAGAAACCTTTATCAGATAAATTATTTGATATATGTTCTCATTTGTCACTGAGAGTCAGATTATTCTGCCACAGTGAACTGTCCTTAACACCACTGATGTCAAGGGGACTATTTGTGGGGGGGAAAGTACTTCTCACTGTGAATGAGACTATCACAGTCTAGTCCTAAATAACATAAATTGTTGATCAAGAGTATTCAGCCAGCTAGAGACCCTAGAGCTATGTATGTACCACAAAAAACTAACCCCCAAATGAGAGCATTAGACACTGGATTATGTATTCAACAAATAATATTGATAGGTCAAGTACTTTGGTTACATACAAATATAAGTTTTGAAAATATGGACTTCTGTGACTTAACAAGAAAAGTTATACATTTAATACTTTAGCAGAATGAGGGAAAGGAAGCTAAAGTTTGGGGCATAGTTATCCAAATGGTATTTCAAGTCTCATCTCCTTTTTCTCATTGAAGCTTTTATGATCATTGTTACCTTCTAGCAATGTAATGTGGGTATTGAGAAAGTTGATCTGCTTGTAACTGTTGCCTGCCAAATTTTTCTTTCCATGACCTTTTATTTATGTCCTTTGCAAGGTGAGATGGTGAAGAGTCACAAGGCAGTATTTTGACATATTCTTCTTCAGCACCTTTGAAGCTAGTTACATACATTTCCAGTTTCCGATAAATAATGTACACTCTTATATAATGTTATGCCATATTACAAAAAATGAAGGCTGCAAAATAAAGTTGTAGGGAAGCAAGGCATTCTCATCAACGACCACTTTAATTCCACATACTCTTTTTTTCCTGTTGTAAACTCTTCTTTCTGCACTCTGCCATGAAAGTCAGGTAAGTGAATGCATTCATACCTCTTTAATTATATGCCATACCTTTCTGAATATGGATGTTCTGTTTTTCAACGGCAGTACCCCAGTAATAGATACTATGCTGGGTAGAGTTTGCAGGGTATTCAATGCTTATGTTATCAGTAAGGCCAGTACTTACAAAAAAGTTGTCAGGACTGTAGTAAGTTGAGGGTCAGTAATATGGAGTCAACAGCCTTAAATAGAGGCTTGTAACATGAAAAGAGCAACAGGCCTGCAATCTAGTGAGCAAGACTCTGGTTCAGTAACACAGGAGCCAAGAAAGAGGCCCTACTGATAACTGTGTAAGTTAGGATACAGGGAGGCACTGAGAACAGACTGTAAGCCAAAGTGGAGTAACAGAACATCTTAATAAGAAATGTGTTGGTACAAAGACTCCCTAAAAACTAATGTACATACCGACCTACGTTCAGGACCAGGTCAGAATTGCCAGCATGAAGGATAGTAAGTAAGCCCCCCTTCCGTAAGGTGAGGGATGGTAACTAGGCAACAGAGGGTGGCAACTTGGTATGTAAAGAAATGATGTAAGTTGTTTGTACCTGTCTATAAAAGGACACCGCAAAAGATGCTCTCTGGCCGACCTCGGGGGAGGGGCGCACTAAGTGCCTGATCGGCAGGTGTCATTGCCTGAACTTACAGAAATCACAGTAGCTTAACTTTGACTAACATCTGTTATATGGCAATAGGCCTGCCCGGTGTTGGTACCTTTTCAACGCGGGCCAGAGTGCCCAGTGGTGTAACATTGTACTGATCTCTGTTACCAACTGGTAGAGCTTCGCATTTGACAATAAACGTGCTTGACTGATTTCAAACCTTGCCTGCATCTGTCGTTTCTGGGGCCTCTCAGAGATCTCTTGTGTTGACCCAAGTGCACGGGGTCTAACACTCTAGATAAAAGGAGTACCGATTGTTACGAACGCAGCTGAAAGTTTATTATCACCGACGGAGTAGAGGTCCTGTCAGGAGAGCTCCAGGATGCTCCTGGAGCACTGTCAGGAGCGCTGACCAGACGACGCTGACACTGACAGTCCAGACCACCGAAAGTACCGAGGTGCAAGACACCGAGGTATGACAAGGACTACCAAAAGTGTTCTATGAAACAGTTAATTAACATGTATCCTGTCAAGTCTATTGTGCAACATGGTTAAAGAGATATAAACAGAAATTCTTAGCTGATTTTTGTGGCATTGTGGTGAAAGAATTTACATTGGAAGCCAAACATCTAGCATTCCAGCAGTTGTGGAGGATATGATTGCTTACTGGACAGGGTAATCCTACAGCCTTTATATTTTGCAATATGGTATGTCATGATAGTGAACATTTTGCTGTGTAGTAAGCATTTGAAGGATCAGGCTTTTTACCTACTTTTCTGTGAATGCAAACTGTCATTCTCCCTGATGAACTACACCCAAATTCTGCTCACTATACCCACCGTAGTGGTCCCAACAAAATCAGTGGGGGTATTGCATAAATAAAGTGAGCCGTCAGTAAATATGGTGACCTTTAAGACACAAAGGCCTGATCCAAAGTCACTTAAGTCAATAGAAAGAAACCTATAGACATCATTGTTTTTTGAATTAAGCTCAAATTAGCATCCTATTAAGGTGAGGTATATAAGTGCACAACTCTCGTGGTGGTTTATTTCTGTCCTTAGGGCTGCAAGACTAAAGTATACAGTAGTTTACACTGTGAAGGACAACTGTTCAAACAGTGCAATATTGCACTATTGAGAAATATTGGGGTGGGACAGTAGGAGGTGTCACAGTACTTTAGTAAAGGTCACCATATTCATTACTATAGACATAATGCCTTATGTACTACTATGGGATAATGTAGTCAGAGGGACTCATTTAAATCAATTCAGTGAGTCTTTATTGGCATGACAAAGTCATCCAAGTTTAACCAAGTGTAGAAAAAAGACAAATCTGCTGGTTTCTGTCTAAGGTAGGCAAGGTCCACTGAGGACAGGCTGACACAGCTTCAATCCCCTGTGTCCACTTGTCATTAATGTCGGTTACTGATATAACAGAACAGTACTACATAGCAGTATAGGTGACTCATGGTAGCACTTGGGAGATGCACCTATCCCTGCCACAATTTTAATTGATAAATGGGCTGGTTCCTTATGCCCCCTCCCTGTTCGTCTGGCTGGCCTTCCCTGTACTCCTTCCCCCACAAGCACCAGTTGCCTGTGCATAGCAGGGTGCCACTTCTAGCATCCCTCTTCTTTGTCCCAAGGCTCAGCATTGATTTCATCTTTAATTTTTGTTTTTGAAAAACACATTATTACTTAGCTAGTTCAAGGCATGGCTCTAGTATCCCCATGCTTTACTCATGTCCCCCGGTTCTAGAGGCATCAGTTTTCTAGCAATGTACAGCACTGGAATCCGGATTTACCTCTCTGTTACACAGACACCTTAGGGAGCAGACGGGGGAATGGTTTCATGTACCAGAATTCTATAAGTGTTTCCACTGACACAGATGATGGGTATGAGCACAGAAAAATGAGCCTTGAGTTTGAGAATGCTTCACTGTTTTTTGGCTGTCCTGCTGTGGGGGTGTTTCTCTTACGGCTGACAGGAAAGGTCCTTTCCTGATGTGAGCTAGAAAATCCTGATCTTTCTATGTGTATTATTGATAGGCTCCAGGTGGGTACTTATAATTGATATGTGGGGTGTCTGATTTTTGCATTCCAGGTGGTAGAAGAACTGTTCAGCTTAATTAAATTATAATTGCCCTCCAGGAACCATATACTTATATGAGAGGTAGCCATGATCCTTCAGGGGCATGATCCAGATGGTTAAAATACTTTTAACACTGTGGTAACTGAAGCCATAAAGAAAAGGAAGAAGTTGAAACCTATATCAGAGTGGCTATTTCCCATCTAGACCCTCAGCAGTCTGAATTTTTTAAGAAGCGCAGTTTAGCAAAATACCATTTACCTGTAATACACTTTTTTTCTGCAGTGCTTTTTAATTAGGTCAACGTCCTCTAAGAGGTAATAATAGAGCTTGCTATAACAGGTAATAATAGAACTATACTGTGAAGTTTGAAAGTGTACAATTTTTTTCCCAAATTTGTAGGAATAGGAGTGATTTTAATGTTTTATTCTAGTGTGGCTTTGTGGTAGTAAAATTCCTTTCAAGAACAGTAAATGCCATTTTAACAATACTATTACATACAATACAATAAAGACAATAGCAATCATCTCAATCACTCCAAAAATCAAAAGCATATTTAAGAGACCATTTGGCAATTTGTATATTCAGATCACCAAGATTTATTCCTAAGAAATATCCTGCCAAATGAATAATCTCTCTCTCTCTCTATAAAAGTGTTTCCTGTTGTCTGACAGAATGATGTCATCAGGCTCTCTGGCTGTGAAAGCAACCAGAGAGAAGGGGGTTGGTGAGTGTAGAGAGCACGAGATGCAGCTCCCTAGTAAATATAAATAACCAGATTATAATAAAATAGATCCTGATTCAGAAAAAAACAAATCCTTATTGAGGAAGAATGCTTAAGTGCCATTAAAATCAATTCAACTTAATCATGTATTAAAGTAAAGCATGTGCTTAAATGCTCCCCCAAGTCAGAATGGATGTATTCATATATTTAAGGTATTTTTTTTTTACTGAATTGAGATCTTAATAATTATTAAAAAATAATTGCACTTAATTAGACAAGAAATTCTAACCAACATAGGAATGAAGTTCTAGAACCGCCTTCCAAGAAGAGCAGTGGGAGGGGCAGAAAACCTGACTGGTTTCAAGACTAAGCTTGGTAAGTTTATGGATGGGATTGTATGATAGGACTGCCTATGATGAAGACTGCTAATAGCAAAAATCCCTTACTGTTGGAGAGGGGACACTATACGGGGAGGGCTCTCAATAATTAGAGAGAATTCTTTTTCTAAGTATCTGCCTGGTGGATTGTGCCTACATGCTCACGGACTAGCTGATGGCCATATTTGGAATCAAGAAAGATTTTTTTCCCCAGATCAGACTGGCAGAGTTCCTATTTGATTTTTTTTTTTTTAGTTTGTTTTTTGCCTTCCTCTGCAGAATGGATCAAGGATCACTTGCAGGTTTAAACTAGTATGAATAGTGAAGTCTCTCTAATTTGCAGTCTTTAAATTATGATATGAAGATTTCAGTAACTCAGTCAGAGGTTAATGGTTTATTTTAAGGTATGTGAAAGTTTCTGTGACTTGCAAGGTGTAGGAGGTCAGACCCAGACTAGATCATCACGATGGTCCATTCTGACCTTAATGTCTATGAGTCTCCTCATACCACACTCTTTCTTTCTAGATTTCATTTGAAATGAAACCCCTTTTCATTTGAAATGAAACCCCTAGAGGAACACATTTAGCCACATCTTTGGCTTTGGCAATTCATGACAGCTACAGATCTGACCTTTTAGCCACATATTATTGATACAAGCGGTAGGTGAATGGTCAGCAGCATTTTCATTTACATGATTTAAAGTAAATGCACTGTTGTGAAGACAATAAGCCAATACACTTCAGGGCATGAATCCCCAGACTTTAGAATGCATCCACTTCAATTGTGGCAGGCAAGGCCATTTTGCTATTGCCCAAGTCAGAAGGGCTAGATGATTTTTGAAAAAAGTAGCCAGTGTGCTGGAGAATGCAGCAAAATCTTCAATTTTTTTTTCAGTTAAGATATATGAATTTTTCTGAAACTGCAGATTTCTCTCCTTTCAGCCAATTCCTGTGATTATAATTTAAAAAGAAGCTTGTTGTTGTTGTTGTAATCAGCCATTAAAGGCAATTTTAAGGCTATAGTACCATGATGAAATTTGGTAAACACAAACTGCTTCATAATGGAATTGTATCCAAAACATATTAAACGACATAAGAAAAATAGGACATATTTATCTCTGCTTTATTACTATAAAGCAAATCTTTTTTTTTTATGGGGGAGGAGTAAATCAAATTATTTCAGTTAACCCGAACAATCCATATACACTGCCTACTTAGAAAGATTTGTTTTCTGTTGCCTATTAAATTCTTTCCTCTTTATATAATGTGCATCAACATTGACACCCAGTGGCCAGAGAGATTTCTCATAATATTATTCAAAAGTATGGACTTCACTTCCTTTATATCTTAGATTGCCTCATATCAAATAGGAACCTAAATTCAGTCTAATGCATGGAGTGGGTGTGGGGGAGGGGGAGGAGGCAGGGAGTGAGTTGGGAAGAGACGGTGTGGCATTATCCACTTCAAGTATAGCTGTTATTAAATAGGAGATTTTCAAAGACACAGTTGCAGTTAGGCAGCTAACTCCTTTTGAGTTTTAATTGGAGTTAGACCCCTAACTGACATTTATGCCTTTGAAAAAATTCCCTCTTATATAATATTCTTGTCTAATTACAGTAATTAATTCTAATGAAAATTTTAAGTCTTGTAAATACATTGATATATTTTCTACAGAATGATGATCACACAGTTCCCTACCTGAATTATCAAAAGACTGCTAGAGCTCATTACAGCATCATAAACACAAAGTCTAGTTATCTCCTGGGTACTATTTCAAACAATGACTGCATTAGCATGTATAGAACCACATTTAAGGTGAATGATATTCCCTTACTGCTATTTTTGTTCACTAGCAACATCATTGCATGAAATATATAGAGGACTTTGAATACTAAGGTGGGTAGAGAGAGATTTTCCTAACTATTAAGAAAGAACGAAACTTAGCAGTATTTTTGGATTCGTGGGAAACAAGATGGGCATCAACTAGAATAGAAAGATGAGACTGTAGAAGTATAGTTGCAAAATTGTTGTACCTTAGAGGATTGTGCTGGCAAGGCTGGAGAGAATAAATAGGTTTGAGTACACTTTGTAAAGAAGTTTTGTACTTCCATAAACTATAGACTGGTTGATGTAAACTTGTTTAACTCTGTTGACTTGAATGGACATCATATTGTTCACGTAAATGAACAATTATAATTAAAACAATTATTTTTTATATGTTCATGTAAATTGTTGCAAAGAGATATAATCAGTCATAAAATGTTTTTACTGGCTTCACAACTACAGTTTATTTGCTTTGTGCACTGAACACAGCCTCATGTGTTCAGTGCATAAAGCAATATGTAAAGTATAAGGCAAAAGGAGCATAAGAGATGCATCTGGGATCCCAAAGAACCACATTTGTTTCACAAGCTAAATTCTGAGCCCACACCAATTCAAGGAAAAAACTCTGAACAAAAGATATTTAAGTTTGGGCCATAAGATTTTGGAGAATGTGAAAGGAAAATAAAAAAAAAATTGATATTTTCTTCACAAACCCAGGATTCTGACTCAGTAAATAATGAAACATTTACTCTCAGACAATAATTTAGCTGTCCCAGGTGAAACAACCCATTACATCTTCAGTTCACCAATGCCCAAGTCTCAGGAAACAACATGCTGCATTAAATGCAAGGTCTTAACACTTCTTTGCTCTTGGATAAGAGCTCTTCTGGGAAAGACCATCTAACACACTAAATAAATGCAGAAGCCCATCACTGTTCCTTCCTCCTTGCTCATTTGTTGTTAGACCCTAGACCAGGCCCAGTCTTCTCTCTGGCTTGTCCTCAACTATCAGGCTTGCCTGATTTCTTTCCTATGTTTTGACTGTGGGGCAGCACTGCTGACAATTAGTCATATGAGGCCCATATGTGGAAGATGGTACAACCTGTGATATGGAGGCCATCCTTTGTATCATATATGGACACCAGAGTTCAGTGCCAAAGTGCCTCAACCAGAGACCATATCACCCAAGTAGTCAACTTCAGAAATGTGCCATCACTATCAGGACCACTCTATCCAATTTCTTACCTTGTTCTTACTTGCCATAGGACTAGCTACTTAGGAGAGGTTCCATTCAAGATACCCAGTTCCTCCCTCTTTGGAGAGAAAAATGATGATAGTGGCCTTCAAAATTATCAATGCCAATGTGAAATGTGTAAAGAAGGATATTGATAATAATACAAATACATTGTTTAAAATGGTCATCAGCCATTCATAGTGTTATGCGGGATGCAGTGACTCATAACCATGAGTACGCACTTCAGAGCAGACTGTTAAAAACAGGACAAATACCTCAAAATTGTGTTATGTTCTATAATCTGATTTTTCCAAGCTAGTAATAAATGTGAACTCTTTGATCACGGACAGTCCCGTTAGGCTTTCCAGTCTATCTTGCCACCCAGTTTGCCACTCAGGCAAACTGAAAATAATGGTCACCTAAACCAAAAATCACATCACATTCAGGCTGCTTCCAGTCCCAAGAGACAGTCACTTGCTCCAGATCAGTTGGTACCCTAGATCTTACACCAAAGACAATGCCTGTAGCCAGTCCTGTAAAACTATCTAGGAAAAGAAATAAGAGAATTCTTTACAGTTTAAAGCAAACATACACACAAATGAGTTGAAATTTAAATTCTGGAAGTGACAGAGTAGTAGTGTCTTTCTGGGTGGACCCAGGAAATTACCCCATGGTGCACTCTGGCTTCAATTTGGTTGCTCTGGCCCTGTGAGAGTTCAAACAGTAAAGAGATGAAAAATCTTGATATCAGCTATTTTTATTTCCCTCTTCCAGCATTCAAAGCAATGAACTGAGGCCTTCTGCACGTACCTCTCCACAGGGCGGGGTGGGGGGGGACAATTAAAGTTGTTTTTTTTTTAAATAGCTTACGTAAACATTTAGGGCACATCTACACTGCAGTGCTATTTCAAAATAAAGTGAGTATCTACAAAGCACACCCATTATTTTCAAATAATTTTGAAACAAAGGGCGCCTTATTTAAAAATCTGTAACCCTCATTTTACAAGGAATAATGCTCATTCCAAAACAGTTATTTCAAAATAGGGAACGTGTAGACAGTGCAGTTGTGGTTATTTCAAAATAACTGGCCTCCAAGGCTTCCCACAGGTGCCCTGCTGGCCACTGTGTCCATACTCATCAGAACTCTATAGTCCCCCTTCCTCTGAAGCCCTTAAAGCTGCAGCCACAGGGGAAAGGGCTTGTGGCACACAGTAGGCCCTATTATTTCTGTGCGACACAGCAGTACTCTGCTCTGCCGGACCCCAACACAACACCTGAGGCCTCCATGGCTACCAGCCCCTCTGCAGCCAGCTCCCAAGCCCTTGCCCGGGGCCAAAAGAGGAGGGCGCTGTTGTGGACTGATGCAGAGATCCTGAATCTAATTGAGATCTGGGGGAGCAGTCTAACAGCCAGGTTCTCCACATTAGATAGCAAAATGCCAAAGTGTATGGCTGCATGACCGATGACCTGTCTGGAGGAGGTACAGCCGCACTCTGGACCAGGTCAGAATGAAGGTCAAGGAGATCCGCCAGGCTTATTCCAACACTAGGAAAAGGAGTTCCTGGTCAGGAATGGCACCCCAGACCTGCCAATTCTACACCCAGCTCGATGGCATTCTGGGAGGAGAGCAGGTCACCTCCCCTCCCCTTGTCATTGACTCCAGTCTGGAGACACCAGTCGTCAGCCTCCTGAAGGCGTGGCAATGGTGGAGGAGGAGGAAGAGGATGAGATGGCCACCACACAGGATGCCCGCTAGCCAGGACTTCACCCTGTCTCTGGAGCTGGTGCCCCTTCCCAAGATGTCACCCAGGGATTGGATGAGGCCAGGGAAGGACTATCAGGTGAGTTCCATTACTTTCCCTGGACATATGTAGCGGGGGGGAGGGCGGTGAGTGGCGAGGGGCTGCACACGCCTCACCTGGCCTTCTTGGCCTGGGGATTTCACATGTGGTTGCACATGGAGTGGCAGTCCACAGCAGACAGCCGCATTGTAAGCAGGAGTGCAAGGTTTCTGAGAGGTTGCCTCAAGGGTTCTGGAGAGGCCTGCTTGACTCTCAACACCTTTCCACGACAGGCGACCATTAGGGAGAATGGGGTCATAGTCATACACACAGCAGTGCCGCACAGAACATGCTAGCATGCCCGCAATCCTGGGGCAGCATTTGCTCCTGGGCCAGGACACTAGTCCCCTGCCAGAGAAAGGAAGAAATGGAGGGGACCCCAGCAGCACCCTTCTCAGCAAGCAGTGTCTTCCACTCACACACTCCTCCCCCCACACTCTCTGCACTACTTTCCTCCAGCAGGCAGGGATACAAGTCCTCTCCTTGCGGGATGACGCCACTGCCCATTCCAATGTGTGCATCACACAGAGGGGAAACTGAGCTGCCCCATTGCCCCTCTTCCACCCGCTGGCTCCCACTGTTGCCGTGGACTGCCTGTTGGCCTATGCTGCCCCAACTCCTCCCCCCTAGTTTCTCCCCATAGCCCTTCCTGTGGCCACTGAGGGCCCCACACACAAGGCGGTGGCACCACCCAAAGCAGGTGCCACTCCCAGCCCAATCCCTGAGCCTCTCTTCTCCCTTCTTTCTTCCCTCTCCTCTCCCCTCCCAGGTTCTTTCCCAAGTTACAATTACTTCTAATTAAACAAAGAAATAGAGTTCCTGGGTTCAAAAACAACAGGTCTGAATTATTGCATCAACAGGGGAAGGTGGGGAGGGGGAAGGAAGAGGTGTGGGAGGAAAGGCACACTGGGGCAAGGCACAGGCCCCTTTTGGGGAGGCCCAGGGGAGAGTGTTACTGGGGTCCTTGTGTGAAACTCTCCCTCAGGGCCTGTCAGATGTGCACAACCCCCTGATGGGCCTGTCAGATGTGTGGCTGCTCAAAGGCCCTTTTGCTGCTCAAAGGCCCTTTTGCGCTGTGGCTGCTCAAAGGCCCTTTTGTGCTGCTCGGTCTCTGTCCCCTCCCCCCAGCCTGGCAGGAATGTTTTCCCCTCCTTTTTGCATATATTGTGCAGGACACAACAAGCCGCCACCACTTGGGTGACATTCTGCTCACTGAGATCAAAGCGTGTGAGGAGACAATGAAACCTCCCTTTCAGACTCCCAAAGGCACCCTCCACCACCATGGAGGTAGGAAAAATAAAAAAGCCTGAGACATGGCTGTTCAGGGGAGTCCCTTTAAGCTGGAGCCTCAGATAGTCTCAGGAAATGCCTACAGGAAGAGAGTGCTGTCCTGATGCCCTGCCTGAAGTGGTTCTGGGTGGCCTTAAATGGATTCAATGAGTGTCAACGCTCCATTTCAAAATAGCTCGGTGCTGTGTCCATGGGCATTTGCAGTGTAGACGTGCTATTTCAAAATAAGCTATTTTGGAGTTTCTATTCCAAATAAGCTATTTTGGAGTTTCTATTCTATTCTATTCTATTTGGTATAGCTTATACCAAAAGTAAGCGTGTAGTGTAAATGTACCCTTATAGTCCTCCTCGATAGGTACGATTCCCATGGCTAGGTTCACAAGTTCAAAATAAACATTTTCAAAATTATAAAATTCAAAAAATACAAATTCTATTACTGCATGAAGTGTAGACATTATAAGTGAAATTAATGCATGCAGCATTTTACAAGTATGTCAGAGTCTAAATGCTACATACAGCCTTATAAGATTAATACCTATTTTGAACAATGCTAACACACAACTGAACTGGTCTGGTCTCCAGCTATGAGTTTGTAAGTTCTTAACCGATGCTTGCAGAAGCTGGTATCTGGCCTGCCAGCACCACACAGAGATATCATATATATTAATGCTATCAGTCACTATTGTGATTGTTTAGTCTGATCATCTGCTTAAAACAGGCTACATTAATTAATTTCTGCATGACTAGAGCTTTATATTTCAGATGCTTAACCTCAGTGCTTGACAAACTGAAAAACAAAAGTCTTCTTCACTGAGTCTTTATTTGAGACATAAGGGAGGGAGCTAGTAAATAATAAATATTTTAACTGGTGCTTTAACTTGCTATTTTTAAATTAAAATATTTCAAACATTTTAGATGGCATTTTTGAAGGGGAAGGAAAAAGTTGTAAAAAAATTCAAAGTGTGAATGAAAATTTTCACTAAAAAAACCAATGTCCCAAAATTATGTCCGCCTTTAGTTGAAGGTTTCATTGCAGTATAGAACAGAAAATTAATTCCTTTTGAAAGATTAATTTGGTCTGACTCTGCACATTAATTAGGATGTATCTTTAACTCACATAAATGAAAACTCAAATGCAAACTTTTACTCCCTAGGAAACTTTAGATCATCTCTTTCCCAGTGCAGCCAGGTGTCAGATGCTTCAACAGGCAAAGCTCTCAATAAATATGTCAGTTTATTGCTAGTAACTCAAGAGGAAATATTATTCCCGCCTGTCCCCCTACCTCTCCTCCACAATCAGTAGGGATTAGCCATTGGGCCTACAGGACCTGTGCTCAAGGGCACCTGCTAATTGGAGGGCCCTGAAGCCCCAGAGGGGAAGGAAACCCTCAGAGTCCAACATTGCTTCCAGGCAGCATCACCAGGTGAATCGGGCACCATGATGGGGTAAGCACCTCATTCTCCTGACCCTTTTGGGGGGGGGGGGAACAGAGCTTCTCCAGTCTGGGACTGCAGGGGGAGCAGCAAGTGGGGGAACCTTGGTGGAATAGGGAGGGAAACTTGTGGAAAGTACAGAAAAGTTGGGTCTGTGGGGGGAGTCACCCACATGGAGCAGGTGGACTGGGAGCCACCACAGTGTAAGGAGTGGGGATGGGCTCCCCCACTTGTTCTGACCGGTGCACCAAGAAATCTTAATCCACCTTTGTCCATAGACATGGATAGACCAGTGAAAGTGGTGGAGTCATATGTGAAAAGAATGAGATAGGGGACCTGCCATGGTGTCAACAAATCGCTGTGGTGCATACTGGCAGCTCCAGGGAATGAATCCTTACTCAGCATGACATTTCTTTCTGGGTGGTGTCTCCCCCAGCCGTGCTCCATGCTCTTACTCCAGACCTGCATTGCTACTCAACCACAGCGTCCTCTTCAGGACACTGCCCTCTGGCAGCGCCCTCTTCAGTGGTTTCTCATCCCTCTTCCAGGGGTTATCACCAGTCCTTCTTCTAGCATCTGCCACCATGGCCAACTGCAGCCTCAGTTTAGTCCTTTACTTCAGGGGCAAGCCACAGTCCTTCCAGGCCACACAACAATGGTAGCAACAGAAGGTGCAAGGAGAAAGGTGGGCGGGGGCCCTCCAATAGCAGCCTTGTCCTGCCCTCCTTCACTCTCCGTCCACTGCCTCTTGATCTCTGGGCCACTTCTCCTGTGACCCTTTGCACCCTCCTGTGCTTTGTAGCAAGGCCAGCTGCCTGGCAGGTATCAGGCTGGAATCTCCTGCTCTCACCCCCCTGAGCCTTCACAGTACTGCTTTCTGAAAGGTGCTTTTCTGGGAACCAGGTCCTGCATCCTCCCTGGTCAGGAGCCAAACTGCCTACTCTCTGCTGAGCAGGTCCTTTTATACAGGGCTGCCCCAGCAAGCTACACCTTGATTGGCTATTTAAAAGCTTCTCCCTAATTGGCTAGAAGTCTGTGTAGGCTCCCTCCTGCCTGCTTTAACCCCTTCCTGGCCAGTATGAGGCAGTTGCCCCACCACAGGACCTCAAATGGGTAATATGTATTCCTTCCATGGTGTGGGTTGATGCATGGGGAACCTGTACCCCATTGTTCAGCAAGTTGGGAGGACAAAATGTTTTAGGAGTAGAGACGATGTGAACAACATTTTGTGTCAATAATTACAACAGTGTCAAAGGAAATAGCTTTTTTCAGGTCAAAATAGCGTATTCAAATCCTAGTATGGAAAGCTCGAAAAGCAGAAAAAAACCAAAACAGTGAAAGTAAATATATGTGAAATGGTGGCTTCTTTGTAGAAAGCTGTTTGGGAGTGAGAGGAAACACTCCCTCCTGGCTTTGGGATGAGTCATAGAATTATACATATTAAAAATGGGGGGAGGGTCAAATTAGATCAGCTGGTCTTTCTCAACTTTCTCTAAATGCAGGGTTATTCCCTAATTCTAAATTTACTAATGTTTTGTCCTATCTATTTTTAAATATTCTGAGTCTTGGAGCTTTTATTACTTCTGAGCCTAAACACTCTGGCTGTGTCTAGACTGGCCAGTTTTTGCGGAAAATCAGCCACTTTGCTGCAAAAACTGGCCAGCTGTCTACACTGGCTGCTTGAATTTCCGCAAGAACACTGACTTCCTACTGTAGGAAGTCAGTGCTTCTTGCGGAAATACTTTGCCCTTCCCGTTCGGGCAAAAGTCCCTTTTGCGCAAATCCTGTAGACAGGATGGCATTGTTTTGCGCAAAAAAGCCCCGATCACGAAAATGGCGATCGGGGCTTTTTTGCACAAAAGCGCGTCTAGATTGGCACGGACGCTTTTCTGCAAAAAGTGCTTTTGGGGAAAAGTGTCCGTGCCAATCTAGATGCTCTTTTTCCGAAAATGCTTTTAACGGAAAACTTTTCCGTTAAAAGCATTTCCGGAAAATCATGCCAGTGTAGACGTAGCCTCTCTGTTTCTGGATACTGTCCAGACAATCACTCCATTTCCCCTTTTCTTAATTTCAATATATTTAATTTATTCAATTTCAGTAGTATCCCTAGGTATTCTCCTCTCCTACTGGTGTGAATAAACCTTATCCTTGAGGTATTGACCCAGATTTGTTCTTTTTTTTTTTATTTAATTGTTTATGCAGATTGAGAAGGTAAAGAAGATCTTAACATAACAGAAATATTCCAGGACAGTCAAATGACTATCATCCAATGGAAGAAGAGTTGCAACACTCAGATGGAACTTAAATTCTCCTTGATGCCCTCTGATACAAATATCACGGGAAAGCAACAAACGGGGAAGAATAGGAGACCTGTGTATTTGGAGTGCACCAACAAACTAGAAAAGGAAGATGAGGAATGGTCTTGCTATTGGCAGATCAGACAATGAGTGGGTGGCCTTTAGATGAGGAAGACTGGAAGCTGAAAAGCAAATGAGGATTTACTGTAAGAAATGCCTATAGCACATCTGGTTGAAAAAATGGAAAAGTGATATCACAAAACAAATTGAAATTGTAATTTTATTTTATTTCCACAAGGCTCTAAATGGACATTTTCCTGATTTTTTTCATTATTTTTAAACATTTTACCAACATTTGTACTGTAATAATTTTCAAGTGTTTGAAATATCCTTGCTAATAGCCAGTGAAAACTAAAATTCAATGTGTTTTCTGCATTTAGAACCCATTTACTACTTATCTACTTTCTTTCCTTTCTCACCCATTAAGCTACTGTTGATGCTATACTAGGCATATAAGGAAGTGGGACAACATAGTATACTACAGGAAAAGTCAATTCTGTCTCATGTATGATCAAAAATGTTGAGATAAATTTATGATATCTGACTAGCTCTGCTAAATTCCCTCTGTAATCAACTGTTTGGAAAACCAGAGATATAGTGAAATGCACATATTTGTTAAGGTTTCATAATTTTATTCCCATTTGCTTCAGTATGAAAATAGAAGCACAAATGAGCCAAAATATTTTGTGTTGATGGAGACAAAGATAATGATATGATCAGTATTGTAAATATGAACAGAAGTGATCGTGTGTGTTTGTGTGTGTGTATATATATATATATATATATATATATATATATAAAATACATTTAATACATTTTATACATGTATACATATGCTAGAAATCTAGATTGAGAGATAGAGTTAGTTAGTTTTTTGGCTATCTAAGCTGCATGGTAAGGTTCTATGGTACTGCTGATTATTAGAATTTATTTTTGGACAGATGGGCATGACTGTAAACTTTCTGTGAAAGAAACCCACCTGAGAATATTACATCTGGTCAAGAGGATGTACCATTACTGATCCCGCTTTAAGCTGCATTAATGTTGAACAAGTAATTACTTCTGCGGATGTTCTAGGAGAATTTTTGTCCTAGTTCTCTCAGGCAGGGTGTAAAGTAATTATTCTAATTAAGTCTTCAGTCACTGTTGTCGCTTTCTATCTGGGAGAGGCTCTCATAGATTAGACCAACCATAAATCTTGTAGCTTTCCTGATCTTACTATGAACAGGTCAGCCAGATGCTAGAGAATGTGTGTAGAATAGATTCCCAAAATAGTAAATGAGCATACTGAATGCTTCAAATGGCATATTCATGGATTACCTGCTCAACATGAATACAATAACCCATACATTTTTCAGTACCGGAGAAAATGTTATTCCCAACAATTAATCATTTGCCTTGGAGGTTTAATGAGCCCTTAGGAAAAAGATGTTTCAGTTAGACAGCATAAGCTGCATGACTAAAAATGCTTAGGGTGAGAGTTAGTTATTATGTTTTAAGCCAAATGAAGTATAACTACTCATTAACATGTTCCTGTAGCAGGAGAGAAATGAGCTTGCCTGCATTAAGAACTTATCATTGTAAAAAGTGAAATGAAAAAAAGCATATTGATGTTAAGGGTAATGTAAATTAGGGTTGAGAGAAACTAGAACTTTTAAAAATGCAGGTTATATACTGCTCTGCATAAAAAGAGAATGTCTATGTTAAAAAATAATATATTTTCAGTGAAAAACATTAGAGAAATGACAATAAACTTTTGAATACAAATTGAGTTCCAAATGTTCCAAATATAAGCACTAATGAATATATCTCCTGCACTTACTACAATGTATGTAAAACAAAAGAGTCAGGTAGAGAATGTCCAAGGAAGGAAATAGAAATGCAACTGTCAAATAAGGAACAAAAAAGGAAGATTGTTACGTTCTTCCTATTATTAGTTAATCCAGACTAAAGTTCAACAGTTTTCAAAAACTAAGTTAACTGATGGTCACGCAACATTGAGAATAAATAATTACAGAGAGAGAGAGCAAGAGAGAAAGAGAGAGATACCCAGTGCTTTATATTTCCATTACTAATAATGAGTTCAGCCCACAATTATGAACCTAAAACATCATTGTACAAAGCTCTGTCCTGCACTTTATACATGCGCACTATCTGTGGTGTGTGTGTGTGCTAGTATTTGTATATAAAAATAGCTTCAGTCCTTTCTTTTGTTCATATAAATTAAAATATGGCCTCCTATATTTCATGGTAAATGTGCCAAATGAAATAATGTCATATATATCTCCAAAATAACCGTAATATCCAAACTGGAGGGAAACTGATCATTTCATTTCAGTAATTTTGAAGTCATAAAATTAAATATTGCAGGATTGTAGATGACCCAGCAGTTTGAGATGGCTGCATGTTTGAAGCCACAAGAAAGTTGAAACTCTTGTTCAGATTTTCAAATTAAATAATTGCTTCTTTATGTATTTTGGTCCTTATTTTCTTTTTTAAATATGCTTCTCTATCCAGATATAAAGCCTCCCCAGCCTTCTCCCCTTCTCTCACCCACCCCATTCCTTATTAATTTAAATACTCCAACATTCTTCCTTCCCTTCCACTGTCTGTGAAAGGCAGTACAGCTAGACTACAATCTTGAAGGTCCCCTCCCCCTAGTTTCTGAAGGCACCAAATACTTGTGTATGGAAGATCTTTCCATTTTCAAAGCAATACAATCACTGTCTAAGTTTTCTCCTGAACAGCTAACCCAGTGGGTGATCTCAAATAAATTTATGACGTGCCAATGGTCTGATACCTAGTGCACATACTTGTCCCCAAATAAGCAAATATTAATGCCATACTTCTCCCCAAATAAGCAAATATTAATGCCAGTACCTAGAGCATGCTTGGCTTAACCACTTAGGGCTGCTAGAATCATAGTAGTTGTGGTCACAAGTAGCAATACCCTTCTTATGGTCTCCTGTGGTATCAGAGAAAAAAAAAACCCTTCTTTTCTTTCTTTCATGGTCCAAGACTTGCACTTGGCAAACATATTCCTATGTCTGTAGAGTCCTGCAGTTGCTTAGCTCCACCTTATGGGAGGAATGCAAGCCTGGAATTCTTGAATCAAGGATCTTAAAATACTTAAAAGATGTTCCTATCTCCTCCCTTAAAAATCAGTCAGCCCTAAAGTCTTGATTCAAACATTATACAAGTTTCAAGTTTCCCATTTTTATTTACTACATGTGGGATGATTTAGTCAAGATTAACATAGCTATATCCTATTATTTGTTTAGGAGTTTCTTGCTTTCAGAAATCCTTCCCCATGCTCTTATCCTGTTAATTATGTCCCTCCAGCTGTCATTCAAGATATTCCATCAAAATGCAATCCATTGTTTAGTTGGCATTCCCCCTCCCACAGGTTATTTCAGATTTCTGACCTAGAAACTCTCCCCACCCATTGTAATTATTATTAATTGAATTATTTTGGTGGAAGATCTATGATGTTTGCTGTGGTCCCTACCATCTATGAATCTATCAGAATTTCTTAGCTATTCACAAAAAAAAAAAAAAAAAAAAAAAAAAAAAAAAAGTAGAAATACATTGTGAGTTAATGTGGCCCTGAGGAACACTAACATCTAATGCCATGCATTTGAACAGTGTGGGTTGGCTACATATATCAGAGAAACTATCTCCATTCCATTTCTGCTACTTACTGGGATAGGGAAGAGATACTGATCATCTTGTTGCTTGCATTTCTACTCCCTGTTCCCCTCACACTATGAGTTATCAGATTCTGCACCTTTTTTTTTTTTCAGCAGAGTGGGAAATTGTTTTGGCAGTAAGTCAGTGGACACAAATGTTATGATGTTCAGTACCTCTGTGTACAATGTGTCAGGTTTTAGTTGTTATTTGCTACAATACATTTTAAACTCTTTCACAGTTGGGCTGTTTTATTCAGCAGTAACTACTGTAGTTTCTTAGCTTGACTACTAACAGTGACAGTAAGCTGTTTGTCACAGCTCAATTCTCCAACCTGGCATTTCAAGTGTAGATATGGGGTCCGGCTAGCAGAATAAACTCTGTAAGAATTTGTCTCTGTAACTCCCAGAGACAATCTTGTCCAGTCTCAGTTTTTCTGAGACCCAAAAAGAAAGAAGACTGATCGCTGCCACAACCGAGTGTAACTAAAAATATCAAATAAACCGTTTTCCATGGAAGAGATCACTTGGAATCCCCTCAATGAGGCAAAGCTCTCCACTGCCCCTCTACCCCGCCCCAACTTCCATTTTGCTTGGAGTTAGGAAAACAAACAGAGATAATCTGCAGAGAACAATGGGGATCTGTTTCTCCCGGGTAACTTAGGCAGGTAGGTTTAAGGACACAAAAAAAATCAACCAATGCCCGTTAACCAAAACAAAAAGAAAGCACTTTTTATTATTAAAAGAAGACTATGGTTGCAAGCATAGTAAATGTCTGGATGTTAAAAACCATGGATTGAAATAGACTCAGGGAGAATCCCTGGGCTGTAATCCTTAGTTACAAAAGAGAAAAACAATTAACCAGCTCAGACATGATTTCCAAACCCCCAAACAGGGAAAACAATAAAACCTGATGGACTATCTAAACTTTTCCCTACTTATACATTACAATGAATTCAAGGAGTCTGTTCCTGAGAGAGTCCATATCTTCTGCTACCTGGGGAAAAAAACTGCTGCTGACCCAAAAACAAAGGGAAAAAAACCTTCTTTTGGTTTGAAATTTCTTATCTGCATTTTGTTGACTGAATGCCCAAAGCACCCTCTTTCAGGTGCATCTCTAAAGTTGCATAACCCTTTCCTTGCTCTCCAGGTAAATCAGACTCTCCTTTGCAGCTCCTATTCATGACACACACCCCAAATCACAGCTGGTGATGGAAGGTTGGTCCACATTGGCTATGATTTCTTCACGAGGTCTAGGAGGTAACACAGTCAATGGTATATGTCATGGCTCCTTCCCCACCCTGGCATGATAAATGCAGAAGTGGGGGCCAGCAAGTGTACCCCAAAGCCTTATCTACCAGGCTTTGGTATAAAACTTCCCCCAAAATCTTAAAAACCTAGATTTTGGGAATAAAACTTCCACTGCCACCACCCAAATATTAATAATGAGATTAGGGGAAAGATCATTTGGGAAATCTAACCCCTATTATAAAAATCAGGACATACAAGTAACCAATGCCAGGTTAATAAAAAGAAAAGAGTAAACTTTTATTATTACAACAATATTCCTGTTGCAAGCATAAGGATCAGATGGAAAGGTAACATAATATACTTATGGAGGAATTACACCATGGGCTAGAATTTAGTTAAAAAGAAAAGCCAAACATCTCTTAAGCAGTGCCAGATATCAGATTCCATACCAAACCCTTAAAACAATAAAGCCTAACGAAACTACCTAAACTTTACCCTACTTACAGAAAGTGAAGAATTGTTTCTTGGAGAGAGAGAGAGACATGCTTATCTCTCCCTGTAGCTGCAGAGGACTCACCCAGAGAAACCAAAGGAGAAAGGAAAAAACCCAAATTCCTTTGTCCCAGTTTGAAAGTCCCACCTACATTCCTACTGGTCATTCCACCTGGCTAGGTGTAGTTAACCCCTTAATCCCCAGGCTGCTGGCTAACCCTCATAATCATGACAGTATACATGAACGCTCTACTATACTACTGAATACATGAGAACTAAACAAACCACTTCCACATCTGTGGAATACAGTGACTGATCAAAGGGAGAGTTCTAAGTAGCTGAATCTGGAAATGCCTTTCTGGAGAGTGCATCAGCCACCTTGTTGTTAGTCTCCTTGATGGTGGGAAGCTACCTTAGCATGGAATGGTGAGTCTGCAGATGAAGGCGTCTTCCCCACACATATGGTTGTAGGTTCTCTAGAGCATCCACAATAGAATAGCACTCTTTCTCTGAGACAGACCATTGGCTTTCTCTGAGATTTTTTTGCTGAGAAACACAACAGGGAGAAGTTGTTGATTTGGCCCAATCTGCATCAAAACTGCCCCTACATCACACTTGGATACGTCTGTGGTGACAACAAAAGGCTTGTCATAGTCTGGGGCCCTTAGTACAGGGTCAGACATAAGGGCAGCCTTAAGCTAGTTAAAAGCTTCCTGGCATTTGCCAGTCCAATGAACTGCATTTGGGTGTTTTTTTTCTTGGTCAGGTCTGTTAGTGGTGTGGTGATCTCACTGTAGTGCGGTACAAATCACATGTAATACCCAGCCAAGAAGGATTGGATTTGTTTCTTTGACGTAGGGATAGGCCAGTTTGGGATAGCCTTTACCTTAGCCTGTTGATAGTTCCTTGACTCACCTGGTGTCCAAAGTAAGTCACTCTGCTTAGGCCAATTTGACATTTTTTTGGCCTTAACTGTTAGCCTTGCCTCCCTTATGTGTTGGAAGACAGCTTGGAGGTGTTCTAAGTGTTCTGCCCATGTATCAGAGAATATGGCCACATTATCCAAATAGGCCACTGCAAATTCCCCAAATCCAGCTAGTAGATTATCCACATGTCTTTGGAAGGTTGCAGGTGTATTGCACAGCCTGAAAGGGAGAACATTAAACTCAAACAGCCCTGCATGTGTAATGAAGGCTGACTTTTCCTTGGCTGCTTCTTCCAGGGGTACCTTGGAAGGGTACCCCTTGGTTAAATCTAGGGTGCAGATGAACTGGGCACACCCCAGTTTCTCCAGTAGCTCATCTGTGTGTGGCATTGGATAATTTTCTGGGCAAATTACAGCATTCAGCTTATGGTTGTCCATGGTAGTCCACTCAGAAGCAGATTTCTCCATCCAGTTTGGGAACTAGGACTACTGGAGAAGCCGATGCACTCTCCAAAGGGTGAATTACACCCATCTCTAGCATGTCCTTGACCTCCTCTATAGCTGCTTTGGCTGAAGGAGCCAGTCGGTAGGGTTGGGCCCTGACTGGACGAACATCACCTGTGTCAATGGAGTGACACACCCGTTTGGTCCACCCAGGGGTGGCCGAGAACATTGGGGTGAACCTGGTGCACAGCTCCAAAATCTGCCGTCACTGCTCATGGCCAGGCTAATGGAGGGGCTCACCTCTTCTACTCCGCCTTTTCCTTTCTTGTTGTAGTAGGCTCTCTTGGGCCACTTCTCTTGAGCAGTAAACTGAAGAACCTTCTTGTCTGCCAGGCTCCCACGCATATTCCTTCAGTTTAAATTAATTTTAGATAGGCTTTCCATATTTTCAAAAGTTATGACAAATTATTAAAAGTCATTTAAACTTTCTGAACTAGCACTAATGTTTTGTTTTTAAAAGTAAATTTTCTCTCAAGAAAGTCTAACATAAGAACATAAGAATTGCCGTACTGGGTCAGACCAAAGGTCCATCTAGCCCAGTAGCTTGTCTGCCAACAGTGGCCAGCACCAGGTGCCCCGGAGGGAGTGGACCGAAGACAATGATCAAGCGATTTGTCTTGTGCTACCCGTCTCCAGCCTCCAACAGACAGAGGCCAGGGACACCATTCCTACCCGCTGGCTAATAGCCTTTTATGGACCTAACCTCC
>JANRFK010004893.1:22879453-22903816 GCA_030068395.1 Apalone spinifera | reverse complement strand
CAAAAGCAGCTGCTTTTGCGCAAAAACTTGCCAGTCTAGACGCAGCCTAGTTGTCTTCTCCACTACACTGGTTAGTCTCACCCAAGGATATAGGCATCCTGTGACCTCCGGAGAGTTCAATTCACACACTCCTGTGCCTTATTCTAAAGCCAGCCCCCTGTATTAGAATATACAGTAATCATAGGCTGGAGTGTTTTTAACTTCCTAAGAAAACACATTCTATATTACATATTCCCAATTTCTCCTTCAAAACTTCAGAATCTGTTGAGAAGTATAGTTGGGGCCACTTTTTTGTTCTGCAGCTAGGAGCTACAGAAATAAGGGAAATGGGATGGCACATGAATAGTGTGGATTCTCCTGCTCACAGTAACTTTTCTGTTTATCAGAGTTTTCAGGGTCCATACAAGAAGCACAGTGTATAACAAATTCAAGACCACATGGAAATTGTTGCTGAACCAGAACTTTAAAAGCCTGCAAATAAAATGTATATAAGTTGAAGTCTGCACTGGCTATGAAAAAATTAAGTTGAGTAGGTCACCCAAATTAACTACCCAATTGTATTTGCACTTGTTGCTGGAAGTAATTTTCATGCCTCTCACTTAAATCAAAGGGATGCCAAAGAAATATATTGGTGCCTTGCAAATGGAAATAGGAAACATCTCTGATCTCAGCAACATAGCTATATTCAGAAATGACTTGCATCTTCCAAAACTGCCAGTCCTATGAGTGCTCTAGAGCATTTGTAGTTGTCAAGAATTTGGTACTTATTTTCCAAGGATGTGTGTGACAGGGCGCTCCGGCCCCACACTGTAGGTCAGCCTGTGGGCGGAACACAGCTGGCTGAGAGTGTCCATCCCCCACGGCCTTGCTAGGCATGCTCCATGGTGAGCAGCACTATAAAAGGCCCTGAGACAGCTCACTTGGGGCAAACCACTGAAGGGGAAGGACCTGCAGAGCCAGCTCCAGAGCCAGAAGAGCTCGTGCAGCCAGAAACAACATCGCTACAACTCCCAGCAGCAACCACCGCTGCCACCGCAGCTCCAGCCTCAGAGTCGAGGGAGAGGTACAGTGGCAGAGAGACGCAAGGAGGTAAGAAGCAGTCCAGGGCAGGGAGTGGCACTCCCCAGGTGCTCAGCAGGTTGTGGGGAGAAACCCCTTGCTGAGTAGGCAGTGGACCAAGCCACTTCCAATAGACCCCTGGGCCGGGACCAGGTGGAGTAGGAGGGCCCTATTGGAAGGTCCCCTATCCTCCCCCTCTGCGGTGTTCTGGAGGAGAGAAAGGCCCAGAAACCTAATGACTAGACTTCAGGGCTGTTTTTACCCCAGGAGGGGAGCCTTATAAAGACTGTGCCTCACGGCTGTATTTATCCCAGGAGGGGAGCCTTATAAGGACTGTGCTGCAGGGCTGTATTGACCCCAAGAGGGGAGCCATATAAAGACTGGGGCACAGGGCTGTATTTACCCCAGGAGGGGTGCCTTATAAGGACTGAGCCATAGGGCCAGACTGATGTTGACAGAGGGACATCAGGTATGCACCAGCCATTGCTGTGTGGGCCCTGACAAACAGACTTGCAGGGGACTTTAATGGGGAGACCCTGTCTGAGGGGGCCATGCCCCTCAACACTGTGAAAGAATACTGCTAGGTACCCCCTCAAGTTCTCTTGTTAGTACTCCTCTCCTACTTCGCCAGGGATTGCTGGACTAGATCCAAGGAACAAGAGATAGTGGAGGGGAAGAGACAGAGGAACGACAGGGATGAGAGGCAACTTATACTGCCAGAAACATCAGAGAATGGCATTTTAAAAGGGAAAATTGGCCATTTGGGACCTGTATTCCAACATGTTAGATACTACATACATTCAGCTAGTGTTGAGCCCTCAGATGCTTTAGGCACTAAAGGGCATATCTACACTAGGAAATTATTTCAAAATAACGGAATTTGATATAACTTCCAATTTAACAAAATTGAAATCGCATTTCTACACTACGGGGAAGCATTGAAATTGGTCAACTATTTTGAAATAGCTCATCCACACTGATTGGAGCCTGCTTTGGACTTAGAGCCTTCAGAAGCACTCTGGGGAGGGCACCTTGTTCCATGAGGAGTACCGGTAGTTCGAATTAGAGATCCTAATTCGAACTACCAACTCCATGCTGCGTGTAGCCATGGGCACGGAGTTCAGACTAAGGGGGATTTAAAAATGGCGGCGCCCGGGAAGATGCAAATGAAGCCCGGGATATTTAAATCACGGGCTTCATTTGCAACTCTGGTTGCCCTCATTTGCCTACCTAGATTGAACTAACGAGTTAGTGTAGACATACCCCAAGAGGGCAGAGACTTCTCATGGCTGGTTGGTCAAGCAAGCTGTGATGCATACTTTTGGGGCTACTCTCTATGGCCACATCTCACACACCATTCCTTCATTGCCTCCCCACTCGTGGGAGGAACAAAAGGGACACATTGTGTTTTGGTTGCCCTTGTGGATGTCACAGCACTCACAGCATAGAGCCAGGGCCACTGCAGAGCTGTGCTAGGCTCACGAGCCTTGTGCTGTTCCACATCAGCACATGCTGCTTCAGCAGGATGAGAACCAGCCTGGACTGCAGGCCCTGATCAACGAAGCCCTGGAGCTCCTGCTGCTGCAAATGCTCCTCAGTCCCCTGAATACCACAGAATGCTGTTTTGGTGGTGGGAGACCAGTTTGGACTGGTGGGACCACACTGTCCTGCGGATATGGGATGACCAGCAGTGACTGCAGAACTTCCACATGAGGAAAACCACCTCTCTGGAGCTCTGCAAGTGGCTTGCCTCTGCCCTCAGGTGCCAGGACATCCACATGCAACCCACCATTCCTGTGCAGAAGTATCTTGCCATCAGTCTGTGGAAGCTCACCATGACGGACAGCTACCACTCTGTTGGGACCCAGTTTGGCATGGGGAAATCCACAGTCAGGGCCATGCTCATACTAGTAGTGAAGGCCATCAACCAAGTGCTGCTATGGAAGGTCATCACTCTGGGGAATGTGGACATCATCGTTGATGGCTTTGTTGCCAATGACTTTCCCAACTGTATGGGATGGAGGGGCATAGACCGCATACACAGTCCCATCCTGGCTCCCAACCACCTCAGACTACATCAACAGGGAGGGGTACTTCTCCATGGTGCTGCAGGCCCTTGTGAATCACAAGGGATGATTCACTGATATCAACGTCAAGTAGTCAGGAAAAGTGCACAACACCCATATCTTCCGGAACTCCTGCCTCTTCTGAATGATGCACACTGGCACTTTTTTCCTTCAGCCACACCCTCAGAGTCAGGGAAGTGGCCATGGCCATCGTCATCCTGGGCGACACAGCCAACCTCTTGCTCCCCTTCCTCATGAAGCCCTACACTGGCAGCCTGGAGCACTCCAAAGCCAGGCTGAGCAGGTGCCACATAGCAGGTGCCACATAGTGTACATTCAGCCATTTAAAGGGGAGCTTCAGGATTCTCCTTGCCCATCCGGACCTCAGCAAACACAACATCCCCTTTGTGGTGGAAGCCTGCTATGTGCTCCACAACCTTTGCATGAGCAAGAGGGAAACATTTCTGCTGGGACGGCGGGGGTGGGGGCAGGAGACAGAGGCTGAACATCAGGCCAGAGCGTTTGAGCTGCTGAACACTAGGACCAGCAGGAGAGCACATCAAGGGACTGTGCTTATCAGGGAGGCCTTGAGGGAACATTTCAGCCAAGGCCAGCTGTGAGACTTTCCTCCATGCTTCTCAACAAGGGGTCCCTGCATTCCCTGTGTGTGCCTTTCCTCTCCCCCTGCAGAGCAAATAATAAAGCCTTCTTTTTTGAAACAGACTGTTTATTGGGGGATATACAACAGAGGAGGGGTTGGGGAAAGAACCTGAAATAGAGGAAGAGCAGGGAGGAGGCTTCTGGGATGGGGCTGGTAGTGGTGCTTGCCTCCGGGTGCTCAGGAGGCTTCAGCTCCCTGAAAGGTCCCACTGCCCTGTATTCTGGGGCCCTGGTGTCCCGTAAGGGGCTAGGAGGGGAAGCCATGGCGAGAGGCAGGGAGGTGGCTGGTGACCCACTCCATGCGCTCCATCACTGAGGTGAGAGAAGAGCACATGGCCTCATGCTGGCACCCCAGTTGGTCCCAGGCAGCCTTCCTCTGCTCCCGGTCAGCCCAGTGTTCCTCCCAGGTGGCAGCCTGCTCCTGGCACTCCTCCTCAAACCCCCAGATGAAGGATTTGCCCCCATTTCAGGTCCTTGTGGGTTCTTTTCTGCCTGTGGATCCAACGGAGTCATGCAGATGATATGGGAGGTGGGGGACGTGCCAAACTCACAGCTGTTCCAGTTGTGAAGGAAAATTACAAGGGCAGTCAAAACAGGAGACACTGTGTATGAAGCCTAGCCCTAATTTCTGAGCTGACACCAAAGATTTTGGTTCAGATGATGGTGATGTGCTTTCAGCAAGGCCATATGTTGTGTAGACAATGGGCACTTTCCAGCAGGGGCATGCACGTTCCAGGAGAGTATTGCTACACCCATGGCCTGGGGATAAGCAGGCATGGGAAAGTGCCAGCCAGGCCAGGGTCCTTTGAGTGCTAAGGGAGGGTGGGGCAGCTCAGCTTCCTGCTGGCTCCAGGATCAGGAGCTAATCCTGGCTGGTTGGCTGGCCTCCTCCTCCTCTTCCTTCTTCTCAGCATTGTCCACCACCCTGCCCTCCTGGTCATGTGTTGGACAGACTCCATGATGACAGGGGTTGGGGGGAGATGGCATCCAACTGGTCAAAATAGCAGCAGCTGTGTGCAGTGCTGCCCCAGAGCATCTGCTCTACTCCCTGGTCTTGAGATAGGTATGCTGGAGCTCCTTAATCTTCATCGGGACTTGGTTCAGGGTTTGGTTGTGGCCTTTCTTGGCTAGGGCTCGTAGCGATCCAGCTGTAGACCTCTGCATTTCTCTTTCTGGTGCAGAGATCCTGGAGGTTGTTCTCCTCCCCACAGACCTCCATGAGGTCCAGGATCTCCACACCAGTCCAGGCTGGATCTCTCGTGTCCCTGGCCAGTGGCAGCCGAGGGAGCAGCAAAAGTGCTGGCAGCCATGGGAGGCTCTATGGGAGCGTTGGGGTTAGTTGTGGCTCCTTCATTTGCTGCTGTCTTGCATATGGCTCTCACTGCTTTCCAACGTGTGAGAAGCCTTTCTTCTGCTGCCTGGAGTTTTAAGCTCCACAGGAGAAGGGGAGCAGTGGAGATGCCAGGTGTGGCCAGAACTGCAACTGAGAGGCCTCTGGAGGCCCATTATTTTGAATTAGCAGCAGTGGAGCATCCACACTACCACTATTATGAAATAACTATTTCGATATTAGCATTATTTCCTGAGGAAAGCAAAAGTATGGATTTCAAAATAACCAGTTCCTTATTTTGAAATAATGGGCTTGGGAGTGTGGATGTTCCACTTATTCATTTGACCTAAAGGGGGTTATTTCAAAATAACTCCCTAGTATAGACTAGGGTTATGGGTCTGTTTCCCTCTGTGAAGATTCTCAGGAGCCTATATTTGAGGGGCTGGGAATAGGCACACTCCTAAGTACCTGAGGAATTTACAAAAATAGGCAAGCTCCAAGTATCTCTACTGGATCAGCTTCTAAAGGCAAGATAGTGGTTATAGACAGTTTAGCTTCCCGAAGGGGTTCCTTCTCCTCCGGGTAAGTGGGCGGCCACTCAGCCCCCACTGCACTGGCCCTTTAAGTCAAGCCCCAAGTCACTAGTCCGTTTCTGGCCTTTCTTCAGGTGAGCGGCACACAAACAAAGTCGGCTTAGCTATATACAGTCCCGGCCCTGGTTCAGAGAGGTGGCAAACTCACAGAGTCCGCTTATGGCTATGCCAACCCCTGGTTCAGGGCATGGCAGCGCATAAACAAAGTCAGTTTAAGGATCGGCCAGGCCCTGGTACAGGGCGTGGCAGCAAGCAAACCCAGTTAGTTTATAGACGGGCCAGGCTCTGGTTCAAGGCGTGGCAATGAACACACACAGCAGGTTTGGGGGTTCCTTGTTCAGGAGGGGTGCAGGCTAACCGTCTGTGGTGGTGGTGAGGGGGAGACTGCCACCCGGTAGGTGGGTGGCAGGGGGCCACAGCCCACCCACTCCAGGGCGCCCCAGCCGAGGGCCCTAGGAGCAGCAGTGCAGGCTGCTACTGGCTCAGCAGGGGCTCCAGCCTGAAAAGCGCTGGCCTTGGGTCCTTTAACAGCCCCCACTAACCCCTGGGCCACTTCCCGTCTCCTCCTCAGCCGGTACCTGGGTTTCTGGCGGCACAGGCAGGGAGTCCAGCGTGGTCTCTTCCCACTGGGATCCTGGGGGTCCGGTCCAGTCCTCTGCTGCTTTCAGGTCCGCAGGGATCAGCCAGTCTTCTGGTGCAGGCAGAGTCAGGCGGCTGGGGCAGCCCTTAGGGTCAGGCTCTGTCGTGGTCTTGGGCTCAGCCTCCAGCCTTGGCGGCAGCAGCAACAATATCTCTCAGTTCCTGGGCATGGGCTGGGGCACAGAATCAAACTGGCCCTCTAGCTACTCGGCAGGGTCTTATATGGTAGGTGGGTCGGACCAGGCCTCAGCCTCCCAGGCAGGGAGTAGGTAGTCGGCCTCTGGCTCAAAGCAGGTTGGAGGCCTGTTCCAGGCCCAGGCCAGGCCATGAGCAGGCCTCTGGTTCCTCTGCAGGCTCAGCCCTGACTAAGTCCACAGGCTGGGCTTTTATAACCCTAGGTCTGTCCCCTGACTTCCTGTCAGGTGTCTGGGCAGGGTCAGGCTCAGCCCAACATGGTGGCCAGAAGGGTTCCTCCTCCTCCGGGTCAGTAGGTGGCCACTCCGCCCCACTACAGGTGTACTCAGAAAGTGTCTAAACTTGTGCAAAATACGCAAGAAGAAATTGTGGAACTCTTACTCCCATGGTTAAAGTTCTCACAGAAGTTCAATTATATTCTATGATGTGGTTCAGGGATTTGAACTTGAGTCTCCTACAAGCTAGATGCACACCCTAACCAGCAGAACTGAAGAGTCTTCTCAGCTATGCCTGGCTCTAATGAATAGTTAAATAATTATACACTGTTAAACAGCCTTAACAGGAGAAATTAAAAGATGCCTGCTCTCAAAGGGTATGTCTACACTTGCACCCTAGTTAGAACTAGGGATGCAAATGCAGGCATTTGAAATAGTCAATGAAGCGGGGATTTAAATATCCCGCACTTCATTAGCATGATCTCGTCTCAAAAAATGAGGAGTAACGTTAGTTCGAACTAAGGGGTTTGGTTTGAACTAACGCATCCCGGCGCACACTTCCTGGTTCGAATCAGCTGAGATTTGCGCTAGCACACCGGTGAGATCATGCTAATGAAGTGTGGATATTTAAATCACTGCTTCATTGACTATTTCGAATGCCTGCATTTGCATCCCTAGTTTGAACTAGGGTGCAAGTATAGACATACCCCAATACACCATAGCCTATTGGTTAAGCCAGGTTGTTGAGACACTCAAATTCAAATCCCCATCAGTCAGAAAAGACACTTGAACCCAGCTTTCCCATAGGTTAGGTGAGTGCTAGACCCACAGTGCTAACTGCTATTGCATGAGAGCACCCGTTGTGAATCCTACACCTCACCTTTTGTTCAGTGATGGGCAGGAGACATAGCAAATTAAATCACAGCTTAAACTAGGACAAATGATAAGGAACCAAAAATAAACCGAGGAAGCATGGCAGTATGTCATATGTCTGTTGGCATCAAATCCTTATAGATGTTGAGTTTGCATGTAGGAACAGACACCGTGTTAATAGCACTTTAGCTTTATAATCGTGGGTAGCTTCTTGGAATGAAGAGCTAGGTCAAAAGGTTGGACTTAGTTTCAATGTGTACAAAGAGTAAAAATAACAAATGTGATAAAAGCCTGTGACTTACATTGGCTTTGTTTTGCTGGGTTGTGCAATAGTTTAATCAAAGACAAATGTCTTGCCTTCATTTATTTCTGACTTTCAGATTATAGATGTCTAGTCGTTCTTAAGACATTGACAGAAGCAAAGTTAGCCCTCTTCTTCTGGGTACAGGAAATACAGTTGCACGCGCTGAACACAGGGACTTGCAGGCTAGAAGGGTTATGTCAGCTGCAGAGAGTTAATTAATTTCCACAGACTGCTATAAGAAGGATGTGCTGTAGGAAACTGGGTTGCTTACTCTAGCTGTGAGCACAAGGTTGGAAGGGCCTGTAAGAATTGGGGTAGAGTGGGTCTCTGAGGGTGTCTACACTGCATCCTAAATTTGAAATAAGATACACAATTTGTGTAGCAAATTGTGTAGCTTATTTCGAGTCTATTTTGAAACAGGCTATTTTGAAACTTGGTGCTGTCTACACAGCACCGAATTTTGAAATAGAACACTATTTTGAGACATCCCTTATCCCGAGGTTTACAGGAATGCCAAAATAGCGCGTCCGCTATATATTTTGAAATAGCGGATATGTTCAAAAGACGCAGGGTAGCTATTTCAGGATACCTCTGGTATCCAGAAATAACTTTGATATGTGGCTGTACCCTGACTTTTGCTGAAATTAGTCATAGTTTATACATTCATGCTTTCATTCCTGGCTGAGGGAAGTCCTATTGTATTCATGTTTTGCCTTTAAAGGGGGTAGGAGTTTTCTGTGTATTTACAATTTAGTTTTACAGTGAAGCATGCAACAATGGTGTTTAAATTACAGTCTGTGCACCATGAAGAATAATAGATTTGCTGCAGCACTGTTATGAGGCCTGATGATCAACTGTAATTTAATTAAGCTATTCAAATACCATAAAGACTCGAGTTGTATGAGATGCCTGCTTGTGAGTGTACAGGTGTCCTATCTATGAGCTTACCTGACACATGGCTCTCCATATCTTTAAAAATCAACTGATTGGGCACAAACCCTCACGATTATTTATTTAAATATGCACTTTTCAGTAACAAACAAAAATGGTGATTGTATTATAAATATTTCAGGAAAAATGTTGAACATCATGGAGAGAAAAAGGGGAGGGGAGCATGAATTTTCCTTCCAATAAAGATTAGGCATGAGTACCATGACAAAAAAACACATAATTAATAAGCAAGACTATAAGGGTATGTCTACACTAGGAAATTATGTTGAAATAATTAAATTCAAAATAATAACTCCCAAAATGACTATTTTGAAATAAGCTTATTTCCCAAGGAAAGTACAGTTTTCAAAATAACCAGCCTATTATTTTGAAATAACAGGCTTAGTGTTGGGGTGCTCCGCTTGTTATTTCAAAAGAAGGGGTGGGGATATTTCAGAATAAATCCCTACTGTAGAATAGGGCTAAGATAGCCATGAGTAGAATGAGAGGGGTTACAACTGAGTGAAATTGCTTCTAGGACATGAGAGGGAAACTCTGTAGAATAGTGATCCAAGATAAATGAAAGGAAACATATTAGTCTGATTAGAGAAACAGGGAACTGCAACGGATTATACTAAGATGATGTTAACAAGAACTGTTCTGCAGTTTTAATAAGCAGTGCAAGGTATAAGCAGATTAAAATAAGTATATAGTAGTGGGCTTTAGTACTAGATAATAATTATGAGCATGCAAAATGCATTAGCATTGTTCACAAGAGGTAAAGGACAAGGTAGCAAAATCAGGGCATAGAAAAATATAAAAGAATAGCTTCTAGCAAACTATGTCATTAGATGCAGGAGCATGGTAGGCAGTTAAATGAAAGATGAATTTCATTTCAATGAAGGCTGACAGAGTAGAGAAACCCTTCTAATTATGAATCAGGAATGGACAGGAATTCTTTTATAACCCAAGCAACTATTATGGTTTCTGGTTATTCAGTAAAGTAATATGACATTTCCTTAGCAATATTAATACTCATCTAGGGTAAATTAATAATGAGTAAAGATTGAAAGATTCAGCTCAGTTTGAATGCTTTTCCGAAGCTTTCCTAATGAACTTGTACAGCATGTTGTTTGTAGATATTGAGCTTGAAATCCTGTGAGAACAGGATCCATCGTGACAATAAGTAGATTAAAATCATTAGACTCAGCATGGCTGCTATATAACTGAGTCACAGAAGCTATTGTATACATCTAAACAAAATGTGGAAAAAATATGATTAAGTGTCCAAGATCAAAATAAGTGTATTTCCTAATGGAATTCACTTCCAATGAAGACCAAAGAAAGGAACATAAACTATGGCAGGTAAAAAGTAAGATGGGTGGGGTGAAATAGAAGCTTACAGGAGAAAGTGACAAAGACACTGCCCTTGAAGCAGAAAGGGTGCCCTGAAGAGAGAGAGATCTCTAGGCTCATTGCATAGGGATGCTTAGCCAAAATAAAGCAAGCAACCAGTCTTCTTTTGGCTTATGCACTGTGAACCCTAATATAGATTTATAAAGAGAAAATGAGAAAATGAACTTGACAATTTTTCATTTGATATAATAAATTGTTTTGCTTGTGCTGTGCTCAGCCCAATTTACTATTCTTCACTCATACATTAAGTTTCTCATGTTATACATGGTGATTGAATAGATAGATGGAAGAAGATGGTAATTTTCCAGGCAAATATATGCATTTGGACTATTCATTTATGAAAATTAAAATTGTATTATTGATATTGGAAACAAAAGGGTTTCATTTTCATCTATAAATCACTTTTTGGGGAGAAGTCTTTTGATGCTGTTAAGAAAACAAGTTAAATTATTTGGAGCACAGTATAAAACTGATTGCTAGCAGTAGGGAAAACATTTAAAAGATTTATAGAAACCAAGACTGTAATAAATAACTAATTGTCATGGCAACCATAATACCAAACTAGGTCCAAAATTATTAATTATTAACTAGTTGTAGTTGTTTTCCTGTTGTATATTTATGTGGTGGTTGGTTTGTTCCTTAACTAAAGTAATTACAGTTTTTCAGTAACAGGCAAAGGAGGAAATAATTTATAATACCAGACACAGTTACAGTTTGTCTAAATAATACTATGGAAAACTGGTTTTGTTTTTGCTTAGTTGTCGGGCAATTTTTTGTTTTATTATTTAATAGACTAGAATAACATTATCTTTATTCTGGTTCCATAAATTGCAAATGGAACAGAGGAAAAATGCTGACCTCAACACTTTGTACTGAAGGGAAGTGTTTTGTGAAATGAAGAAAAGAGGAGAGAAATGTTTAAAGAAAGATAATAAAAAAAATCCATTTTGTACCTTGCCATAAAGCAGAATGAAGATCATGGTATGCTAAGGGCTTTGCTATGGATTTAGAGCATAACTCTGTCAATTCTAAACAAATGCCCTCAATGCCCACGCAGGTCACTGAAAGCTGAATGTGTTGAGCCCCTTGTGAGACTGGCTTAGGAAAGCTTCAGGCCATGGTAGGGGAGGTGTACTACTCAGCAGCAGTTTTTGAGGCAGATACATTATTTCTTTGAGCAATAATATAACAAAGTTATTACAAACTTTGGCCAGAATGTGGCTCTCTAAGAACAAATGTGGAAGGTGCCAAGGGACCTTTGCTGTTGCCAGTCACAGTCATGGCCTTTGCTCTCCCCAGGCACACAAAAAGTTGGGGGAGACTTTGGTTACTGCTGATACTAGGCTCCTTAAAGGGAGGAGAAATCACTAGAAGCAGAGCCAAAGTCAGCTCTAGGGATGGAAAGAGAGAGAGTTAAAGCAATTCCTGGTCCAATGTGCCCATCCCCACAGGTTCCAGAAATACTGTACTAGAATTTGGGCAGAATGTCTTTGGAAGAGATTGCTGGGGTGATGTATCCTTTGAACCTTCCTCTCTGCTCACCACCTTAAAACCATAGTAGAGCTGCTGAACATGATAGTCTGTGATACCCTTTCACAAAGGTTCATACTGCTGGCTGGTTATAGAAGAGCAGGCAAAGCCAGGATTCCAGCCCTTGTATTTTTTGATTTAGTAGAATCTGAGCATATCAGGGGCTACGCTTTCTGAGTCTTCATTGACTAGGAAACTAAGGAATAGGATTTTGCTGATCTTTTGCACAAGGAAGAAGGTTCTTGACACTCTTTCCCCTCCTCTTTTGAGCAGCCATAGTCTGGGCCTTTTCCTAATTCTGCTGTAATTGCTGGGATTTTTTTCAATTGATTTGAGTCATTTTGAATCAAGCTAAGAACTCCCTAAATAAGGAGTCCATTTCTAACATTCCAGGATCTTGGCACATTAGATAAATTGATTCATGTAGATTTAAGTAAAAGTAAAAGGGAAAAACCTTTAACCCCTTATAACACATTTCAAGTGAATGCTTTGAAGGTAAAGATGATCCATTATGAATACCTTGTATTTGACAAGAACATTGTTTATTGCTTAGATCTGCTGGATAACATCATTTGCATATTTTGCTGCCCTTTGCACATAAAAGAATGTACTAACAACAGAATGCAGAAAACACGATTTTACTAGAACTGGTACAGACATACAAAGATAACAGAATGATGAACGAATGTGACTGGCATTTTGCTTACCACAAAATCAGAGTGCTTTCTTGCTGGCACTAAGAAGTGAAAACAATTTTGTCTTGTAGATGGGAAAGGAAGAGCGAAAAACTAATAGTAAGTGAAGATGATACTGAAAGAGAAGATGGAAAGAGGATGAAACCAATGGAAAAGGATGGTATAATTAAAGTATTGGAGAAGATTTCTTGCTGCTTGAGAGCTGTCTCTCTTTCTACCCACTTGCTCATCCACAGTCACAATCTAGCCCTATGCATTTGTGTACTTGAATGAACTAATTTGTGTAATTAGGGCAAAAATCCTTCCAAAAGTTCATTTAAGGTGGGTGACTTTCCATGTGAAAGAAGCAAAATCAAAGAGAAGACAAAACAATCAGAGGAGAATACTGGAAGAAGCAAGGGACACTACAAGGTGAAGAACTGCATAGGTTTCTGATCCAAATGGCACTGAAGACAACAATTGTCTACATTACAGCAGTCTATCTTCACTTGCTTATGGGCAGCCGCACTACCTAGAAGCTCTGTAAATTTATGTGCAGCAACTCTGCTTATGGCATTGGAAAAGGTTCAGAAAAGGTCAACAAAAACCATTAGGGATTAGGAACGGGTGCCATATGAAGAGAGATTAAAAAGATTGGAATTTTCACCTTAAAAAATAGGAGAGTAAGGGGGATATGATAGAGGTCTATAAAATCATGACAGTTATGGCGAAAGTGAATATGGAAAAGGTACTTACTTGTTCCCACAACATAAGAACTAGGGGTCATCAAATGAAATTAATAGGTAGCAGGTTTAAAATAAACACAAGGTTTAAAACAAACAAAAGGAAATATTTCTTCATGCAGCACATAGTCAACCTGTGGAACTCCTTTTCAGAGGATGTTGTAAAGATTAGGACTTTAACAGGGTTCAAAAAAGAACTAGATAAATTCATGGACAATAGGTCCATCAATGGCTGTTAGCCAGGATGGGTAGGAATGGTGTCCCTTGCCTCGAGAGGGATCACTTGATGATAACCTATTCTATTCACTTCCTCTGGGGCATCTGGCATTGGCCACTGTTAGGGTATGTCTACACAGCAAAGTTATTTCGAAACAACAGCCCTTATTTCGAAATAACTTTCTTAGCATCTACACAGCCAAACCGCTATTTTGAAATAAATTCAAAATAGCAGAGCACTTATTTGGAATTTGGTAAACCTCATTCTATGAGGAATAACACCAAATTTGAAATAGTTATTTCAAAATAAGTGCTGTGTAGACACTTATTTCGAAATAGGGGGCCTCCAGCCTTCCCCAGGTGCCCTGGTGGCCACTCCAGCCTCAACCAAGAACACTTCTCTCCTTCCCCCCTCCCCCCCCAGAGCCCTTAAAGGGATAGACTCTGGCCACAGTGCCTGTGCCAGCTCCAAGCCTGCCAGTCCAGAGCCAGCACTCACTGCCCCTGACCCAGTGGCCCCAAAACATAACCCAGCAAGCCACTGGCAGCCAGCCCTCCACCACTCCCCAGGAGCAATCTGCCAGCTCCCAGGAGCCTGCCAGGGCCTGGAGAAGGTGGGTGACTTCCTGGTCCAGGGCGGAGATCATGGACCTTATTGAGGTTTGGGGGGGATGCCCCCAACATCCATGATCTCTGCACTAGATGGAGGAACGCAGCTGTCTGTGGCAGGATAGCCACCAGCCTGGCCACCAAAGGCCACATGCAAACCCAGGAGCAGGTTTGCATGAAAATCAAGTTGGTCTGGCGAGACTCACCCCTGAACCCTGAGCTTCCCCTCCACCTTCTTCCCCTTGTTTCCCCCTTCCAGCTCCCTCCTCCCAGGTTTCCCCCTCCCCTCTCCCATCCTCTCTTCTCCCCTATCCTGCCTCCTTTCCCCCGTCTCACCAGAGTTTCATTCCCTCCCCACACCGCTTCAGTTTTGTTAAATAAAGAGAGTTTGTGTTCATGAAAATACATGTATTTTTATTTGACATCAGGAAGGGGACTTAGGGAGGGGTAAGTGGAAGGACATGAGGGAGGAATGAGGCACAAGCCCTCAGTGGGGCAGACCAGGGAGGCTCTTAGTGCTCCTCAGGGTAGAAGCTCTCCCACAGGGCCTCCTAGATACTGACAGCCTCCCGATGGACCTCCCAGATGACAGCCTGCAGAAAGTGCAGCCAGGCTCACAGCAATGTGTCCACAAGAAGTACCAGAGTGCCCAGGGGGAGCTCTGGCTCCATGTTGCAGAGTGCTGTGGTGTCCTGAGTGAGGGCAACCATAGCACGCCGAGACAAAATGCTTTGCTGTCCCTCATCGAGGTAGGCAAGCAAGCAGGAGAACCTGAGAACTGGCTGTCTGGGGGGGGGGGGGGGGGGGGGGATGCCTTTAAGCACAGACCTCAGATAACCTCAGGCAGCAGCCCCACACAGTAAATCTTGACCTGGTGCCCAGCTGGAAGTGGTTCCAGCCAGCCTTAAATGCGATTCAGTGTCCACTCAGTGTGGACACGCTATTTTGAAATAGCAAAATGCTATTTCAAAATGCATTTTGTGTGTAGACGCATTATTTCAAAATAAGCTATTTCAAAATAACACTGTAGTGTAGACATACCCTCTGAAAACAGGACCTTTGGTCTGACCCAATACAGCAGTTTTTATCCCACTTGTAGTTCTATCCTTGGCATGTCTCTCATGCCAGGGTTTGTGAAGAGGTCCTTGTAGAGCAGCCTGTAGCTGTCTTATTCAGTTCCTGTTCCAACTGCTTACAAGGCTATTTTATGCTGCTCTAGTCTTTTTGCCAGGCCTTAGGCTAGAGCGGGTGAGAATCTCATTCCAGAAGAGCAGGAAAAAGGGTTCACCGTGTATGGCGAGGATCCAATGTGTCATTTAAGAATAGAAGCAGATTACAAATACAAAGCGACCCTGGCTCTGAATACTTTGCCCCATAAGTTTTTTTTAATTAAAATAATTGCATTGCATAAAGAAATAGAAGGCATGTTTGCCAATGTTGAAAGACTGAATCTCTGACTTTTCTCTTTTAAACTACAGAGGATCAGGTCCTGAATGAACACTCACTTCATGTAACTTTAACAATGGAGAACTAACCCCTGCCCTGTTTTATTACTTATGTATCCACAATGAAACCAGTGGGGTGCCAGTCAAGACAGAGTTTGGTCTCTGGGTTCTAAAATTTAAAAACAAATGGTAGCTTCATGAACATATGAGCAAATAAAAGGAAAAAATTTAAGAAATTAGATGAAATTGCAAATGCAATTAGGAATAGCTAGAGAGCTCGAATCGTGAGAAACACTTACTGAATATACTAAATATTCATAATAAGAGCGATTTACAAATGTGCAACAGATTCAACATTCTCCTAAAGAACAAGTCACAGATACTTGTGACCAGGTCTTCAGCTTATGTGGAACAGTGTTGCCTTCTAACTGATTGGAACTATGCCTATTTCCAGTGAAGGAATTGGCACAAATCCTGTGACAAATGTGGAAAAGAAGTCAAGATAATAACCCCACTAGAAATACCTACAATAAAAACACATTCATATCAGGGAAAAAACCTCAGCATTTGAGAAAGAAAGCCATGTTGTGAATCTGTTTGGTTTTTTTTTTTAATTCTATCGCCTTTCTCAAATTATGGGAAAGCAGGAAACATCTCCAGGAAAAATGCTCAGCTACGTGTAGCTAAGAGTTACTGGTACTCTATGAAATATATTTATGAGACATCATTAGTACTCCCTCATCCACAAATAATGTATTCAGTCCCACAAAGTTAATGTTTAGCAGACTGGGGGAAATGCACTTATCTAAAATCATATGAGTAACACCAGTAAATGATACTGAAGTTGAAAATAAGAAAGAAATATTGTTAGTGTTATCAACCAAATGACACTATTTAAAACTATGGTACACTCTAGGAAAGTAATTAGTAAGATGACCAAATAGAATGCTAACATAAAGAGAAGGGGACAAAGGTATCATTAAATTGCCATAAATAGTGTTAAACTATAGCAAACTACTCTAGAGACCTAATCCAATTCCTTTCCGAAGTTAATGGAGATACTCCCAATAATTCCAGTTAGTTTTAGGTTGAGCCTCCTTTTCAAAAATCTAGTCCCTGAGAAAGTGTATTAGCTACTCTTACAGAAAACTTTCTGAATAAGTTAGAGACAAATAAAGCTTTCCAGATGGCTGACTGAATAAATCAGAGACAGTTAAAACTGAATATATGATTAAGACATGTTTGTGCTATTAAGCTTTGTTTATACAATTGTCCATCAAAGAAGTTGTTCAGTAATTAAAGTTATGTTTTTATTTACAGTAGATTAAAACTCACCTAAACTGATGATGTTTATTGCCAAGGTTAGTATTTAATAATATTAAATAATGATACTCTCCAGATGTTTAGCTGAAATTATCTCTTGCAGGTGGTTTTCTAGTCCAGGAACATTCAAACTTTCCCTTGGGAATCTCTACCCATCTAGTCAGGATTTAGCAATATGGGAGCAGGCAAAGGGATTATATCCCTTGGCCAGCATGGGTCTGCAGCCTCTAGACCAGTGGTTCTTAACTTCTTTGGCACTGTTACCCTTAAGCTTAACCAATAAACCAAAATGACCCTTCCTCCTTTTTAAAATGGCAATAGCCAAAAAGAAAATTACAATTAATCATTCTTATTGTATTTCATTTTCTCATACATTATATTGAACAAAATTGAACATTCAAACTATTCAAACACCTATTGTATTTTAAACTTATTACCCCCTCAAATATGCCAAATTACCCGTCCTCCCCCAGGTTAAGAATCACTGCTCTAGAGTAAGAACCCTATTTGTTGGCAACTACTAAAAGGCTTTATTTGTTGTGGCTTTAAGAACTGAACCATCAGTTGTGGCTTTTTATCCAACTGAACCATCAGTCAAGATTATGACTTCTTATTGACTAAAAAAGTTAGTAAATTGTCTTTAATCCTTGAACCTTTCTGACATCTTCATTCAACTATCACAGTATTAAATAGAGGCTTCTTTTTATAACATAAAAAGTTGTGAGAATTCTTTTCTTTGTTATAATTTTTTTTTTCTTAAAGGCAAAGCAGCAGACCTCCTAACACCTATTCAGTCCTCTGAAGGGAATCAATACTTAAAAGAGACATCAGAAAGGATTGTCAAATAATATACTCTATATTTTTTCTAAATTATAAAATAAAGGTTCCAATTCAAGAAGGTACTTAAGACATGCATAGCTTTGATAGACCCATTGGCTTCAGAGTTTCTGATAATACATAGGGACAGCAGCTGTCATTGGTTTCAGCCTACTAGAGCCTCAAATTGTAATGCCTTTTCTACTAGCAATTACTAGGCATGCATGAATATTTCTGAAAATAGTTTAGTATTGTGTCCTTCTCAAATAATGTGGGAAACAAAAAAGCAAGATCAAAGACTACCTCAGAATTAGTTCTAAGACATAAGGCCTAAGTATTATAATTGAAAGAGAAAACTGTGAACATATGGGATCCAGTGATAATGGTTTCATCAGATCTGAACTGTACCTTGAGGGTATTATGAAATGTATAGCAGCAAAAGTACTGGACTTAAAAGGCATACTTTGAGGGAATAAAGAAAGAATGGAAGAAAAACTGATTAGAACCATCTGCTATTTTTGGTAAAATGTTACAGATTAATATTTAAGGAGTAGTTGGAAAGGAAAAAAATGCATTCATTTCAATAAAAAGTATAAACATTAAAACCTATGTGTTTAGAAGAGAATATAAGAGCCATTAAAATGAAACATTTAAAAAGACGAAACGTGTAGTTAACAGCAGTGTAAGGTGAATATTAAAATGCTTAAGAAGTATTAAAAGGCTGAAAAAAACCATATTACCAAGTAGCAAAAGGCACGTCTAAATACCTGTAAGAAGTTTTAAGTATAAACACTGTTTACAGGTAATGAAGAAAATGCTGGTCCTCTCAAAATAATAATCCTGAAACACTGAATTTGATTAAAATGCGATGTTTTACAAATGAAAAAAGGTCTCTAAATTATCTTCTATAAGGAAAATCTGATGATTTATCAAGTTCATAGAAAACAATATACAATTCCTTAAGGTGGTTAAATAATTAAAGAAATTGAAATAGGAGACTCTCCAGATATTTTCATAAATGAAAGTTCTCCCCCCAAAAGACAAAATTTCTGATATAGGGTTACCTTTTAAAACAAGATCTTAGAGGGAGAAACAGTGAATCATAGATCATGCAATAAAGTAAATATGACATAGTTTCATGAAAGTATTTTGAATTCTTTGGGGATAAAGAATAGAGTGGCAGTCTTAGGTAAAGTTTTCAAATGTGCCTATGTGGCTCAAAAGCCTAAATCTAATTTTCAAGACTAGTTCAGGCACTAGTAGCCCAGATCTGTAAAGGAATTAACATATAAGGATATTTCAAAAATGCCTAAGTCACTTAAGTGATTTTGAATATATTATCCATATTCTCTTTCAGATAGCTTGAGAGAATATAACAAAAGTATACAGAGTAGGACATGCTTAAGAAGCAATGGAATGGATACAACATCAAAATAGACAGAAAATTGTTTGAAGAATTCAAAAGAGAGCTTGTAACTAGGAAAGACTGTTGTTAGAAAGATTTGTTGAGTCTGTTTCCTGACAATTGCAATTCCTGAATGGCAGTAACGAGAGCAAAACCTTCAAGTTTAGTGGGAAGCCAAACAAATAACAAGAAAACTGTAATCAAATCTAGAAGGATTAAGATAACAACAAGGACTGCATCACCTAGAGATGAATACAGGCTGCAAAGTTCAGATCTTCGTTAAACCTCTCCCAAAATATAGAGCTGTTGCAGTTCTGCAGTATAGATTTGGCTTTACGTCTGGTGCCTCTAAGGCTGTGTCTACATTGGCGTGCTCTCATGCAAAAGCGGCCACTCTTGCACAAAAACTTGCTGCCTGTCTACACTGGCTGCATGTTCTTGTGCAAGTAAACTGACATTCTAATGTATAAAATCAGGGCTTCTTGCGCCAGAACTCTGACGCTCCCACTCAGGAATAAGCCCTCTTGCGCAAGAGCTCTTCCAGAAGAGGCCAGTGTAGACAGGCAACATGAATTTCTTGGGCAAGAAAGCCCTATGGTTAAAATGGCCATCAGAGCTTTCTTGCGCAAGAGAGCATCTACACTGGCATGGATGCTCTTGCGCAAAAGCACATCTCTTGCGCAAAAGCACATGGCAGTGTAGACGCTCTCTTGTGGAAGAGTTTTTGCACAAGAGAGTTCTTGCACAAGAAGCTGCCAGTGTAGACGTAGCCTTAGAGTATGTCTACACTGCAAGCTTATTTTGGAAAAAGCTATTCTGGAAGATATCTTCCGGGATAGCTTATTTCCAAATAGTGTATCCACGCTACAGGGAAGCTTCCGAAATAGTCGGAGGCAGGCTCCCCTAATGTGGATGCGCTTGGAGCTCGATTTAGAGCCCGAAGAGGCACTGGGGAGGAATAATTTAGAATGGCCCTGGTGAGGAGCTATTTTGATATAGCAGCAGTGGAGTGTCCACACATACATTCTTCTGAAAGAGCTTTTTCAGATGAGGCATTATTATTCATTTACCAATGTTGGAAAAAGCCCTGTTATTTCGATTTTTCTTTTAAAATAATGCAATTGCTGTGTAGACCTTAGTATTCTTTTTCTGGAATAACAGCCATTATTCTGGAATAACGGTATAGTGTAGATTCACCCTTAGTGACTTAAATAGTGTTAAGGCCTGTTATAAACGTGAGGGTGATGAATTCTTCTCCCGGTCCACTGAATGTAAGACAGGAAGTAATGCGTGTAATGTGCAGCAAGGGAGATTTAGTTTAGTTATCATGAAAGCCTTTCTAACAATAAAAGTAGTTGAGCATAAGAATAGGCTTCCAAGGAGGTTCTGGAATCTTGTCAGTGAAGATTTTTAAGCACAGATAAGACAACAGCTGACATGGCTGGTTTATATATATCAGGGACTGCCATAATGCAGGGGTCTGGACTAGATAACCACTTGAGTTCCCTTCCTGCCCTGCAACGTTATGATTGTGAGAGTGGGGCCTGCGTATTCATGAAGCCATGATGATATGGAAAGCCATGATGAGATTGAATATAATTTTTAAAAATAATCTAGTTGTTTTCAAACTGCTTCAGTCCTTGTCCTACACCTCACTACACTTTGTTGATTAATGAGACAGAATGAAAAATTTTAACTTCTAAAGATAATTAATGCCAGTAACTGAAAAAAGCTTAAAGAAAACTATTGACTTTGAAATGCAGCTATTGTAATAACCATAGAGTTTTCCTCAAAGTGTATATTAAATTGTAAACAAAGTAATTCCAGATTTTTTTTTGAAAATCTAGAAAAGTCATTGCTCCAAAAGACAACTGGAATTGCATTTTACAATGAGTTAATCATGATTCTTTACATTCATTGTACTGAATGTCATAGGCCATTGTACTGTGTGTCATAATGTATCTAATTGTACTGAGGTTTTGTGAGATTAAGATGCTGTTTAAATATTTATTATCTTTCTTTCAATGTGATTGATTTACTGTAAGAAAATCCCTGGGTTTTGCATTTGCAAAGCCATTAAAAATGTAACCACCTACACGCCAAGGGAAGTCAGGTAGACCCTTAGGGAAATAAATCTCTTTAGGTGGAATATACCATTTGAAGCAGATTTATCTGAATTAAGGTTTTAAATACTTGCAGAGGTCAGAGAACTGTGTCCTTAAAACTTGGCGCTCACTGGTCCATTATAGTTGTAGAGCCAGCCATTTATGGCTTATTCTTAAATTGGGCACTTTTAATGAGCACTGTAAATCAGAATGGCAGCTGCTGCTCAGCACTTATGGTTCCAGTTTTTATGCCACTCTGTACACCATGCCTTCCAGAATGAATTCACCTTTCTGTGGCACCCTGGCAGAACTATTACATTGTGCATCAACAGATTACATTATGGCTCCTGTAACAAAGCAGCCAAACTTGCTCTAAATACCAGATCATATAATAGTAATCCCAGACAGATGATTCATATATTGAAATACATCAAAGGAGAAAATGAATAGTTGACCTAAAAATTCAGTAATTCCACTTCTGGATTATCTTTAGTTAAGATTCTGGAGCCAAGAATCATATCAAATAGAGGCTCCAAACAAGATTAGCACCCTATTATTCTGAGTATAACGTGCACATGGTAAATTGCAGTCCTAGCCCTGAAGAGTTTACATTTTAAAAGGACAAAACAGATGGAAAAAATAATTTGTATTATTCCCTTTTTACACCTGGGGAGCTGAGGCAAAGAGAGATTAAAGGTTTTGCTAAGGTCACCCTGGAAGTCTGTAGTAGAACGAGAAATTGGAAAAACTCCTGAATTCTCTCATATATATAAGACCATCTTTCTTCTCTTATGTAATGCTCTTTTATGTTTTTCACGATTCCCCAATCCCTTTTTATCCTCTAAATACCTCTTTAACCTCTCAGGATCTTTCATGTATTATTATAAACTCCTCTCAACCACAGAATCTTGCATATCATTCAGCTACAGGGAATTACACTTAGATAAAATGTTCTCACATTTTGCCATACCAAGGTGCAAAGTGCTAAGGCAGAGTATTGAAGGTAGAATGCCTGCATGGAAGTGCAAAAACTACCCCCAGGTTATATTGATTTTTTGGTATATTTTTCCTTTTAACAACAATTAAACTGATGGGGTTTGGCTGGACTGCAAAGGGTAAATTCCCGTGTCAAGTACTGTCAGAAAAAGTCTTACCAGTGTACTCTATAGAATTTTCTAATGATGAAGTTTGTATATGGAAACTGCTTAAAGGAGGAGATCCTTAGAAACCATGTAAATAACCATGGAAGTAAGTGGGAGAAAATGCTTAAATTGGAATTTTGTAATGTTCATTGTACTGTGACCCCATCTTTTCTCAATATTAAACAGGGTTGATCTGGGGCAAGTAATTAATGAGAAATTTTTGTAAAAGGAATTCCAGATGTGCAGGAAACGTGAATAAGTACTTCTTTCTCCAAGTCTCTTTTAAATAAATTTCTCAGCACAGTTTTAGTAGAACTCTCTGAGAAGGGTAATTGTGTTAGTTTGTATTTGCAAAAACAAAGAGAAGTCCTGTGGCACCTTAAAATCTAGTGAGATTTTAAGAACAGAGAGATACACTCTACTTTTCTGACGAAATTTTAATTTGATTAATTAGATTGCTACTACCTAAAAATCCCCATTGAAGATTGGATTCTTCATTTCAAATAATTTTTGTGATGATACTTTGCCACATAAAAAAATTAGAAAAGACCTATAAAGGTTATCTTATTTCCAGCCTTCTTCCAATGCAGGATTGTTCCATTGAGCATATTTCCTGGGATTTTCCCATCTTTCATTTACAAGTGCACTGTTAAACAGTAGATGTGCTCTGCGGTAGCTGTAGCTGCTCTGATGAAGAAGATTAATTACTTTGGTAAACTGAATGCCCAGAGTTTAATGATGAAGTGTATTTCATTTAAAATTAATCAGATTATCAGAATTTCTTTGGTATTAAAAGCAGTACAGAAATTCAAGGTTAGTATTACTTATTAGTGAAGATTTTCTGAAACAAAAATTATTTTGTCCTGAAGAAGAAAAAAGTTAGAGATGAAGAGAAATAGCACAGGGCTTCTCTTTTTTGGTTACTGAATTTCATCTCCTCTTGTTCCAGAAGAAGGAAGGGAGGCATAATAACGAGGCACTAATTAAATACAGGCAGACAAAATAAACCAATCCACTACACTATTTACTTTATAAGAAGGATTCAGCTTAGGCAGAGGCTCTGATCCTAAAGACAGCATGAAATGATAAAATACCTGGTCAGATGCATTAAAATAAGACCAAATAATCCCCAGTGCCCAGGTCCATGTTTAATATCTGGGTCAGAGTCACCCCAAAAAAATTACAGACCCACATCTCCAGTAATTGAAAGATAGTACACCAAATATTAATGGAAAGACCAACAGGTTGTGCAGCAGGGCTAGAGGTCATCATCCTAGTTTATTGTTACCTCTTCAAATCTGATATTATTAGCTATCTTGATAGTTCCTCAGGAGTAGAGGACGCTGACAAAAGACACTATATCTGGCAGTGTTCAGCTGTTTGCTCCAGCTCTCCACATTCACTTTTGGGGTTATCCCTCAACTTCCATTTGGTCATTCTGGCACCAGTCTTTGCCAGCTCTCACTTGATTCAGAGTACACCCCTGTTTTCATTTGAGGTCAGTGCAGAAAGGAATTGTTTTGCAGGAACCAGTTTCTCCAAGATCATTGTCATTTTCTTACTCCTATAGCCTACCACAGCAGTATCTAAGGGCAAGGAGTTTTTTTAGGAAAGTCTTTGTTTGGTCTTCAAGAAGTCAAGTAGTCCCTGTCATTATCCTGAGGTGTAGTAATAATTCAGTAGATATATCATTGTATCCAACTTCTTTTCACATTTCCAGTTTCTCAGGGCTATTGTTAGTTCCTCTGAGTGGAGCTGATTTATGTGTACTTTGCTGCCTCTGAGAAGTGAGCAAAGTTCTTGCTTAACTTTCTTCATTTTATGCTTTCTGTGTGTGCTGGTTTACTATTTAAGATGAGTTTGTGTATGACTTAGTTGAGTCAGATGGCTGTAATGAGCTTTGGTAATTGTCCACCTTGCAAACAGTGACTCATGCATTTTTACTATTATGGCATAGGTTTATTATATCAGTCAGCTCTCTTCAGCAGTCACATCACTCCTTTTCAATCTCTCTCAGTAGATTTCCCCAAACCTAATGGCTGTGTCTAGACTGGCCAGTTTTTGCGGAAAATCAG
>JANRFK010004893.1:22854889-22870995 GCA_030068395.1 Apalone spinifera | reverse complement strand
TCAGGCGTAGGGTGCCTGGTGTTTGGTGCCCTAGGCTTGGTGCAGGGATGTGTCCCTGGAAGGGCCAGGGAAGTTTCAGGGGGCTTGTCCCTGGGACATGGCTCTGAGTGGGCCTTCCAGCAAGAGCCACGCAGTCAGGGTCCTGTTTGGAGCTGGCTTGCTGTCACAGTGCTACTCCTGGGTGCCTGTGCCTTTAAAAGATGGTTACAGGCAGGAACAATAGAGGTGGCAAGAGTGTCCACCAGGGCTTCTTCCTGGAGGCCTTTATTTTTGGAAAAAAACCCTTCCCCACGACCACACATATCTTTTTTCAACAGATCTCTGTCAAAATAGCGTTATTCCTTGTAAAGCGAGGTTTACCACCGTTGACAAAACCGCCACGTTCTTTTGATTTACTGTTGACAGAACACGGTGGCAGTCTAGATGCAGGTAAAGATTTTTCGAAAAAAGGCTACTTTTTTCAAAAAAATCCCTGTAGTCTAGACACACCTTTAGTGTGCAAGGTGTTTGCAAGAGATTTTCTGTACTCTGTGTCCAGATGAAGGTCTGGAATATGTGCAAGAGGAGTGAATCAATATGGCCAGTTTGAGGTCTGAGTTTATCTAACTCAGCTAATGTTACCACTGGACTTCTTCCATGTCATCAAGTGCTTGCAAGGCTCCAGCACTCTGTGTTTTCCTGGGTAGAGAAGTTAGCACCACTTTGACAGAGTTCCCCTACTGCAATGTGGCAAACTTGGAGAACAAGAGTAATGCTGCATGACTGATGGCTGCCATCTTGGCTGATACACTGGGGATTGAACCATGGATTGCTGAATCTAAAAGCATGAATGGCTACAGTTTAAGCTAAGAGCTGGGGCTCCTTAGTTTCATCTGCAGAGGGTATGAGTCTGCTAGACTAAGCACAGAGGGGGAAATGTAGCACAGAATTCACCTGTGAGTTACACATGCAGCTGTGAGAAAGGAAAAGGACCTTAGCTGGAAGGCTCTGCTTTAGGGTGAACTCTCAAACCAGTCTGACAGCAGGGACCTCCCACAATGTGGCTTACACGAGTGACCAAATTGTGATCTTAATTACATAACACCAGTGTAAAACAGAAGTCTATTGCCTTTCCCATGTAAACTCCATCTACAGGGAATGCAGCCAATTCAACACTTATATTCTGAAGTAGCAAAACATAGCTTAGGTGACTGTCCAAATATTGGGACCTTTGGAACAGAGGAAAAATAAGAGAGTTTTTGTTATGTTTAACAGAACTGAAAATGAAAATGATTTTAAAAAGTCTTTAAATAGGAGAAAAGTAGCGTTAAAGGATGATTCTTCTTACTAAAATCCTATTATATATAATTACCATGGGGATTATGAAAGTGCATTCTTGTTTTCAAATGCAGATGACAGTTTGTGTGGGTAGCTTTTGTTAAGTGTTCATGCTTTGTGCAGGTTTTTATATGTGGTAAAATAAATGTGGCAAATAGCTGTTAAAGGTGATAGAACAAAAGAAAAAATGTGCTCTTTTTTTGCTTTTCTATCATGTATAAAGAGGACTTGACATGTTGGGAATTAGGAAAGGGAATTGGGGAGGGTTTCTCACAATTTAAAAAAAAATTGATGTACTCAGTAGAATATCTGGAATTTTCTGTCTTGTTTTTTACTGAAGGACTTTGTGGTTACCCCAAAGAAATAATAGGATTATGAAAATAAGTTAAAAAATGAGTAACTGTCAAGGGAAGTGAGTTTTTTTCCAGACTTGGTATCTGTGAACATCTCAAACACTTGAGAGAACAGATCTCTGCTCAAGTTTCAATACCTCTGCCCTTTCAGTCAGGAGCAGAAAAAATTCCCACCCTAGTATCCCTGGTCTTCTAAGAAGTCATCAAATGGAACAAAGAAAGTAAACACTTTGATATTCCTGATTTGTCTTTAAAAAGCAGGGCACAAATGGGGGTTGTTTGTTTTAGTTGTTGTTTTATATTTTGTACGGGGACTTTCAGATTTTGCTGCACATTTTAAACAAGCAAAAAGACCTTTTTTGAAAGAAAAAGACAATATGATCTATTTTAAAGTTGCATTTCTTTAGGTAACTTATTTTGCACAAATACATAAATGGCCCAAAATCTTCATTATGGTTTTTCACTAATTAGCGCTTACACAGTGCTTTACATCTTCAAAGTGCTGAGCTTTAACTAATCATAATTACATGTCATGGGGAAGGACTTTTTCAGGAACTAATTACTAGTGGCCTAAGTCCCATTCCCACAATATGTGGGTATTTTTTTGTTGTCGCTCCCTTACACTTTGTTCTTCTTCTTAAACCTGTGGTAGATTTATTTCTTGACAAAAGGGAAAAGGAATATTATGTAAAGCATTCAAATACCCTGAAAAAGGTATGTCCATGGACTCTTATGCCTCAAGATGGAGTCTCTTTCACAGAGCTTGGACTAGAATCTGATCTCAATTATGCTGGTGTAATATCAGTGAATCTAATGGCTTCAGAGGAGCTAGTCTGGTTTTAAAGTAGCATGACAGATCAGGGGCCATCAGACCAGTGGTGTCTGACTTTTCCTGTACTGTTCCAACCCACTTCTGAGTTATCCTCTGTAGCAGGAGACAAGGCAGGAGGCTCTGCTGATCAGGAGCCTGTTTATTTAAATATTCTTGTATTGCACTAATATTATGGCCAACATTGGCATTATCAGATGGCAGCCTAGTTACTTGTTCTCTTGCCTTCCATTCTGGATACTGGGTCAGCAGAACCTTTGGAGAAGTTGTCTCTTTCATAGTATGAGACGATAAGGCTTCCTCTTAGGTCTACCCCTCAGCAAAGCAGACTATCTAGAATCCCTTTCAACTGGAGGAGCATGTCATGTCAACATTCACTGCCCCAACACAGGTACTGTACTGAGTAGTACTAAGAGAATTACCACAGTAACATTTCAGTAGGCTGCCTCTTAGGTGTGAAAGGAACATTTTAGTTTGCAAAGGCCAAGAGGTCATTTTAAACTTGCTGATTGCCAGACACATTCACAATTGTAAATACATGCATTTAAAACACAAAACAATCTCCCTCTACTACCTATCAGTTCTGATTAAAGTGGCTGATCACCTGTCATGAAGGAAGCATTCTTATGCAAGATGGTTGTGAAACATGTCACTCTTAAAAACCAAGAACATTGAAATTAACATATAAATCTGAGACTGATTTTCATAGTTCAAGTTTCTTATTTTCTATGCATTATTATTATTCTCCTTTGATGTAAAATACAAAAGCACTGGACTGCTAAAGAGTGAAAAATATGGGCCTGGATTATACATTGCTTTATCCTGTCAGGATGAAGCTTGACTGTGAAACTCCATCACAGGCTTTTCTCTCACATGAAGTCTATAATGCTAAGTATAATGATAAAATGACAAATTCTGCCTGAATGAAGAATTGACTTCACAAGTCACACCTCTAGTCAGAACTCTCCTTACTATTTTAAAATGTTTTTATTTAAACACATTTTTTAAAGAACTGAGAGCACTGCAAGCTATCATGAACTGAGAGCACTGGAACCTACCAGCACCAGGGGGGCTGGGGGCTTACAACATGAAATCACAGTACCTATACAAAGACATGGATTCATTGCCCATTGATTCATGTTGCACATACCGCCAAAGAGATATTATTGGTTATGAAATCTCAGTCCTCCATGGGTTTGAGTACAGCCTGAAGTATCAAAGTACAGTCCTCTCTCAGGGTTTCTAAAGGCATGTCTACATGGACAATTTTTTAACTTGGGGATTCTGGATTAAAATGCATTACATCCACACAACATGCTTTTTTTGAGTTTTTGTGAATTGGACAATCTAGTTTAAAACATCTGTTTTGGGATGAATTAATCTGGGAGAAAGTTTGTGTGGATGCATCTGTACTTCAGATCAACTTAATTAATAATGCAGATGCATGCACTGAAACAACAGATACAAAAAGAGAAAAGAATATAAAAAGTACTGTGCATCACAGTTTGAGAATTGGCCTGAGCTTTTAGCTACCTTTGTGTCTTGTGATCTATAATAGGTTTGGCAAAAATGGGATTCAAGCTTGTGGTTGGATAGATGAGAGAAGAAGAAGACTGCAGTGCGCTCACCTCACCAAAGATGTTAAGCCTTGTGCCTGGACAAACTGTGTGGGATGGAAGTCTGACAAAACCAACTAGAGTGAAAGATATAGAGACATACTGTAAGCATTGCTTTCAGATGTGTAGCTTGGCAGCTACTACCCAAACCATCTGCCCACTTAGTTAACATCCAAAGCAAGAGACTCATGGATCTTGTATGTATTGGATCTTGCATGTGTTGATTTTCTGTCTTTAGAAATTGAAAAACAGAGTGGGCATATTAGTGGTAACAGATCATTTCACTTCATAGGCACAAGTGTAAAGTATACATGAAAGATGTACTTTGCACACAATGGTTGGCCAGCCAGAAATCATTTGGATCAGGGGTATGATTTTGAAAGTGGATTTATCAAATAATTGAGGCAAAGAAATTCCAGACCTCTCTAAATCACCCACAAGAAGTCCCACAACTAAAATAGTTCAACAGGATGTTTTTGACTACATATGCAGCAGGAAAGATTCCAATTCAGAGTAAGTCCTAGCCTAACATAAGGGAATGAGAACTACTCCCAGGTGAGTACTGTAGTTTTTTTGTATAAGGAACTTGGGAGTGAAAGGGAAGAACAAGCTGGCAGACAGATGGAAATCTGAACCCTATGAGGTAATTTAGAAATATACCAGCTCCAGAGGAAAGGAAGGAAATGCGGTAGAACTCTTCACAGGAATTACTTGTTGCAATTGGTATGATAAGATTCCCGAATCCCTTCAGCAGTCATTTAGAAGCACCACCCATTATCAGCTAAGAATCCAGGCTGCTGAAACCCACTGTGGCCATAGAAGAGGGATAGCAGCTAAGGTTGCTGTTGATGATGCAAGGAGGTTTAACGGTAGTTCGAATTAGGAGCTTTAATTTGAACTACCTAGTCCGTGCCGCGTGTAGCCGTGGGCAGGTAGTTCGAACTACGGGGCATTTAAAAATGGCAGCGCCCAGGAACATGCAATTGAAGCCCGGGATATTTAAATTCCGTGCTTCATTTGCAAGTTTGAATGCCTACATTAGCCACCCTAGTTCGAACTAGGGTGGCAGTGTAGACATACCCATATGTATTAGCATTGTGATTATGATATAAATGTGCTTGAATTTTCACTGGAGATGTAATGATTTAACTTCTTTGGGGTTTCATTAGATACCCTCGAGCCATAAAAATGCATATACTTCCTAGACTGCAGTACAGTAGCATCAGTATTCTGGGTCTTCTCTGGAAGTCTTTTGTACAAGTGTTTTCACAATGGCTAAGATTTAGATGTACAGCCTTAGCATCACGACTAGGTGATAGCTGAGTTGAGACAATAGTTTATTGAACCTCTTCTATGTTGAAAGAATAGAAATGAATGTTTGGAATCTTTTATTAAACAAGATTAATTACTAGGCTTTTAAATAGGAACTAGCAGTTGTTTTATGTAATTTATGGTGGTGATTCAGACAGTAGCCTCAGTTGATAATTAATTTAAAATCATTTTAAAATGCTACTCATTTGAATTCAACAGGTTTGCATGGGTGTAACTGTGAATACATTGTATTTTTATGGGAGATGCTTCTGCAGTCAGAGTCAATTTATTTACCAGTAATGGGCCTGCATCAAAGTTTGGAATGTTAAGTCATTCATTCATTCACAAATGGAGATCTTTATCGTGTATTATTTATTATTAAAAGCTGGCAAAATGCTCAAGGCTGTACAGGACATAAATATACAGACAGTCCTGCCTCTATAAGTTTAAAGTATTAGAGTACAGTCCTCCAATACATTTCTTTATTTCCATATGTAGTCTTACCATAGTCAGGATCATGGTATAAGAAGCAGACTAGGGGTACATCTACACTGCACGCTTACTTCGAATAAGCTATTCTGGAATAGTTATTCCAAAATATCTTATTTTGAAATAACGTGTCTACACTGCAGGAAAGCCTCAAAATTAGTCTGAGGCAGACTTCCCTAGTGTAAATGTGCTATCTTGATTTAGAGCCCCAGGATGTACTGGGAAGGAATAATTTAGAATGGCCCTGGTGAGGAGCTATTTTGAATTAGCAGCAGTGGAACGTCTACACACGCCTCATCTTGAAATAGATGTTTCAGAGTAGGCATTATTCCTCATAGAATGAGACTTACAGATTTTGGAATAAGCCACCCATTTTTTCAAAATAGCTGAATGGCCGGGTAAACGCTTGCATTGTTATCTCGAAATAACGCTGCAGTGTAGCTGCACCCTCAGACATGAAAAGACTCTCTGAAAGAACCAGAACAGAATTCACGCTTAAGCAGTTTTAACATTCAACATAGGAACATAAGAACTGCTATATAAAATTAGATCAGTGGTCTCTCTAATCCAGGATCCCGTCTCTCACAGTAATATTATAAGCTGCTTAAGAGAAAGAAACCCTGCACCCTGCCAATTATACGATAACCAGCTGCTGAAGAAAGTTCATTACTGACCCTCAGTAAGCAGAGTTGAGCTTCCAACCCAAGTTTAAAAGTAAATATTCAAAGTGTCTAAGATGGATTATTGTTGGTGAACATTGCAGAAGTCAGAGAAGGGGAGTAGATATGAAGTATATTTCTCATTTGAATCTTGTTTTTATGCAATGAAATGGTCCATAATGCGATGTAGCAAAGATTTTGTAAACAATCTGTTCCTGCATTACTCATTGCAGGTCAGCACTAAGAAAAGCAGAAGGTGCTAAAATGAGCTTCAAGGCTTTTATGCCTGTTAGTATCCCTGCCAAACGAGGAATTTTCTATCCAAGCTTTTAGGAAGCATGTGTAAATAGCTCAGTCATTCATATAATGCATTGCCTTGTCACTAAAAAGCTTAGGACATAGTATAGCCCTTTCAATGAAAATTTCAGGTATGTCTTATGATTTTCAGTCCAATAACTAGAACTGCATGAGAGAGATGGTTTGGCTGAAGCATGGACTTTTCTACTATGATTCCTATTCAGCTGCCTCAGAACTGGCACATTTGTTTTCTGTGTGAGTGTTCATTTAAACTTAATTTCATCCTTCATTTACATTTCTCATCTACCTGCTCTACCTTTCTCTCTATTGTTCCAGTTTCTCTTGCAATCATCCACATGACTCTTTCTGATTTTGTTTGACACTGTATTAAAGTAGACCACATTCTTGTTAACAGTAATAAGCACTAAAAGTGGGTGAGTGCAGCTTCCAATGAAGACAAATTACCTGAGGGAAATGCAGTGACTAAACACACTACAAAGCTAAAGAGTACTTTAATGGTTCAAAATCAGCTTACGAGGATTAAATGATTTCACTGACATATAGTTGAGATGGACCTTCCTGATTCACACAATAACTTGCTTAAGGTACCATATTATTGTCATTTCACTAAGAACGACCTAGTAAAAGGTTCACTGCATTCAATAGCTCTGGTAGCATTCATGCCTATAAAACCTAATTTTATTCCTGGGTAGGTGCTTAGTTTAATTTATTTCACTGGCATATGCTTATTGGGGAGAATATATGTGGATATATGTGGACATAACATTTGTTCTATAAGTACTTTAAAATAAAATCTAAAACTACCAGACTTTCCTATGAGAATATATGCGACATAGTTGATAGTTCAGATAATTTTGCAACTGGTGAAATCACAGGGTGATTCTCTTTTGCTTAAGCTTTATACATTTTATCCCCGAAAATGTCAGTTTTTAACTGGCATTACTTATTTTCCAGTGCCCTCAAGCATTTATATAAACTTTATATTATGGAGAATGTTTTTTCATCACAAATTATGACAGCAGTAGTGTTTTCACAGCTAGAATGAATTGTTGCCCAGGATTTCCATAATACCTATATTGAACTTACATATACAAAACACTTTGAGCAGGAATACCGTTAATGTATGAGCTTTTAGTCTCATAACATATTGCTGAAATTAGTTAGAATATTTGGAGCTCAGAGAAGCATTAAAAATACCACTTTTTGGCATCAGATGGAGGAACTCATCTTTTCCTATTATTTTTTCAATTTGGTATTAAAAACTCCTAAAAAGCCATCTTTGTTTTTCAAAAGATATTTTGCAATTGTAGCAACTTTTTTTTTAATGGAGGCCATTACTATGGTTGGTCCCAGAATTCTTTGCTTTGAAGGCTAGTTAAAAATATATTAAATTTGCCTAGTGTATGGCCCCCAGAGTGGTTATTTATACAAAGTTCAGGTTACACGTACTACAAAAACTACATGATTTTAGTGTGATGGCCAGGAATTAATACACACATAGAATTAACGACAAAACAATGTCAAGGTTTGTTGGGGGAAAACATGGGTCTAAACATACTCTTTTGCATCCTAGGGAGTGTTCAACAAATCCACATTGACTATGCTGGACTATTTATAGGATACATTTTTGTTTCAATAGATGTGATTCTAAATGGCCTTAAATATTCTGAATGAATTTGGCTAATTCAGTGCAGATGGTGGAAGTGTTAAAACAATTGTTTACCAGGATGGGATTTCCTGAATGAACTGTAAGTGACAATGGAACTCAATTCAGATTCAAAAGGTTTCAATTGTTTGTCAGAACAAGTGGCATGAAACATATCAATCATCCTACCATGAATGCATTAGTGGAAAGGTTTATCCACTCGTTTAAGTACATGATTCTTGGTATGACTCCTGAAAAAAGCAGCTCACAATACAATACTGTCAATTTTCTATTGACCCAGTACATGCCAGCAATAATTTAAAGTTTCACTTGGGCGTGTTAAAAGCTCAATCTACAGAGGGATATTTTTTAAGAAATAGTGTGATCAGGTCGTCCACTCCTGACTCTGAAGTTTTCATAAGAGAGAAAAATCTTAGTAAGAGACAACCAAGAGAATTTGTTGAAAGGTGGACTAAATTACAACTATCTTATGAGATAGAAGCAGTGCTGAACGTATCACAGAGAAGTTATATTAATCTCACTTTTTAAGGTGTTCTGCACCAATTATGCCTATCAGGAATACCAAACTATAGTCCAGCTGTAGACAGTGACTTGTAATTTTCCCCAATGAATTTCATGTCCCAGTTTCAACTATAAATGACCCTCACACTCCTGATAGCTACATGATGATGGACAGACACTGCTCTAGGGACAGCTGTGATATCTACAAAACATTATACAGAGAAATTGTAATTTGCTTCTTAGATTAAGTTTGTAGCATCTTGCATGTCTAATAATAGTGCTACATCAGTAACATATTCTGGTTTGTAAGTCTTACTTGAAAGGAAAGGGCTACGTAGTGTACAGAAATTGGGATGTATTCCTTTAAAGAGTGTGTGAGTTCTTTATTGGTTGTTGCTATCTCCTGTGTTTCAGAGGCCACCAGAAACTACATGAAAACTGTCTTAGCTGGAACCAGCCAATTTGACAACCTTCTTGTTTCAGCAAAGGTCAACACCTGAATGAACAAGGAGAGTGAATTATCTTCACACCTTTAGAGATGGCCTCTAAAGATTGATGAGGCTAGTTGGGAAAGCTTGCATTTCTTCTGCCCATATCCCACCTGTTGTGTGGATAAAAATAGGATGTATGTCTCTAGAGCTAGTCTGATTTTATACAAAGCAGCTGGATCTGACATATTGACGGACACAGAGTGCAGGCACAGCATGTGCTAATGAGAGAACATGACAGTCAAACAGTGAATAAAAATTAAGTATGACAAATCTAGGGTTACCTAGTACTTCACAGTTATCACCAAGCTGGATATTAGGACTCAGACACTCCACCTCCACGTCTAAAAATATACATCAAATTCATAAAAGAAAATAATAATGGAAAGTAAAGAATCATAGCTTTGCAGCAGGAAGTCAAACAGGTCTGAATCAACCCAGTAGAAGGTAGTGGTACACATCTCCGCTAGCCACTTAATAATATTTTGTATCTTTGATAATTCTGCCATTGTAGCAGCTGCTGTTTGATCTCAGGGAAGCTGATGATCTGCCTTTCTGTATTACTGGAGGGACTGAATTAGCAATTGCTCTCTCTCCACTCATTGACAGATCAGTAATTTATTCAATGAGTCAAGGAGTCAGTCCCCACTTGATGCAGAAGGGTTTTCTGTTTTCTAAATGTGGAGAAAGGATCTCATTTGTTGTCACATCAGCAATTATAAGCTGCTAAGAAAATAATTGTTGCTGGCTGCTTGATAACATGTGAAAAGATCTGGTATTCCCTGGCTTCCTACAGGGAAGAGAAGTCTTCATCACATACAAATCTTCTCACACGTGTCTCCTCTATCAGCCATCTCTGCAAATGTCTACAATGTAACGTACTGTCCACTGACTCTTCTGATTGTGGTTGAGACAGGTTGTGAGGCAATGTCAAGAAGTTCTGCCTCACCCACTCATGCTTGTGATTTCTCTTCCCTCCATCCCCACAAAATATCTCCTCTACCAATGTTTCTCAAAGTGGGCCATGGACCCATTTTGGGAAAGTTGTTAGCAGGCCTGTGCTGCTTTGTTTGCCTGAAGGGTCCAGAGCTACTGAGCCTTGCAGCTCCCATTGGCTCTGGTTTGCCATTTCCAGCCAAGGGGAGCTATAGGAAGTGGCAGCCCCGGGCCACATTGCTTCCTGTGGCTCACTTTGACTGAAAATGGTGAACCAGAGCCAATGGGAGCTGCAAGGTTCCATGGTTATGAACCCCCAGATAAACAAATGGTGCAGACCCGCCAGTGGCTTCCCCAAAGCAGGCTCATGGCCCACTTTGAAAAACATTGCCCTGTACAAAGGATAAGGGAATCCTCTGTACAATTCAAGTTTTAGTCTCCAAAATCCAGGAGCTGGGGGTTTGCATTCCAAAAAATGAGCCTAACCCTATATTTGAACATCTCTCATCTGTCTCCACAAGAAAGGTTCCGCCAGCTATGAAAACAAGCCTGGGGTTAAGAAAATGTTATTCCAAGGCCACCTCACACTCCCAGGCTCTCAAATTGAATGGGAAGATTATGTTTCTCCTTTGAAAATAACAATCCTATTACATTAGCTTATAAAAACTCCTAATGCTAATCAAATGATCAAAAGATCTGAGGGTTTTTTTATTACTTTGATTCCCTGTCACACAAGAAATTGCATCTTAAATGGTTTATTGCAGTATCAATCTTTGTTGCTAAATGTGTTCCACATATCTATGGAGTGATGCTTTAGGTTTTTACTGACCATGATTTGCATAATGCTAATAGCAAAGTTCATACCACTAACAAGGAAAATACATATAATATGGTTGTTGTTTTTGATTACAAGTCACAAACGTTGTTAGACTTCAATACATGGCTAAGTCCTCACACAAAATGCACTCCTTCACAAAATGGCACAGAAGAAAATCAATAGCTATTAGATGGGGAAATATAATTTACTAAAAGGTTTGTGGGCATGTTTAAATAAACACAAGGATATCTGCAACATATTTTTCTTGAATGATATAGGTTTTAAGGTAAATCAATATGTATTTGTGCCACACACAAACACACAAACACAATCATAAAAGTGTCTAATAGCATTGATTTTGTTTAATGTGTCATGTAATGCATTGCATTCAAAATAGTATGACCACAATCCTGCCACTGACTGCAAACAGACAGACTACTATACTCACAAAATAAGTAACTTTAGAGCTCACAACCACACAATGCGCTTTTGTTGTGATGATTTGGTGATATCTTTTTTGGGATTATGCTTTTCAAATTGTTAGTTGCCTAAATCCATATTTAGGCAACTAAATACATGGGTAGAATTATCCAAACTACAAAGCAGCATCTGTGATGTTTCCAGGGGCACCCAGAATTGTAGACACCTTGCTACTACACACGTTTATCATGAGGAATCTTTATTTGTGTCTGCTATGGCTCCACTTTAGCCTGCACAGGTGCTGCTGTCACTTGTGTAAGTGACATTGCAGCCACAAAACTGGAAAAAGCAGTGGGAAAGGATGGGATCAGCCCTGAGTTCCTGTTTAACCTGAATCCATTGGCATGAAAATGAATTATGCCACTTTTCACCATCATCCTGAAAACCAGTGAAATCCCCTACGTGTGGAGAGAAGCGGTCACAGCTCAGTCCCCCAACCTGACACTCCCAGTGCAGAGATTGTGGGGCCAGTTAGTACAATAAACTCTGCAAAACCTGTTTCAGTGACTCCTGGAGACAAACTTGATCTCTCTCAGTCCCCCTGAGATCAAGAAAAGACAAAAGACTGGTTCCTTGCTGCCACCACCCAAGTGACTAAAAGAAAATATGAAATAAAACTTTTTTCATGGAAGAGATCACTTGGGAATCTTCTCCCTAAGGTAAAGCTCTCCCCACTACTCCCACCTCCATTTTGCTTGGAGTTGGGAAAACAAACAGAGGGAATCTGCAGAGAGCAATGGACTCTGCCCGGGTAACTAGGCTCGTAAACCTAACAACACAACAATCAACTTATATCAGTTAATCAAAACAAAAGGAAAATTCTTTTATTGTCAAAACAAAACTACTGTTGTAAGCATAATAGGTGACTAGGTGTTAAATAGCTATGAAGTGATATAGATTCAGGGAAAATCCCTGGGCTGTAATCCTTAGTTACAAAAGAGTAAAACAATTAGCCAGTTCAGACATGATTTCCAAACCCTCAAACAAAGAAAACAATAAAATCTGATGGGCTATCTAAACTTTTCCCTATTTTACACAATTCAAGAAGTCCATTCCTGGGAAAGCCTGTCTCCTCCATACCTGGAAAAAACTGTTCTGATCTCAAACAGAAAAGAGAGAACCCCCCCCCCCTTTTTCCCAGTTTGAAATTCCTATCTGCATTTCCATTGGCTGACTGCCTGAATCCCCTCCCTAGATCCATCTCCAGTTGCTTAACCCTTTCCTCACTCTTCAGGTAAGTCAAACTCTCCTTAGCAGCTCCTATTTATGACAAAAGCCAAAATAATTGCACTTCCAAAGCCTGAAACACCTCCTAGTTATAGGCCATTCTCCCTCTTAAGCATCACAAATAAGGCAATGGAGTGCATGAATTATTAAATGAAGCAGGCCCCTTTTGGATGCCAGCCTACCCAAGGGAGCAGGCTGGATTTAACCACACAGAACTTGCTGGGATGGGTTCTGGCCCTTACTGCAATAATTGAAGCTGGATTCCAACAAAAAACTCAAGACCAGCACTGCTTTTGTTGATCTGTCAGCAACATGTGACATAGTCTGGAAGGGTGGTGTGCTACTGAAACAAGACCAAAGACATCCCCTGGGTGCACACTGTCAGGCTGCTGCACATCTTTTTCAGCCAAAGGATGTGTATATGCCTGAGAAGCAAAGCATCTTACTTTAAATAATGAGCTACCACAAAGCTCTTTACTTACTCTGACACTTTTCAGCACACACACAAGTGATATGCCTGAAATGATAGCACAGATATTTGCAAATGTTGATGATTTTAGTACTTGTAATTCATGCCCATAGCTTTAAAGAACTTGAAGCAATCCTTATATCTGATCTTTAAATCAAGGAGGAGAGCATCCAAAGGTGGAAGCTGAGACCAAATTCAAGCAAATTGGTAGTCTCTTTATTGACCCTTGACAACAGAATCACACAAAACAGTCTGTAGAGTTTTGTGATGAAACTGCATTATGATGCAAAGCTAACATATCTTGATATAATTCTTGACCTCTCACAGCTGTTTCATAACCACCTCAACAAAGTTGGCTCTGAAGTAAAGACTCGTGTCAACATTATGCAAAGTTTAGTGAGAAGAAGTTGGGCATCAACTGTCCTGGTGCTGCGAACATTGGCCTTAGCCCTGGTGTCCTCCGTTACAGAATATCAAGCAATGAATGGCATGGATGAGAAATTGTCAAACCCAACTTATGGATAAGAAGCTGAATCAGACTATACCAATTATAATAATTTTAAAATCAACATCTTTGCCATGGCTTTCTGTATTAGCAAACATTGAACCTCCAGCTAGCCATTGAAATATAGTCATAACATGAGAATTTAAGCATGCCAAAGAGTACCCAAAACATCCCATCTGGCAGATTATGGTTAATATACACCAACAATGGCTGAAACTGCAAAAACAATTGTGCATCACATGACCACTTCATGAATCCAGATCCAGCCAATAGCCAAGTTTCTGGACCTCATCTACTATTCCAAACACACACATTTTACTGATCCCAAAAGTTTCCCTCCCAGTTTCAACTTGCAACACAAACCTTGGACCACATCTGAACAAATGATAGAAGATGCAGCTACTTGATGCACAAATAGAAAATTAGAGTGTCTCCTTAAATGAAACTGTAATGAGAATATCCAAAACATTGAACATATCATATCATGGTGCCACCAATATGGATTCAACAGTGAATTGTATAATATCCACAGTGTCACAGAGGAGGCCATGAAATGGCTTATGGACCAACAACTGCATCTGTAGTATGTTGTTCTATAGATTCCATATGTGAGAGAGTGATCAAAAGTTTGCCTCCAAGGTGAAGGACCCAATGTGCCTCTTCGCATTATGAGCTATGAGAACAATTCTTTGTCTTTATTCATAATCATGACACAGCCCTGCGGTTTGCTTATTCCTGTAGATTATCTCTTGCAATCTCTTTATTTCCACCTAGTTTGGCATGCAAATAGGCATACAATGTGAGGCTATTAGTGTGACCTTTGGAAATAAGTGCTGTAAAGGAAAGTAGTTCAAGAGAAGATATGCCAATGGTCATTTTCAAGTTAAAAATTATGAACCAGATTTTCTGGTTTATTGGATCAGACTTGCATTGGAATTCTAGGCCAGCGGAGGATTCCTACAACATAGGCCAAGTCAATGAAAGGTAAAGAGCCATTTCCTACCTCCAATGTAAGAAGTGTTTCTCAGGAAATGGGAGTGTGATCCTAGCATCTAGAACTCTGTCCCGGGCATCCATGGTGACCAGGGTACTTTAAAGCACAAGCTAACCCAATGTTGCAAAGTTTGGAATCCAAACAAAAACATTAATTACTTTTAAATGAAAAATAACAAACATTATTTCTACTGGAATTTGATACAAATGAAAACATAAACGTCTAATGTTTGAAAATTTTGTTTTAAAAGCGCTCAATTGTGGGGAGGTTACTTTGGCCCAACAGTTTGCTTTTAAAATTAACCATAAGGCATCAAGTATTTTACTACCTCTAGGATTATTCTCAAGAGAGTTTTGCCTAAATCCATAAAACAATATATTCACTGTTGGGTTGGAAATAAAAAGGAGAGAAAAATGACTTTTTTTAACAAATCTCTAGTCCTGCATTTCCAGATTGTTTTGCAAAAGTCAAATAAGTTGAAGAAATATATATTTTAAAACATAAAATGTAGAGTCTGTATTTGTTTTGCTTATAAAGTAGGACAATAGAATCTTATTTAAACTATGCATAAAAGTATGCATGGATGTAAATTAGATTCAGTTTATACTGACTTAATTTAAATTAACATGATGGATCTTTTGACACAAGCTGCATGGACTAATTGTTGCTTATTGTGGTGCACTAAATCAGTAAGCACGGCAATCAAAAACTAAGCCAGATGTTCGTAGTTTCTCTGATTGCCCACAGCATTAGGTTGAAAATAGAGGAGTTTTGCTGATTGATTTCTGTTAGCATCTGTCAAAGTGTGGATTGCATTGCAGATATGACTATCAAAATAAGAAGAATGGGTCTGATGTCTCCTCACTTATCAAAGTATGAAACATGAGTAGCTCTGTTGAGGTTATGGAATTACACCAGAATAATATATGACGATGATAGTGGAATTAGACCAAATGCCAATGTCTTTATAAGTAGCTGAAATCACCGTACTGATACATTTATAGTAACGCATTTCTTTTCTGTTTCTGTTTTAAGTAACTAATGGTAACATTATAGCAGAGCTATTCACACCACTAGACTTAAGGGCTACGTCTAGACTGCATCCCTTTTCCGAAAAAGGGATGCAAATTA
>JANRFK010004893.1:22793096-22837800 GCA_030068395.1 Apalone spinifera | reverse complement strand
CTGTCCCTCATCGAGGTAGACAAACAAGCAGGGAACCCTGAGAACTGTCTGTCCAGGGTAGGGTCCTTTTAAGCATGGAGCTCAGTAAGCCTCAGGCAGCAGTCCCACACACTAAGTCCTAACCTGATGCCCTGCCGGCACTGGTTCCGGCCAGCCTTAGCTTCGGTTCAGGGTCCACTCAGTGTGGATGTGCTATTTCGCAATAGCAAAACGCTATTTCAAAATAGTTTTTGTGTATAGATGCGTTATTTCAAATTAGCTTAATTCGACTTAACTATTTCAAATTAAGTTAACTTGAATTAACGCTGTAGTGTAGACAGATCCTTACCCCATTGAAAGGGTAGGTGGAGAGCCTACTCATGGAACAAGTGGTTCAGTGTGACTGTGGGCGGCAGAATGGGACCTTATATTTTACAATTTAAGATGACATCATGGATAGCACTTATCCCTCAGAAACAGCTGATCTCAGCCAATCATGATTTTTCTGGAATATGTTAAAGCATTCACTCCACTTTAGTACGGCTATACCAGCATTTCTTTGCCCCCAAGGAACCTTTCTACAAAAAACTGGAGCCCTTACCCCATTCTTCTGAAGAAGTGGGTTGTGCCCATGAAAGCTCATGATACAGCTACATTTTTTTGGTAGTCTCTAAGGTGCTGCAGAACTATTCATTGTTTTTTGTTTGTTTGTTTTTGTTTTAAGTTTTTATATTTAAAGAGAAAATCAAACCAGGCCCTTCAACAAAAACTGCATTCCTCCACTGGGGGAAAATTCCAGTCATATGCTATTCATGGGTATTGTGAGATTCCAAACATTCTGCAAGTTGCTTTTGCCAGCTCTTTGATGTAAAATCTAGAAGGCACTAAGCAATTTTTAAGCCTCTTTATGATTACACAGACTGTTAATTACAGGTCTGTAAGTTACTGGCCTGTTTTTGCTTGGAAATGTACACAGGTTTTGAGATTATTTTGTAGACCTAGCATCACTTGATGACACCTATGTCTTGTCTGCATAGCTAGAAACTCTCACTTTCCAGAGACACTTAAGTGCAATTAAGGGTATCACTAATGTGTCAATTTCAATCACAATTTTCTTCTTCTGAGCACAATGTCCTATGTATAGTGTTCAATAATGTTGAATCGCTGTATGGAGCTTGTACAAAGTACTTCTGATATTATCAAGAGTAAGTAGTAAGACACATGAATTTTCCCATAGATGATATGCATAACCTAGGGGGAGAGAGTTCCTCTTCTTTGCTATCTACACATCTGAAATATTCAGTATATTTGATGAGCTGCTTTTGCACATTTTTTTATTTTTTAGATTAGAGAGATGAAATTTAGTTTAGTAATGAGGGAGCTTGCACAGGCTGTGGAAGACCCAAGTTCAGTTTCCTCTCTGCCACAGGTATCCTACCTGAGCCTGGGCAGTCTTAGTCTCCCTGTGCCTTAGCTCTCCATCTGTAAAATGGGAATAATTGCACTTTCCCTACCTCAGGGGGCTTGTGGGGATAAATACATTGAAGACTGTGAGGTGCTCAGGTAGTTATGAGGAATCATAAAATATGGATAAAGGCTGTGAAAAGGAGTTGAGAGCCCAATTTGGTGGTTAGTGGCACATAGGCAGACTGTTGGGACTACACAAACTCCCATTGACTTTAACAGGGCTCTGTACAAGCTATCCATGGCAGGACTGGGGCTTTAGATATGAATACCTCTGATCATGATGCCTTTGTAGTGCTTGGCTGTGTATAGAGTAAGATTTTTTCATTTTGGATGGTCTGGAAGCAGAAACCATTACCCTTCTGAAACTGAATATTTCTTGTAGTTTGAAGAAACAGATTGACCAACCCAGGTAGTCAAGACTTGATTTTATTAATAAAATCCATATTTTTCCTCTTTGAGGTGACAGTTACAAACTTTGGTTCAAAAATAAAAGAAATTCTGAACAGCAAAAGGTTGACTTTTGAAATCTCACTTTTACATGTATTAAATATCAGTTGGAATGAGGCAGTGGAATCTGGTACCAATTAATTTAACAATTTATATAAGAAATAGTAACAAACATTTATTTTCAAGTCTTACATATATTATGAAAAATAATTACAAAAGGATTTGCGTTTTAAAGTTAAAATGTGATTTCTACTCCGTACTACCTGAAAAAAAAAGTTTAGCTGGAAGGCCAAACCAACCTTTTTGCGAGATTTGGATTGCAAATTGTAACAGTTTGGGTCAGAAAACAAGCTCTGTAGATAGTAGTCCCCTTGTACTTTGCCTTGCAACTAGGTAGAATCACATGACCTAGACATATTGTGTCCCTGGCCTTAACTTGAAATAACAGAGAATTCATATTGATGGGATGGGCAAATAATATATGGGCTATCATGTGGAACTTAGTATCCAGTTCAGAAGCAAATATTCATCATTGCTCAAATAAAAGCTATGTAAACACTGCACAAATCCATAAATAGTTGTTTTGAATCAAGTTTTAATATTTATATAGTTCAAAGAAGCACAATGAAAACAAATTCAGATGAGATTTTTAAAAAGGATAACTATAACTACCAGTTACTTCACATAGACTTAAACAGATCTCTGCACATACTCCCCCCCATTTCTCATACACATTTCCTCCACCCAAAATATGAACTTGCTTATTTTTATGTATATACAGGTATCTTAAGAAATCCTGGAATCTGAAAAGGAAAAAAAAAAGTCTGAGGTAATAGCACCATGGAATACAGCACCACAGTGGGTGCATTCTTTCTTGAAATTCATTATCACAAAGTAATATCAGCAAAGAAGTGTTGTTTTTAGTGTCTTGCCAAAGATTTTCCAGTTTTTGCCACCTGAAGTTTTGTTGGCGACTTCAAATAACAGAGCTTTTCAACATCAATATATACAAAGGGACTTTATTATTAATCAGAAAAATTAAATTGGTTCACTGGAAATTACAACTTTATTTTTCATAATACATACACAGTATTGACAACATAGTTTTGCAATTATAAAATAAGAGCCAGATGCAATTCAGAGACACATGCAAGTTTTGGAAATGGACACAGAAAAACAGTATAGTACTGTACATAGAATAATTACAATTTATTAAACACACCTCCTTAGCACCTCTTTGTTGAAATGGAAGGAGCACCATTCATTTTTTACAGCACCAAGGAATCCAAAGGGAGTATTCATAAAGTTAATCCTATGTTGTCTGTCTCTGCCACACCCTTTTATGTCCCTCATGATTTGCCAAATAAGTTTAAGTCATGTGATTCTGGCCCTACAAGGGCAACAAATATTTCCTAGATAAGACATACGTACCCAGCAAGACATTTTTTCTATGCCATCCTTAATCAAAACTTGCATGTGGCATGAAGTGGGTTGGTGGCACCAAGGCACAACTTGTTTGCCGATCTGCTCAACTGCCCTATACTTAACCGAGGAAACAGACGGGACCAACTTCAAATCCAAACTTCTGGTTCTGGTCACCAAAGTCATTAATCATCACATCAACAATAGGCACTTGGACTATTTTAGGTGTATTGATTTCAATGACAGTCTTTCCATAGCCTTTTCTTGACTGTGAAAAGAAAAAGGCAAAACAAAATTAAAAAATGGTTATACATAAAAGCTGCAATGTTATAGATCTTTCACAAGTTAACTTTACAATATGGACTGTAATTATACATAACTGGCCTCCCGTGTACTGAACAGTACGCACTAATGCCAGATGTTCCTAATAAGATGGTTTTGAGTTCTTTTCATTTTTTGAAAATTATTTTTATCTTCTAAAAATGCAAATGTGGAACTGCTGATTTTTTTTAAAAAGAGAAAGCGATTGAACATCACAAAAAGCTCTGGGCTATAATAGGTCCTCTCACTGGAAAAATATATGAGAATTTTAAAGTCCCTTGGAGAATCCTGAGTACAAATGCAGTAGCTGGTGAGTATATTTTGGGGGATTGTGGAGATTTCACCCTCATGAAGAGGCCAGTAATCCAGTGTGGAGACAATAACAGATACCGTGCACTTCCCAGGACAAAGGCTGTAACCGCCTTACAAAGTGCTACAGCAGCTAGCTGGAAATTCTAAACAGGCAGATCACTGCTATTATTGCTAGATTGTACACCTCGGTTTATTTTAAAAAAGGTCAGCCCCTGTTAATTGTGGGAGAAGATGTCAGCTCCATCATCTCCTATGTTATTTTAGCCAACCAAAGCAATATCTTGAGCTTCTGTGATCTTACTCCCTCATCTACCCCCCCCACTCCCCATCTGAGAGGAAACACTGAGAAAGTTGAGAGAATGCCACATCAGGCTATGATAAAAAGAGATGTACATTTTAGTGTTGTGAGTTTATGAATGGCACTGCCCCCCCAAACCATTTCACTACTTCTCTCAAGAGTTCCCCATACAGATGCCACAATAACAGAAGCTACACAACCCTCCTCCCAAAAGCTCTAAAATAACTATAGGAAGAGAGGTACACATGGAAGAGACTCAGTTATAGAATAAAATGCTATGGTATTCCATCAGGAGAAGACTTCTGTCAGACAAACAAAACAGTACTGTTTGTCTTCAGAAAAAGAGAATGCAGCCAGTTGAGCACCAAACTCTGCCAGATTTCACACGTGTGCGAACCCTGCTGGTATATTGCATCAAAATAGATGTAAAAGAATCCATAGTAGACATGATCCACTGCCAACAAGAGATCCCTGACCAACTACACTAGCAAAGTCTTTGTATCCCAGCCAGACCCCCATAGTGAGCCCTTCAGAGCTGCCATTGCAGTCAGGGGCCAGGAGCCCGGGACTGCAGCAGTGGCAGAAGGAGCTCCAGTGCTTGGGTGGTGATTTGGTAGGGCTGGTGCTCTGGCTGCTGCTACTGTGACAGTTGGGAGCCCCACACCCATTTAAATCAATGGATTGTCCCATTTGCTGATCCAACAGCAGAGCTGCCAGACCCTACCAACAGGGACAACAACGGGGGGAGGGGGAGGAAGGGGAGGAGGAGAAAAAGGGGCAAAGCTTTAACATAAGCTACATATGGTCCAATGCCAGTAGCCACTTCTTATCCGTGTGCTATACTGGTCTGTACCAGCCCATTTTCACCTCTGCTCACAACCCAGTCTAATGCAGATGGGAAAAGCTATAGGCTACCCAAGGACTTCAGGTATTTCTCCATGCTATTAATCAGAACCTCCTCTGTAATTGTCTCTAAACAAAGGAATTTATAGAGAGGATTCTTAAATATCACAGAAACTCAATGATCAGTCAGGTGTAAATGGTATGTAGTATGATATGTAGCTGTCTAGAAAACAAAGAGCAAAATATTCAGCATTGAAACATGACTTTTGAGGCAAAACGCGAACAGCTGATAAACCTGAATGGGCCCAGTACCTTGTTGGAGAGATAATCAAATAGCTGGTGTATGTATGTAATATTCCAAGTGACAATAGAGAAGCTGGAAGAAGTGGCCAGGATATAATCTATGCACTTTACTTTGGCTTGATTTCTGCTCTTTTTTTAGGGTACATCTACACTGCACACTTATTTTGAAATAAGCTATTCTGAAAGAAATACTCCATAATAGCTTATTTCAAAATAGCACGTTTACACGACAGGAAAGCCTCAAAATTGATCCAAGGCAGGCTTCCCTAATGTGGACGCGCTACCTCGATTTAGAGCCCCAGGAGGCAGTGAGGAGTAATTAGTTTAAATGGCACTGGGGAGGAGCTATTTCGAAATAGGAGCAATGGGAGTGTCTACACTACAGCTATTTTGAAATTGCTATTTCGGAATAGGCATTATTCCTAGTGGAATGAGGTTTACAGAAGTTGGAATAAGCTGTCAGTTATTTTGAATTTATTTCAAAATAATGGAATTGCTGTGTAGACACTGAATATATGAAGTACAGCTCTCTGAAGCAAATTTTTATTGTATTCACTTTGGATGTGTCTACACAGCAGGGCTTAACTCGAAATAAGCTATGCAAATTGACCTACGTCAATTGTATAGCTTATTTCAAAAAAGCTTATTTTGAAATTGGGAGCAGCTCCATAGAACTTATTTCAAAACAGAGCACTCTTCCTCCAACTTTCCTTACTCCTTGGGCAATGAGGATTACACAGGAGTTGGAGTAAGAAGTCCTCCAGCTTGACAGTATTTCAACATTATTTCGAAATAACTGCGTGCTGTGTAGACACGGACTAAGTTGTTTCGAAATAATGCTAGTTATTTCAAAGTAATGTTGCTGTGTAGACGTATCCTTTGTGTTTTTCCCTTGCATTAACTGATTTCAAGTTAACATGTATTAACAGTGCAGTGCTTCCTTTCATAATGCTCATTTTCCATTGCTTTTGCCTTACATAACAATTACAATAGCAAAGCAGTTAATTTCAACACACTGGCTCTAACAGCATGCATTCATGCCAAACTTTTCTTTGCTATTGCTTATATTATGTTTAACATTTTGATATATTTACGAAATTTAAAGAAATGACTAATTCAATGTAGTTAAAATTTTAAAAACAAAATCTTCAGAGCCTTTCACGGAAGCAAACCAGCGTAAAAATGAACTAGTTTGACTACTAAGCTCACCTGTCATATTAAAATAGAGAAGAATATTTGGAGCCTATACTTACTGCACAGCTATCATGAAGAGCTTTGATGTAAGGATTGTTGTCATAAGACATCTCTTCGTCATTTGATCCTAAGAACCTCAGTGCTTTGTCGTAGCTGTCAGATGACACATCATGCCAAGCTACTGACTGATGACAGTTGTAAGTGAAATTTTGTCTGGCAGAGGCACTCAGTAGTTTAAGGAATGTCATTTGAACCATATTAATAGAATTGCCTTCAATGTCCACATAGGAAAGCTGGAAAATATAAGTAGGCACATGAACATTTGGTTGCTTCCTTCTCTTAAATTTTAAACCAGAAAATTCTGGTTGACACAGAATCTTATTAACAGACTTTAATGTAAAAAATAGCTGATACATCCTAAACCATCAGTGTTAGATTTTAAAGCACAATCAAGCTATGAATCGGTAAACAGGTTTTCACTTTACACCAGGAATTGTGACAAACAACTACGTATATTTAGCTGCAACCTATTGCAAGATAAAGAGAATCATGTCCAAAACATTCTGTGGCCTTATACAGGTTGAAACTCTCTAGTCTAGCATCCTCAGGACCTGACTTGTGTTGAACCAGAGAATTGGTTGCGGGGGCGGGGGGGAAGGAAAGGGGGGCCCGCAGCACCCACAAACTTTGTGGCCAGGATGGCCCCTTGCTTGGGTGCTGCAATGCTAGCCTCATGTCACAGCCATAAGCCCCTCTGCTGAAGCCTGATGTCTCATCTTCAGGTCCCTCATTGGGGGTCCTAGTGGCTGGTCCCAGACCCAGGCCGCTGGCTCTTTGCTCTGGGTCCCAGCTGCTGGCACCAGGTCCCAGATGCTGTCTGCATGGCTGTGCTCCTGGCTCCAGCCTGGGGTTCCACAGCTGTCCTGCCTCTTCCCTGCATCCTCTCCTGAACAAGCCCCATTTCCACTCCTCTCCTTCCTTTCTGGAGCTTGAGCACCACAAACTGCTGATTTGTGGCACTCTGGAAATGCTGGGGGGGGGGCGGGAGTTGGTAAGTGCGGGAACACTGGCATGCGAGAGATGTGGGGGGAGGGGACAGAGAGGCGCTTGGTACCCATTATCAATTTCCCGGTGGGTGCTCCTGAGTCCATGACTATGCCAGAAGTTCAACCTGTAATAGCCAATTCTTCTGGGACATAGATTCGGTTATGTCTGTTGTACTGAGTATGCATAAACGATGCTGCAGCCTGTCTTCAGTTACCTGGGATTGAGCATGGGGAGCTGCACTTAAGCTACTCTGCAGAGGGCTGGTGGTGGTGCGAGAGCTGCCACAATGCATTTGTCTGCTCTGCAGTTAACCACTGGCAGTTTTGGTACATTTGAAGCATGATAAATAGAAAAACACAGGACAAGTTCTTGCTGTCCAATGTGCAAGAGACTACTTACCGGCCCTTATGTGTAAAGGGAAAAAGGTTGAAGGTTGCACAAATTCCTTTCTGCATTGTATAGTCAGAATTACTTGGCGAACGTTGTTTGTGACTCATACATTGAGGTGACTACTTACCAGTTTGCCTCTCTTAAATTCACTAAACCAGGCTCCTGGATTCTCCTTTGGCCATGATGAAATTCTGACCTGTTGTAAAGGAGCAGAGATTGTGAGTATTTACTCCATTAGTTAGAAAAAAAGAACGCATTTAAATGCAAAATACATTTTCCTTGTGGGATTTCAACCTATTTTAAGTAGCCTTTGGAGCTATGCAGAGACACATCTACATTTGATTTATTTAATTCTCCAAAACTGGATACTTTGGTTAGACAGAGATAAAATACCTGCAAATTAATTGCTTCAGGCCAACTGAATCGAATTAAAGATGACAGAATATTTTCTGTTCATACGGTGTACAGAGTATGTAGCAGTGATACTTGAGATCAATTCAGATAAGTTATTGAGGTACACTGAACCAGTGTGGATTAATTAAGATTTGTCCTGGTATGACTACATTGATTTATATCCCTCATCTAGATATAGGGTTTATGGGAGCCATCTTCTTCACTGGTTGCACTTTAGGCAGCCATTCATACTCATGGGTGTGAAACACTCTCAGTTAATAACAGTGTTTTTCAGCCACTTTGTTCAGGTATAAATGATATCACCAGGGGCAAGACAGTACAGTTTATCTATCTTGTATGTGTCAGACTGAACTCTGTGTTCATTAGAAAAGGGTAAATAGCCGTGTCATGTCCTGGCCTGCAGGAGACACTGAGTTAGTAAGCAGGTGAATAAAAAAGTGCATCTGAGCAAAAGGGGGTAAAAATGGCTATTTGTTAATTTTTTTTAATCATTTAATTGCCTTTGTCTTGTTTATGCAAGTGAAATGCAACAATTAGCCTGTAAGAAAACAGGTAAATGAAAATGTGACAGTATAATTTTCCTATTTAGTTCAATATTGCAACAACACAGCAAGAGCTGTCAGACGTCAACCCAAAACACAGATTGGTACTTACTCCTTCAGATTTCTTATCAGGGTAGATGCAAGTTTCACCACCTGCTGTGAAATTACAGTACACTTTGAAGGAGTCTCCAGAGCAGCCCTGATTAGGATCAATCCAATATTCACCTAAAACAAATGAGAGAGGTTTTACTTAAGATAATGATTTATTTGGAAGTCATATTTCACTGCCATCTGATGCTGCTCTAAAAGTTTTAGCTGTAAAGATGGGGAAACAAAAACAATTCCTTTATGTCATTGCCTTTATTGCTTCTTTATGAAGGATGAAACCAGACTCAGGCTTTTTATTTTATTTTAGCTTGTATTTTACTTTAGGTCATGACTGCCTTTGTTTGTTGAAGGACTTTAGTAAGTCTTTTGCAGAACTGGTGAATGGCACCACAGGAGGCTGAAATCTGAGGCAGAGCTCTGAGAGAGAGACCCCTGATGAACAGAAAAAGTATGTTTTATATGTCTGTCTCCTGGGACTTCAACATCCAGATTCTCTAGTTAAAGAAAAGTCAGAACCTGATATTTCAAAATGTTGAAAGAAAAGCAACCAGAAAACATGTTCAGGCTACATCCGAAAGGAGCCATTCAAACCTTGGGCCAGAGTGTGATGTTTAGGGACAGCCCTGTGTCAAGGGTGGTACAGAACTGAAAAGTCACACCACGGGGTATATCAGAAACGGCAAGTGTGTAGAAACAGGGTGCCTCCTACTGCATACCTCCACAGAGTTCAGCTTATTTCTCCACCTCTGTTGGCTGGTGTATGCTGAGACCAGAGTCACTGTCCCTGCTTTTACATCCTAACTTACATATCTCCACAGGTAGCACTGGTGGAAATGAAGATAAGCCTCAGATTCAGTCATTTTACCACTATGTTGCCTAACTCTGAAGCTGCAGTATAGAGGAAGCCCAGCTGTTTCCTGATAGTAAAAGCATCATCACAATGGCTGGTTAGATAACATAATGACAAAAACACTTGGACTTGTCTGAGCCTTTTCTGCTCTGCAGCATCTATCCCTCTTACCACTGGTGGATGGATATGTATTATTGGGAATTATAAGTCCTAGAAATTCCAGATAATGGCTGAGGGGTAAATGCTCTAGTCAGTTCCAGGACCATTCAAATGTCAGTTTCTTAGGTGACTGCTATCAATCATTCTAATTATAATGGTGTTTTCTTGGTGTTGACTAATACCACCAGCTAATATCACCTTATTGGCAGGACAACAAATAGCAATGGCTTTCAGTCACTACCATCCTAGCTCAAATGCTAGCCAAAGTGCAGGTTTCTGGAAGATATGCGTTACCAATCCTTTCACTGTCTCCTGAATGTAAAGTATGGAACAAAGGGATGTATGTATGTATGATATTTGTGATAATAGCTACAGCCGTTTAAGCATTCTTTATTCAGACAGTCCTGACAGCTAGCTCCCTACTCCCAAGAGCTTTGTAATGAAATAAATGTTTTCACTTTTATTTTAACCAAATTAAACCCTCATTCATATTAAAAGAAAAGCTCCAAATAATAGATAAATACTGGTAAGTGAAGAAGTCAGAGACTTTCTATAAAAGATAGTCATTATAATGGAGGTACTGAATTGTAAAATATGTACTTTTCATAGAGCGCATTCACTTCTTAACTGTTCCTCCAGGCAACCATCTGTTTTTATCTGTCTAGAGTGAAAGCAATAAGTATTATTAAATTGTCAAAATGTATTTTTGCTCTCATTTTAAAATGTGAGAAAATTATTTTGAATGGGGAGAAATATACATTATAATAGAGGAAATATAAAAGCAGGAGAGCTGTGTGAAAGTTAGCCTTCATTTAAAGCTTACCAGGGAGGAAGCATAGTTTAAATGAATAAATAAACAAAGATATTTGTCTGAAACACTGCCTGATTTATGACTCTGCACCTTATTAAACCTTCATGACAAAAAGTACCAGGGTTAAAGAATTATGGAGGAATGTATTGTGAACAGTACTCAGTAATGTCCTATACAACTCTCTGATTCTTTTTTAAAATTCTGGACTAATATTGTAGCACCCAGCCATCCACCAATAAAATACGTATATCTTTCGGGTGAACTCTGGATATTATTAAATCTGTTTTTATGTTCTCATTGACTTCAATGGCACAAAGACTTCACCTTTTGTTCTTTGGAAAATGTGGCTTAGTAAAATGCAAAGACTACTTTTCCAAATAAACATTTAAACTTTTATTTCTCTCCTTGCTAATATGCTTTTTATAACACAATTTGTAAAAGCTGTAAATCTAAAACTAAACTAACTGTATTGCATATGTAATGAACTCTTGCTTTACAGACACAGAATATCTATAGCTGAAATTAAATTTACCATGTTTATAAATGGCTTTTTTTGCCTGCAAGAATGGATTTAATGAACATTTTCTTTGCTTTTATTTGGAGACTATATTAACCATATAACTAGAATTAATGAGCTGACAGTATATCTTAGTAAATCATAACCTCAGCCCATTTTCCTTTGTCATGTAATATTAAACATACCATCTGGAAAGTCTGGGTGGCAGAGTTGTAGGTCTTTGCAAGTTCGGGCTGGGTTGGTCTGAGTGCCCATTGGATACTTCATATGCTCAATATCTTGCTTCAGGGAATTGAGTGAACCAAAGATTTCCTCCATGCCATCAGAGTAGTCCAGGATGTTATCAACTGCATCAGCCAGCATGTAATCTGAAGATCTTCTCGTCTTTTTGGGTGACTGGATTGGCAAAGGCTGGATAACTTCCCCTGGGGGACCCTGTAAAGTACAACACATAATTTGGTTGCCTTTTCTTTTTATTTCCCAGATGCATAAAGAGATTGATAGATAGAAAGTCTGGTTGTAAGTGGTTTAAATGGTCTGACTTCTTTTTATTTTATTTTATTTTATTTTATTTTATTGGTGATTTTTGTTTCTTTGGTCAAGGGTTGATGAAATAGAGAAAGAGAGATAGAGAGAGAGAGAGAGAGAGAAAGAGAGAGAGAGAGAGATTCTGTCTGGCCCATTTATGGGTGCATCTACATAGCACCCTTAACTCAAAATAAGATATGCAATTTCAGATTGAATTTCAAAATAGCATATTTTGAAATTTGGTGCATCTACACAGCCAAATTTCAAAATAATGCACTATTTTGAGACATCTTTTAACCCTTGAGAGTTACAAGGATGCTGAAATAGCGCATTTGCTATTTCAAGACCTATCCTGAAATAGCAGGTGTGCTCAGAAGTCATGGGGTAGTTATTTCAGGATACTTCCGGTATCTCGAAATAGCCCTGCTGTGTAGACATACCCTATGGGAACAGAGAAGGACCATATGGAGCAAAATCATAATCCAGAAATCCACAATCAGAAAAAAGTGGGGAATGCATTATCCCTGCTCCCCAATAGGTCCACAATGCTTCAAAGGCAGAAGAGAAGAGGCAGGCATGGGCCAACTACTTTGAGAACACTAAGTTGCCTTCCAAAATAGATGCAGTTCTGGGATTGTTTGTCCCAGTGCACCTGGGAAACAAGCTTAGGCAGACAGTTTCCTGGTACGCTCACACTCTAGAATTATACTAAAAATATTTAAAATTTCTGGAGAACCAAAATTCCACCAACAGTTGCATTTTAGATTGAACAAAATGTTCCATTTCAAGTAACTCAGTGTCTCACTTTGATTTTGACTTTTTGCATTTTATAAAATCAAAAAATGGAAAATCAAAATCTTACGTTCTACAACTAGAAAGGGTCCCCCCCCTTCAGATTTTTGTTTCAGAATGAGTTTGTCAGAGGCATTGCATTTCCTTTTTTTTGTTTGTTTTTTGTTTTGCATTTAAGGACTGAAATTTTCTAACATAAAAGCATTTGTTTTTAAAATTTTGAATCAGCTTTAACATATTCCTTTTCTGCAGTTTTCCAAAGTCCTACCTGCCAGGATTACAAAACAGGATCATTTGGAGTGGACCACATAGGCCATGTCTACACTACAGATAAATAAGATTGAAGCAGCCCACAATTGATCTTCCGGGGTTTGAATTAGTAGGTCTACTGAAGACACACTAATTTGAACTGAGAGGGCACTCCTGTCGATGCTGGTAGTCCCCCTTCTGTGCGGAGTAAGGGAAGTCGAAGGGAGAGTATGCTCCCTTCGACTTCCCACAGTGTGGAGGGCACCAAAATTCGAGTTAAGTTGCTTCGACTTATGCAACTTCAACTACATTAATTGCTTAGCTTATCTTAATTCAACCTTGTCCCTAGTGTAGAGCAGGCATAACTGAATGCATTGTCAAATAAGTGATTTTACTTACGGGAGGACCCGGGGAACCAGGTAAACCACTATCACCCTTTTGACCACCAGGACCCTGCAAATCAGAGAAAGAAACACTAACTTAATAATCTTGAAAAACAAAACAACAGGAAGTTTTTAAAGAAAAACACTAACCCGAAGGGAAAATACTAAACACATGCGGACAGAAGTTACTTACAGTTGATCCTTTGGAACCCTTTGGACCTTGAGGACCCTAGAGGACAATGGACACAGTTACACTGTATTGTAATCAGGCTAGGATGAGAATAAATGGAACTGAACAACATTTGTCAAAACACTTAGGATGTAATTACTTACAGGTAAGCCAGGAGGGCCAGGGGGGCCAAGTGGACCAGCGGGACCAGAAATGCCCTAAAGAAGAATAAGCAGAAAATTATTATTCTAGTGGAACAGGTTCTGCTATACCAAGCAACAGTGACTGGGACAATGAGATGACTAGTTAAGTGTACCTACAGAGTAGTTCTGTGCATGGTTTGAGTCATCTTAATGATTTAGATCCTGTTCTATGAATAACAACATGACATGGCAATTTGAGTTCTGTTTTTTTTTCTACTCATCCCCCCAATTTCATAAAGCCACTCCCCCATCCACTGTCAAATCCTCCTTAAGGCCCACTTTTGACACAGAATTCTGTGTCACATGCATACAGAATACTGCCAATGGATAAAAGCCAGATGAGTTATGAGCTACATTGTGAGCACAGCTAGTGTACATTAAAATGTTGAGCAAACTGCTGTGACCATGTCCTCTACCTGTTTGTTTCATCCACACAGTGACTCTTGTTGTTAAACTAGATTCTAACCTCTTTAGCTTTATGAAACATTTGTACAATACCTAGCACAATGGGACCTTCATTCCTGAATGAGGATTCTATGTGCTGCTGATGCTGTAATTTAAAGGCTCCTCATATAAAAGATCTGTGCAAAAGGTTTTTAGAATTCAAATTATCTTCTTCTTGCCTTGGCAGACAGAATAAACTTATACAAGCAGTTAAATAGAAACACAAGTATAATTTACTAACTGCATCGCCCTTGGGTCCGAGAGCTCCCTGTGGACCAGGAAGACCCCTGTCACCCTTTTCACCCTGTTCTCCTGGAGGGCCAATCAGACCAATCAAACCGGGATGTCCCTAGAAAAGAACCAGAGAAAAATAAGATTGAAGGTCAAGATATGTAACTATGAATGCATCTAAATTAAATGAGCAATATATTTTGATAGCTTAGGGTATTGAAAAATCATCACTGAAAAATCCTAAAAACAGTAGGCACTCAATTATTCTGCAGGTACATGCATTTGGGGACTGATTTTTATGTTCAAAAATTACCTGCAGAATTAACTAGTTATTTTATGAAAAATAAATCGGTGAGTACTACGTAGTAGGTCCTTACAGAAGCCAATACAGAAATAACAATACCTGTCAGTATAGGCTTCACAACCTTGTCAGGATTTAAGTGTTCCAAAATAAAGTAGAGTTTTAAACCACTTCAATATGTAATATACATGTAAATAAACAAAACTCATAACAAAACGGGCTTCATACTGAACAGTTTCTCTTTATCACACAGTTCCCCTTGCCCTGGTAGATCAGTGGACTTTGGGTACCTATTTCCCTTAGGATTCTTTGGCAAGCCCACCCTATACCTTTAAAGTATATTGCTATTAATTCACACTACAGACAAATACAACACTTGTTCTATATTTTGTGACTTTTTATATATAAAATGCTAATATGTCTTATCCTCATCTGTGAAACTACATGCATATCCCCTATGGATTTCTGTGAGTTCTTAATTACAGAGAAAAGCAAAGGTCAATACATTTATCTTCCAGGCAATGACTGTTGCTTTCTTTCTGAATGCCTCTGGGATGGGAAGACATTGCCTACCTTTTCATTACTATTATTGTGGCAGGAGTGAATTGATTGAGGGGTGCCATGCACCTGTCTTGCTTTTGTGTCATTAGGGCATCTTATACACAACAATATAGGCCTTCTGCCAGGATGTGGCTTTTAGATTAATGTGATAGTTATGGAGCCTCTCTCAAATTGAGACACAAAGGGAGAAATTTCCACTTACCTTCTCACCCTTGGAACCTGGGTCTCCCTTCAATCCAGGCAAACCAGGGGGGCCCTAAATAGATCAATGGAAATAGTGTGAAACACACATTTTCAATGGCATGACATTCTGCATATGCTGCACTCATAATATTGATGTAAAATCATAAAAATTCTGTAAGTTCATGGATAGTGATATTCAGTGGCTGATGATGGACTATGTGTACAACTTAGGGCACCAGATACTCTTTAAGTACATGTTTAAAAGAAACACTTCTGACCCATTATAATAATAGAGTAGCTGATTTTGATAAGACTAGGAAGTGGAAGTGAGGGCCAACGAGATCAGAAATGTATAAGGAAAGAGCTCTTTAATGGTCAATTGAAAGTCTCCACGTGGCACTGAAAACACCCAGTGAAGTATGTGATGGTTAAACACGTTTTTTAATTTATATGTTGTTGATCTCCTTTCTTTTGCTAGTGGCCACTTTACATGCTTTTCATTATTTCTCCAATTACACTTGTTCTTTATTATCCCTATCCTGTTGTGACACAGTGGTAAGGAGACCTCCTAATTAACTTACGTTGGTAGTACAGCTCAGTAATGTCTTGCAGATTCTTTAGCTGGTGCCTTTTATTAATTTCCCCCTATTTTCCAATTGGTTTGAGAGCCACTCCACATTAGGGTATTACCTCGGGTGTAGGGAGCTAAGGGCATGTCTACACCGAGAAATTATTTTTTATTTCAAAAAAAGCTTATTCCCTGAAGAAAGCAGGTGTAGATTTTGAAATAACCAGTCCGTTAGTTTGAAAAAACAGGCTTGGTAGTGTGGATGCTCACCTTGTTATTTCAAAATAAGGCAGTTATTTCGAAATAACTTCCCTAATGTAGACCAGGTCCAAGGGTTTATTACAAACTTCCTATGTAACCTTGGTTAGACCCAGACTTTCTTTGTTCAGCACTGTTGTATTATGATATGGATAGCAGTCATAAGTGACTTTTAACATGGCACAGGTTCAGAAGTGCCATAACTCTTCATGTACAAAATTTTATTTGGTGTGTACCTTTTCTATTTCTACTTCAGGATATCAGTTGATGCAAAAGCCTAGTCAAATACATAATTCATGAATAAAAATGGAAAAGGAAAACAGGGTTGATAAGTTTTTAAGCTTCTGGAATATAGAATCAAACATTTTCACCTGCAGTGCACTGTACTCTGCTGCATATCTACTTTCGCATGCTTCTCACAACTGCACTCCATGGGGGATGCAACCTACACTCAGCAACTGCTGCTTCTGAACTTCATTTAAGATGTGAACCAAAGTTTTCATATGTGACTGTATAAATATAATGATTTACTAGAGCTAACTAATCAAAAGGCAATCCAGAATATTTATTTTCAGTGGTATATAACTCATTAATATTACTTTGCTGCTGATTGAAATTGGGCATTAAAAAGAGCCTCAGCAGAGGTCTTTTAACTATACATTTTATTTGATATCTCATGGGACATTTTTGCTACTTTTTTAATGTAAAGTAATTTTGCATTGCTTTTTTGCTTTAGAAGATTGTTCTTTGATTAAGGGACAGAGCTGGGATGAAGGTGATCTGAATTCAGTTTCAGACTCGTCCACAGATTAATTAACTGACCTTGAGCAATTCATTTAATCTCTGGGCCTTGATTTGCCTTCTGCACAAAAGGGAAGCAATAGTGTCTTTCTCCCACTCTTTGTCTTGTCTATTTAGATTGTAAACTCCTCAAGAGGGAACTGTTTCTCTTCCTAATGTGTATGTGCACTGCCTAGAGTAATTTGATCCTGATGTTGCTTGGACGCTCTAAGTGATACTGTAATACAAATTATTATAAATAGATTAATAGACATGTCACTGTCCACAGAGAAAAATATTTTTAATCCTGAAAAAAATATAAAGACATGTTCTGAAACTCTTTCTTGTTTATGGGGTAAAGCAATGGGTTTTGCACATTTGCAAAAATCTATGTTGGTCAACTGGTATTTGCCCTTAAAATGTTCCAATCAAAGAAAAAAAAACAATTCTTCTTGTTAACATACACACAAAAAAGCAAAAAGGTGTTTCAGAGATGAAAGTAAGGACCTATTCAGGAAGCATTTTATTTCAGATGATGAATAGCACATTTTCTCAACCACATTTGAATTCACTATGAGAACCTGATGATACATTCTGCAGCTGTTATGGAAGCAAGCAGGAAGTCGAATAGGAATCCTCTTTACAAAGGACATGTGGTGCAGCTGTATAGTTAATCTTTGGAAGCAACTTCAGCCCTAAGGCATATGCAGGAGCAGCTATCCCTGCCTGCATCTGAGAAGAGTAGGGTAAGGAAGATTCCTCCTGCTTTCTGACCCTCATCCAGTGTTCTCATCCATGCAGAGTGGAGCCACACCATTTTATGCATATCAGAAGGGATTGAATTTGCCCCTTACAGCCCCAGCATCTTGATGTGATATGGTTGTTATTGTGCATATCAGCATCAGTTAAAACTTTCAGCCACAACAGAAACAATGTTTTTTTATTTAACGTGTGACAGCAGTTGGACATGTCCTTGTGTATCATTTGAGAACTCAACATTTTCTTTTTCATTTCACTCAACCATGACTGTGTCCATGTTCTATTTCAAAGCTTTCAACCCTAACATGTTATGCTGGAAATGTACTAAACACCTATCCAGCATCAGAATATTTATAACCTCCTCCTCCCAGCTGAGCAGGATCACCTTAGACCTTCTAGAACTTGCTCCTGATTAAAAGCCTTAGCCAGAGCAAGTCCTGAATTCTTCCAAACTTTCAATCTTCCTGGGGCCATTTTCTCCTTCCCCACCATGCACATTTCTGTACCCATTCTCAGAGTGGGAGGGAGTGGTTAATATATCAAATTCCTTACAGGACTGCAGAGTAATAAGGAGTAAGAAGAATAGTAAGTAGTAAAAGTAGTAAGTAGTAAGAAGAATCTCAACTCAATTATTTTAGTAAGCAAGACCTCTGTCAAGTCTTAAAGCCAGATTGTCTTTACTTAGCTGAAAAGACCTGGTCAGGTATTATAGATTTAAAATTTTACAGATATTTAAAATCTGGATTGAGAACAGCAGCAACTTATTCCTCATTATATATTAGTTTTTATATTCTTCATTAAGGACTTATTTAGAAAATGATGTCACTACTTCCACTGACTGCTAGGAATTGTTTGTGCTTCCTTTCCTTTGGCCTACATTATTAATGTGCAGTAATATTCATATGGTCATTGAGCCATTTTTAAGAGATAAAGGAGAATTAAATACCTCTCAGCAATAACCAAAGTTTTTTTTAAATGTTTCTTTGGTTGTGGTGATTAGACAAGTATATGAATTAATTTGTGAAGCATTAGGTCCTTGCTTTACAGCCATATCAGTATTACAATCACAAAACATAGTTAGATGCCTAATAAGCTGTTCTGAAGTAACCATAAAACTGAAAGTATATTCTGAGAATTAGCTTAAGAGTTAACACAACAATTCCACATGAAGGATAACTGTGTAGCAAGCTACAAAGGTTTATTGATTTCCCCCTACAATTCACTGTGCATTTCAGCCTTAGCTGGCTTCTTTCATGAGCAGCAGTTAATACAGTAGGTCATGTTTCCAAATTATATCTTCCCATTGAATCTTAAATGCTTGGGGAATAATACTGACAAATACCATGGCAGTCCCAAGGATACATCTGAGGCTATGACAAGGTGGAGTAGTAGTTTCCAAATGGACAAGAGAATGGGAAAATAAAGCAAGTAACAACATGAAGATTGCTACGCAATATAAAAAATGAAGACTTGAAGATGCATTGTATAGTTTCTACTTCTCACCTGTCACCTCTTTGATAGATAGCCTTTTAGGATGAGATTTTTTTATTAAAGGTCCCGTTTAAAGAGTCCATCTGCCATTGACTTTCAGTCGGAGCTAGATGCTTAATTCCCTCAAGCCCCTTTGAAAAACTCAGTCATAAACTATTTCTTGGGCAAGGCATAGATAATTAAAGATGGAGCCTGGCTCTGCTGGGAAAGCCATCCTAAAGTCTGGTTAGGTATAGCTCTCCCCCACCCTCTCACTGACACTAATTCTGAATTTTCAGTGATTAGCCAAACCCTTTAGTCTTTTGCACAAGGAGTTGCATTTGCCTACATTACTTCCATTACAAGCAGAGGATGCACTGAAATCACCAGTGCCAAGGAAAGGATGTTCTTTTAACAGATTTTTTGTGTGCATGATTTTTGCTGCTATTGAGACCATAAGGCCTCACATTCTTTGGTGCTTGTCTGAGGACAAACCTATTTTTGACAGTATGTAATCTTGCACTTTTATATGTTAGCTTTTATTCTAATATTGGGCAGAGGTTTCAGGGACTGATACCCTGTTGTGTTACTCCAGTATTGTGTCAGTGTAATCCACTGACTCCAGTGTAGTTGCTGTGCTCTAGAACTGAATAACACACCTGTAAAGCAGGCACTCAATATTCTAATAAAACAAAAGCATTGTTATAACCCTCAATACGTCAAAGAGGGCAAATCCTTAAAAATGGACCATTAATGTCTTAGCATATATTCTGGGGAAAATGACTATACATAACATTAGAAAGAAGCTTCGGAGGTAGTTGAGTTAGTCTGTACAGGATAAACTTAAATTTAAAGTAGGCTGTGCCCACAAAAGCTCATGATACCATCTACATGTTTTGTTAGTCTTTAAAGTGCTACCAGACTATTTGTTGTTTTTTTTTAAGTTTATTAGAAAGAAGGATACTCACCATAGGACCAGGTGGACCATCCTGACCTGGTGCTCCAGGTAGACCTTGTTCTCCCTATAAGAAACAAATAAGATTCCTTACAAAGGGGATATGCAAGATAGAAAAGATAAAAATATTCCTATATATTCAGTGAACTCACCACAGGGCCTGGAATACCACGGAGGCCCTCTGGGCCAGGTTTTCCTGAAGGTCCCTGAGGACCAACTGGCCCTGTTTTTCCAGGAGCACCTTCTGAACCAGGTTCACCCTAAAAGGAAGTGTATACCAGGTCAGATCATTAATGGAGTTGAATATGGTTCTGTATGGGTGAACAAGTGAGACAGTTTCACACAAGGTCACAAGGAGCTTTTTACTCCCTTTACCCAGAGATTATCACAGTCTGAATCTGTTCCCCTCATGACAAACTTGGCCCCTGGCTGAAAACTGTGATAGCCTATTCTAAAGGTTAAAAGGTGGACACAACCACGTTCTCCCCTTCTTTTGTGCACTAGCCAGATCATCTTGCTCTGCATTTGTGAGGAGTGCACACAGAATCCCATCAAAAACCTCTAGAAGTTTCTTGCTGAAGGGACACCTTTGACCTGCCTCCTATTAAAGCAAAGGAATTTTACAGCATATATATTATTTTTAGGCTCTTTTAACTGAGTTATTTACAACATAACTGTGATTACTCTGGTTAATTTAAAATGTCATATACCGCATGTATAATATATAACTTGGAAAAAGCATGATTTAATTTTTGGAATTATTTTTATATTTCACTGTTTTGAACAGAAGCTCTTGTATTCATTACCTTAGCACCTTTTTCACCTTGTCTGCCTTCAGCACCAGCTGCTCCTGGAGGGCCCTGTAAAGGAAGAAAAAAAATGTTAGGAATGAGATAAATAATGATTCATAATTATAGTATATTAAAATTATATTAAAATGGTAAAAATGTCTGAAATGTCTTACAATTTTATGTGTATCAGTGACTAATGAAATGCAATCATTTTCTTGATCATTTTATCACAAAAATGAAAAATCTCATTTAACTCCTACTAAACCTTTATTTTATTTTCGTATAACTTATTGAAACTTACAAAGACATTGAATAGAAAATTAACTACTCTTATGAGCAAAATGAACAACACAAATAAATTTTATAAAATTTTCTTATTTCTTTTAATGTGCAAATATTCATCTTATTTATGAGAAAAGGCAAATAATTTTATATGCAATAAATAGGATTACCAAACATGCTAAAAGTCATCCTACATCTGATTCAAATGAAGCCAGTGGGACTTCTATCACTGACTTCAATAAAAACCAAGGTATTTTTATTGTGCCATTATAAGCTGAATGGTTCATGACACACACTTCTTCACCCTTAAAGTCCTGTAGCAAGAAATTATATCAGTTTGCCAAATCTGGACTTTGCTCGGGGCTGAAATATCAGAATGTTGTGGAACTGTAATTAGGTTTAGCTGTAGAACCATATGGTGGGATGGGCATGTCAAAGCTACATTAGCTACATACATTGCTACCAATTTTCACTTTTTAAAGAAGTTTTTCAAATAAAAAGAGATATTTTCTTCTCCCAAAACATAAAAAAGTTTAATTTTCAATTAAGAGGATTTATATACATAGTTCCCATTACTAATAAAAACTGTGTGTGAAACTACTGCATACTGCACTGAAAATGCTCCTGTTGAACACCCTTGACTCTTTAAAGTAAGAGACCACCTGATTTTCATACAAGGCTCGTCTTTAGATTGAGAAAGTTCTTTGTTACAAACAGATATTTCTTGCCTCTAATCATCCATTGAAAAAATAATGAATCTGGAAAACTATCAACCTCAGATTCACATGTCCATCTGTTTTATGAACAGTATTGGATATAGGAATAGCTTATCTTTAGTGGGTAGTTTATTTGTTATTATCAATAATACAGGAATGTTAAAAGAAGCTTGTGAGATTCTGTGGTATGAACAAAGCCAGTCATTTCTATTTACATTCTGCTTTTTCATTCAGAATGATCAGGGATTGATCCTTCAAAAAGGGTCTAATTCAGGACTTGAATAGTGAACACATTCTCAGTTTCATGAATGTGAAAACAGTTTTAAAGTTGTGCATATACTTAAGTGCTTTGTTGGATCAAGCTCTGGTAACGGGCTGTTCTTACATCTATCTCCTCAGTCAAAGACGTGGCTAGTGCACTGCTCCTGACATGGGGACAGCAGCACTGGCTTGCAGGCGAAATTGGGGGGGGGGCACATTTGAGAGGGATTCCTGGGGCAAGGGAGGGGCCCTGAGCCACAGATTCTCATACCCTGTGGGACAATCACTTCCCCAGGATCCGGACACACGTGTTCAATCAGGTGTTTGTGGCCCAAACTACAGACCCAGCAAAGAGACCGGACTCTCCCCATGCCTTCCTGATGGGTGAAGCAAACCAGGACCTGGCGGGCCACTCCTGGATCCCACACTCCCCCCCTCCAGATCATTTCGCACAGGAGTTTCTTCTGCAGGCTCTTGGGGAGCCCTAAGCCCACCCAGTCCCCCTCCACCTGCACTGGGAAGGGGCATGGTGTCTCCCTGGCCATTGCTGGTGAGTTCCGAGCGGCCAGGCCGGACACCGTCTTGCAGATCCAGTTTCACTTTTATTTCAGGAGAGTCTCCTCCTCCCTCCACGAGTTTCTCTTCCCTTTGTAACTTAGTGCAGGGATATGGGGAGGATGGGAGGCAGAGCCAGGAACCCAGTCCCAACCCTAGGGAAGCCAAATCTCCCTCTGCTTCTGCTCTTCCTCTGCTTCTGTAAGCCCCATCTTTTTGAGCTGCTGTGCCTTTAAATTACCATGCTTCTCACTCTCCCTGCCCTCACAGATGCCACTGGCCTTCTGTCCGAGGAAAACAGAAAATAGCAGACATGTAAAATGTCTGGTATTCTCTGGTTTTTTTACTGGACAGAAGGCCAAAATACCCAACTGTCCGGGCAAAAAACGGATTTCTGGCAACCCAACACAGCCCTCCAAGAACAAAGTTCAGTGTGTGTTTGTGTGTTGGCATGCACACACACTTGTATGTGTGTTGGGGGAATGTTGGGCAAATTCACTCAAGTTGTATCTCCAAATATTCACAGTTTGAACTTCTCTAGTCCACACTCGCTAGTCCATCAAAATCTGTGGTGTGGCATGATTTTAGTAAGTTGGATGTCCACTTATCACAGTTTCGGCCAAGTTTCCCATGGTCCTGCAAAGTTTGTTTATAGCCACCAGTCCTGTCTCTCAGGGTTCTATGCTGTTATTTAGCTTTAATTTATCCCTAAGTGTCTTCTAAGAGGCCCGTAAGCAATAGAAGTATTGGTAATGCTGCTAGACAATATTGATTTCCCATGGTTCAGCAAATTCTCAGGTTCAGCCCCCATCAGGTCCCAAGGGTGCCAGACTAGAGAGATTCAACCTATACTACCACCTTGAAAGACTCAGTCTGAAATCTCCAGAGAGACCAGCAGACAAAGAAAGGACTTTTGGATAAATAATCTGAGATTAAATTGACTCAGGGGCGTCTTCCTAGGCCAGCAAACAGCTGGAACAAACAAAAGAGAGACAATCCTTAAGGAATGGCTAAATGGACCAACAACTGACAGAACCTGGGTTTGGCATTGGGGTTATCTCTGGAAAGTTTATTTGCATGTGAGTAAGTTCTTTTATTATTTTCCATATTTTTGTAACGCTTTTACCTTAAGAATAGATGTGGTTTCTTAGAAAAGTCAGCATGGTAACCTCTAACTGTGACCAATGATGCTGTGTACAGCCTTTGGACAGAAAGCAAAATGGTGTGTATTTAGACCATCTGGCTTGCTGAGAATAACCGTATGGAAAGGAACTGTGCAGCCTGGAAAAACACTGGTCAGGAAGAAGAAAGACATGGATCTCTGCTGAAGAGAAGTGACAAGTGTAAGCCTAGAATAGTTGAACTTGCTGGATCATGCAGGCAGGAGGGGAAATGCTGGTGCAGTTGCCCCAACTAAACTTCAATAGAGCCTATTTAAACTATGGCTAAATTTGGCCCAACCTGTTTCACAGCCTGACAGACACCTTATCCTGTCCATTATATTGATGCATATCTAGAGCAACTGACTGAATTGATTGGTTACTCTTGGTTTACTGTAGTGTTCCAAGTATTTAGTCATGAGTCCAAAACCATGACTATTCATTCACTACACAAGTGAACCATCTCTCTGGTAGAATGGAGAACCCACTATTTTCTAGCAATACTGTATAAAATGTTCCGGTAAAAAGAGTAGTGAAGCTATCCTTTCCCACAGTAGTTATAACAATAAGAATTAAATTACCCAAGTTGAAAGTTGGCCATTCGCTGTGGTTAACACCATTGACTCCTGTGAAAAATGCTCTGGGACTTTTGTACTGACTGCAGCTTTATATAATAGCAGCAAAGTGCTCCCTAACAAAAACCTAAGGGCCCAGTTTGGTACTAACTCAAAGGAATAGTAGGAATATAGTGAGTCTCCCCATCACCCATTCACAACAAAAACATCTTGTTTATATCTAGTTTTTTTAGGTCCGATGTCCAACAATGCTTAGCCACCAACAGCTAAGATCATAGCTTAAGATGTTCATAAGCAAAAATTATGAGTGGGACTAAGAACACGCTAAGGGACATTTTAAAGACAGGAAAATTGTTTCTATTATGTGTTAACTTATACATTCATTCTCTTTTTAACACTTGTTAGTCATTTTTGCTTAAGTTTCTAAAAGAGTTAAAAGCAACAATTCTCAGTTTGAGATGCTGAAAATTGTGTGCCTTCGCATTTATTTGAGAAATATGTTCTCTGAATAATGCAGCTGCCACATCAATTCGCAGAGCTAAAAACACTGTGATCGCTAAATTATAAATACAATGAACCATGATTGCTAAACAAAGGGGGTGCATTCATTATCAAACACTGCTAACGCTGCATCAAGTGCAAAGTGGCTAAATGAACAGCACTTTCTAACAGACTCCAGTTGCTGGCATGGAACAGATGGTGCTGCTGCAGAAAAAGACAGCTAATTGTTATTTATCTTACTCTCCTATATGATTCAATTGTTCTAGTATATGGTAAATTTTAACTGACATGAAAGTTCTCAATAACAATAACTTGAAATTAATGCCTGTTTTTCCCCCAGCTATCACTGTAATGTTTATGATTTTATATGTATGTATGGTCAGTTACATTCCACACATGCCTCCAAAACAGATAAAGGAAACTTTTCCGTGTTTTGATGGTGTATTAACATTACATGAGGATTTTCTTGTCTTCATTACTTTCTGCTTCAGAATTTCCTTATAATAATTAAAGAATGCTATTCACAGTCATCAGTCATCTGATTGAAATATGCTTCTTAGTGAAGATAGCACAATTAATTATTTTCATGACACATCACCACTGTTCAGCAATTTGTTACACTGTGTATTTTTACTCAAGGGGCAGAGAGGAACTCAATATCATTTTCAAATGCAATGGACACCCTAATAACATAGAAATATGCTATACGCTCATGGACACAAAACACTATATATTTTTTCAAAATGCTGTATACTATTGAAAAGTGACATGTAAAAGGGTTTAACAGACCTTGGTTACCTTGGTTTCTGGCTTTCAAATGTGAGAAGTTTGCTGCCACATATCAGCTTAATGTATTCTCTTATGCAAAGCAGACTGTATGCTTTCTGGTTTTCAACAAAAATATTGCTAACACTTATGCTGACTTTCCTACTTTTCTTTAACCTTTTATCTTTACATTTTTAGAGTGATGCACAGAGTTTTAGTTGCAAGTGATCTAGGCATCTACTTGATACCCGTAAAGCGAATATGCCAGAAGACCTGATGACACCAGGCTGAAAAAGGTGCCAAACCTCTGCAGTAAAACGCTGAGACGAAGCAAAGCAAGAAACTGCTTGAGAGTCCCAATTCAGTCTGCCTGCTTTAATTGTTATTGAGCCTAAATATCATTTGTCATTTTAAAAAGTAATGGAAAGTTATCATCCCATTTTTTCGATGGCATCCTTTCTCCCTCCCTTTTTAAACTTCAGCAGACAAAATCAATGAATTCAGATCACATGGTATGTGAAGCAGAATGTGTATGTACTTGCCAAAAAACTATTTTGGAATCAATAATATACTGCATTGGTTAATCTCTGACTGATTATCTAGAAATTAAGATAAAGGTCCAAACCAAGATACTGAACAATGAGACATTTAGCTTCCTTTCATGTTTTTAGTTTGTAACCTTTGGCTTACCAATGGCTTATCTGGTAATTTTTGTGGATTTTCTACTTAATGATGTTATCCCATTATCTTTAATTAAAATAGTGATGTTGGAAAACAATGCATCTCTTTGAAAATACAAGGCTTAAAGAAAAATGTTGGTAGCACCAGTCCAATACAAAAAGCAAAGTCTGAAGTGCTAAACTCTTACAGATCATGGTAATTTGGTGCCTCCTTGGTTGCCACAGAATAATCAGCATTAAAAGTACTGTTCATCTTCAAAGCATTTTAAAAACATTAATGCATTCTTCCCACACATCTGCAGTGTAGGACAGTTTTATTATCCTCATTTCACAGCAAACAAAATGTTAGGACTCATTAAAAAAGGGATAGAGAATAAGACAGAGAACATCTTATTGCCTCTTAAAAAACCATGGTACGCCCACATCTTGAATACTATGTACAGATGTGGTCGCCTCATCTCAAAAAAGATATATTGGCATTCAAAAAGGTTCTGAAAAGGGCAAAAAAATGGTTAGGAGTTTGGTCCCGTATGGAAAAAGATTAAAAAGACTGGGATTTTTCAGCTTAGAAAAGAGAAGATTAAGTATGACAGAGATCTATAAAATCATGACTGGTGTGGAAAAAGTGAATAAGGAAAAAATATTTACTTTTTCCCATAAGATAAGAACTAGGGATCACCAAATGAAATTAATAGATAACAGATTTAGAACGAACAAAAAGAAATTTTTCTTCACACAGCATATGATTGGCCTATGGAACTCCTTGCCAGAGGAGGTTGTGAAGGCCAGCAATTTAACAGGGTTCAAGAAGGAACTAGATAAATTCATGGAGGTTATGAGCAAATAGGTTTTAGCCAGAATGGTTAAGAATGGTGGCCCTAGCCTCTGTCAGAGGCTGGAAATGAGTGATGGGAAAGGGACTGCTTGATGTTCCCCTGTTCTGATCACTCCCTCTGGGGCATCTGACATTGGCCTCTGTCAGAAGACAGGATACTGGCTAGATGGACCATTGGTCTGACCCAGTATGGCCATTCTTATGTTATGTTCACAGATAGGGAAACTCAGTGAAATTAAGAATCTTGCCTGAAGCAAAGAGGGAAAATTTATCATAAGGTGTAGGCTGACTTCTATCAGGATAAACCCTTGTCAGAAGTTACTGTTTATAGGAGAAAAAGTATCCACAGTATCCACTCCACATGGGTTGTTTACCAATTGTGAACACAGGTATGGAGTTATATCCAGGGCAGTAACTGGGCATGCCCACTTTGCTGCCTCTGCTAAAGGTCATTTGTGGAGAGTGGTCTTATACATTAAAATAACTAACTAACTAAATACAGCAGATAAGTAAATCATTGCCTCTTTGAGGCTCTTTTTCAGCAAACCAGATGTTTAATCCTTTTTTGTTCAGAAAAGCACCTAAGCATATGCTTAAGTCCCCTTCACTTCAATGGAACTTCAGCATATGCTTACACTTCAGCAGTCTTAAAAGCTATCTGGGCCTGACTCTATTAAAAATATGATTTCCTATTTCAACTACTTAGCATACATGTCTATTTGCAACATGAAATGTACTTTTTAAACATGATGACTGAACAGAAAAATACAATGCTCTGAAATATTTTATTTAGCTGCTGCTAAGCTCCTTTCAGTAAGAAACTGTTCCTGGCTTTATATAGCTAGAATTATAATTTCAGCATTAAAAGTCTATGCTTTTAATAGCAATTACTTAAGACATGTACACCAAGATATCAAAAAACCAAGAAGAATATACATATGGGACAAATTTTAACTTATTTTTTCTACCTTGAACATTAATAATATTCTCCTATATTTATGGTCACTCATGATCAATCAGTATTAGCAAACTACTCTGTGATTGATTAAGAAAGAAGAAAATATTTTTGGACACACATGTTGGAAATACTTCCCATTCCTCATTAAAACCTGAAAATTTGAGATTGTTCTTCTTTTAAAAGTAGGTGTTACAATTGATTTTCCCTATACATGTTTGATGAGTCAATTTTCTTAGTAAAACCTATGAGCAGGGAAGCAATTTACACTGAATAAAATTTAGTTTGTCAGCTAAATGTTCTTGGATTATAAAAATGAAAAGTGTGTGTAACAATTATGTATTGCTCATTGTGAAAAGTCTCAGGGGATGGGATTTTGAAATTGAATCAGCATTGTTCTAAACCATATCTCATTGGAGTTCACAGGATTTTTACCATTGGACTCAACAGAAGCAGAACTAAATTAATTCTGAGTTCTTTATTAAAAATATATTGAATGAAGGGAGCCTTCTAATCAACTGATATTTTAGGGCGGATAGCTTGCCTCATTCCTCTCTTGTGAATAATCTTGTAAAACCAGAGAATCTGGCCATTTGTTCATTAACTATTAAGTTGTTACAACTAAATGTTTCCCTTGCTAGAGATGATGTCTCTAATTCTCCAAACATTGTGTGCACTACTTCATTCCAAATGTGCATGCACAATTAATGTGATTACTTGCACAATAATTATTTAAATGCATGAAGACTTCTGAAATACATTTATCTGGTTTGATAAAGACATACTGAAGTTTGAAAAGCAGAGTCCATAATATATTAATTATAATCTAAATAAATTAAAAAGCAACTAATGTTTTAAGTACATATTTAATCTTTTTTATAAACTATGTTGGTGACTGCCATAATTGTGTACTGCCTCAAAATATTGTGGAAAATTAAATGCTAGTTAGTTAACTTAATAAATACAGAGTATTACTATTGTGAAAATAAAATTAAATGCAGTATTTAATTCTGAAGACACACTACTATCTCATAAAATCAGCTACTCTATGTGAAGCTATTCAGAACTACATAATAACATACATCTCTATGAAAGGTAACTTTAATTTGTCTAAAAGTGTAGTTATTAGGACATTCACTTAGGATCTTCCATTTTTGGTCAGTCATAGACTGCACACTTTCTTCTGCTGAACATTTGATTGCCAAACTTCATTGTTTCCACACTAGAATAGTGCAATGCACTTTTCCTGGGAATGCCCACAAAAAACTAGGGATATTCTGCTGCCACATCATGTTGCTGCATATTTCGTAATGTGTATTGCATAGAAACAGCACACTACACCATGCTCCAAACATTGCACTGGCAAGCTGATCAGTTCATGATGCCAGCACCAATCACTTTCTGTAACTACTTCTCCCTCCTTCTGATCCTAAATTTGGAAAGACCTGCAACCAGAGGTCAGAGGTCTTCTTCTAGGAGCAGACTGGAATGGAATGGAAAACCCATCTTGTTGCCCAAGATATTTGGGAGCTGTTTAACTGGGACATCTCCTAGGGAACCAATTTAGTATTGATTATATTAGGATCCAGATTTTCTTAAACTGAGAAACCTGAAGTCATCTCATGAGAATGATTTTTGCCATAAATGGACAAAGAAATCAGATTCAGGTAAATCCTTACCCACCAATTTTTTCAGCAGAAAGAAATAAAAAGTTTCCTCTATAGACCACAGCAATCTTTTTCTTTGTTTTGATCTATTTATTATAAAACTTAAGAATGACCAAAACTAGTACAAGATTGAAACTTCATGAAGCAAGAACTCCAGGCATTTTGGAATAATAGTGCTGGGGTGCTGCCGGGCGCCGAGCAGGGGGGTGAGGGGCGGCGCTGCGGGACCAACCCGGCAGCACCCCAGCTGCTCTGCTCTGTGCCTCTTCCCCAAGTCCGCCACTGCTGCTGCTGAAACTGATGAGCGGCAGACTTGGGGAAGCTGCAGAGCAGAGTAGCTAGGATGCTGCCAGGTGGGTCCCGCAGCACCACCCCTCACCCCCCTGCTCGGGGATAACTGCTGCAGTCTGGGGGTTGGGGGGCCCGCTCCCCTCCCTTCCCGGAAATTCTCGGCGGCAGCACGGGGCTTCCCCCACCTTCCTGCAAAATGGTGGAGGGTTCGCCCCTTGCCATGCCATTCCCCACCCACCCCCCAGATGCAGTGTGGATCCCAGCAGACCCATCACACCCCTCTGCCGGAGTACCTCCTGATACTCTGGCATATCCAATAATCCCAAAGGTGCCGGATTATCAGAAGTCTACTGTACTAGGAAATGGAGGCAAATGAGAATAATGGGTGAGAGTGATGAATAAAGAATGAGAATATGTAAATGGAATGGTTGGTGGAGCAACACTTACAAGTATTAAATGCAAGCTCAGGCTGCTTGTCATTTCACAGAAAGAAAAACAAATTAGAGGGAATATTGCTTTCCAGTAATATCTTAGGGCACGTCTACACAGCAGGTCTAAAGCTGAAATAAGCTCTGCAACTTGAGCCATGTCACTTGCGTAGCTTAAGTCAAAATACTTATTTCTACTTTTGGTGCTGTCTACACAGCAGGATGTCTGAGAAAGAGCACTCTTCCTCTGACTTCCTTTACTCCTTGTAAAATGAAGGTTACAGGAGTTGGAGTAAGAAGTCCCCCAGCTCAACATTATTTTGACATTTTGTCAAAATAACTCCTTGTCATGTACACGCGGACTATGTTATTTACATCAGTTATTATGAAATAACACTGCTGTGTAGACATACCTTTAGTGTTGCCACAACTTTCCTCCTTTCTGGAGAGCAACATTACTACTGAAATGGCATTGCCTCCTAATCAGGAAAATAAAATATTTGTCAGCACTTCCTGATGAAGCAAATTCTACTATATTCCTTATTAAGTTTAGCAATGGCTATTTTTAGTTTTGTTCCACTAAGAAAAATATGGAGCCTCGAGTAGTTCTTTGTCTCTTTCCAGTGTAACAGCATAACATTCTCTATAACCAGTAGAGTTTCACATATTCATGTAATCTAGAATCTAGCTATAAAGTAATTCCCTAGAGAAATCAAGAATGTGATTACTTGGCGATTTTGTTCTTTGTATGGACACTAAAATAGACGTGTTCAGTGCCACAAATTATAAAATGAATTATTGAATTTGTATCTTTACTCTATTTAAGAAAAATAATTCAGTAGATCTGTTTTGCTAGGACTAAGCCACTACCTTTCACTATGATAAAGCAGGAAGTTATAATTTGGTTTATAACAAATGTATTAATTGTTGACAGGTTTCAGAGAGGTGGCTGTGTTAGTCTGTTTCAGTGAAAACAACGAGTGTGGGGGCATTTTAAAGACTAACACGTTTATTAGGGCATTAGAGCATAAGCTTTTGTGAGCTACAACTCACTTCCTCAGATGCTGAAGAGAAAAGGGGGAAAAAAAAGACAAAAGAGAGGGGGAAAAAAAGAGATGGATACAGGATATTAATACCGATGTCACATTCCCATCTCTGTATCCTTTTTTCTACTTTCTTTCTTTTCTTTAAAGTGACACTGGATTCCTTATTTATATTAATTGTTAATATTCAATCAAGCCATATTCCATTTCTAATCATAAGGCTACTAACGCTACCATTTGCAGCATTATAAATGTGTTCTAAATTGGTGGAGCAAATACATAATATTAATTAAGCATGTCAGTTCACTCCAGCCTATTAAATAGACCAATTGAACTAATTTTTTAAACAGCTTTCAGTTTACATTTAATGATACCTCCTTTTTTAAAGTGTAAAAACTGCATATAATTGGTCTCTGAGGCAGACCTAAAGGTTGATGCATCTACAGCAGTTCTGCGAATATCACATTTACAGGTTACTATTAGCTGCAGTTGTAAGGCTTGTGAAGCTTCAAAGGAATAATGCAATCACTTCATATGTTACAGAAATGTCAGCTTGTTAATTTAGTTTGGAAAATGAGTACAGTGTATTTTAAAGCAAAGAAACTTTGCTGAAGTTCTATTTTGTGTCAGATGATAAAAAAACTGAGATCTCTTCAATTAAGTCTGTGTGGAGCTATTTGCACACATTACATCGTAGGCATCATTGTAATTGATCGGTCTCTTGAACCACCTTGTCCAATATCTTGCTCCAGAAGGAAGGTCATAGCCTACTTCCCCCACCATTAGCACCAGGCAAACCTGTGCAATTTCTTTCTGCCCCTACTACATGTTGGCAGATGCCCTGAAATATGATATATTGTATTATCCTTTTAACATAGGCCATTACACATTACTAACATCTGCAATATTTTTATTGACTCACAGCATGTCTGAAAATATCAGTTGCATAATATTCAACACTAAATAGGGGACTCTGCATTGGTGTGCTGGCAAAGAGTATATAATAGTAGATTTCAAATATAGAATTTACTGTATTTTAACCATCTAACGGTACGTCTACACTAGCCCCCCTAGATCGATCTAGGGAGGCTAATGAGGGCAACCGGAATTGCAAATCAAGCCCGGGATTTAAATATCCCGGGCTTGATTTGCATGTTCCCAGATGGTCGCCATTTTAGAAATTGACTAACCCGAAGTAACTGCCTGCGTCTACACGCGGCAGTGAAACGGGAGTCCGGAATAAAGCCCTAAATCGAATTAGGTGGTATTCCTCATGGAATGAGGTTTGAAAAATTTGCTTGAAAGTCACAAAAATGTGTGACTTCCATGGGAATGTTAATAATAGTCCAGAAAAAGAAAATTCATTAAACCATCCTCATTTTTACTAACTCCAGACAATGCTGTAATCTCAGCAGCAGCAGTGGATCCTTTCAGTTTCCTAATCATTTGAAGGGGCTTGGGGCTCTCTGCTGCCACTACTGCAGCAGTGGCAGTAGCTGGAGCCCCAGGTCTTATAAATCACCACCAGAGTGCCATGCTGCATGCTCTGTGTAGCTCTGAGGGCCAGAGTTGTGGGGAGCATGCCACACTCCAGGCAGCATGGAGGGCTGGTTGTCCCAACCCTGCCCATACACCCCAAGGCCCTGCCCCTTCTGGGAGTGCAGAGCTCCTCCTGCTTTGGCCCATGGAGGCTGTTGGCTCCCTTCCATGTACTCATGGAGGCTGTCAGCTCCCCTGTCTGCACATTTCTGGTGACTGATGACCAGGGTAGGAGAACAGATATAAGGTTTCCTCCTTCATTGTTCCTACCCTATCCCCTCAGCATCGAGGTTTCCCACAATTCTCTCAAGTACAAGGACTGCTCCCTGATAATGTTCCCAGAAAGGTCCAGGAAGGTGGAATGGGGGGAGGGGCTAGCTCAATTTCTCCATCTCTCTCCATTGGGCAATGAAGCTTTCCATCTGTGGACAGGCTGCACACTATTATGGACTGTAGCAGCAGTTACTCTCCTCTTGCCTTTGTACCAGCATGCTCCAGAAGACACTGAGCCTCCTGAATTTGCTTTTTGGGGAGGTGAGATGCTTTTTTGACCCAGAGGTGGCTGGGATGCACCAGCCTGCAATCAAGCCAGACATAGGTCTTTTTTCAGCACCCGCTTTTCCTTACTTTCCCCACTCATTGTCTTTTTCAATATTAGCTGTTGAACAGTGAAAAAAAGAAAATCCAGTTATTTAAAAGTTGCAAACAACATACGAAATAGCAATAACACTGATAACAGCTGCCTGAAACCCTGTAATGGGTTAGTTAAGACACGATGAGCAAAAAGATGTACAGAGCAAACAAAAAGTAGACTTACTCTTTTCCCAGGAGGACCAGGTGGGCCAGCTTCCCCTGAAGGGCCTGGTGGACCCTGTAACAGTAAACAATCCAAATCACTATTTCATGGAATCTTGAATTCATTAAAGAGTAAAGGTTATTGATTTTCTTAAAGACAAGAAATGTATTTTGCAATACTACAGCACCTTTCATTAGACAACGTTAAAGTTTCTTGAATGTAGGTTAAGATCAGAAGAACGTATAGAAATGATGCTTCCTTATTCAGCAAAGCTCCTTCCTGGATCTCAGGCTATGTCTACCAGAGGTATCCTGGAAAGCTATGCTGCGTCCAAGGAACACGTCCGCTTTTTTGGAACAATTTCCGAGAAAGTGGATGCGTTCTTTCACCATCCCTGTAATCTTCATTGTATGAGGAAGAAGGGCTGTGCTGAAAGAGGAGGTTTTTCTGAAATTTGGTCCCGTGCAGACAGGCCAAATTTTGGAAAAGCCTTTAAAAAAAAGCGGAAAAGATATGCAAATTACACTTCGCAATTTGCTTACCTTTTTCCGACTTTTCCTTGCAGTGTAGACCTAGTCTCAGTCTTGTTTACTGTCTTACCTATTCATGTTGCTGAACAAGACAAAATTGTATTTTTTTCCTCCGTTAGCAACAGCAACACATCCCAAGCCAAGACGTGATTGTATAAATAACAATATAATAGCATAATATGTCAACAAACATTTCAATTGAGTCTGATAGTCAGATCTCTGTTTCAATTGGTTTCACCATTGTACAGGTTTCTGCAGTGAGAAAGTGGGTCAGGTTGTTACTGATCTAGGCACCACTGATGTTAATTTCATATTCATTTTCATGAATGCTTTTAGTTGCTTTTTATATAAAAGCAAATATTTCTTGGTACATGATATTTTGAATAAAAATGAATTGTTAAAAATGAATTATTATATCACTGATATAATTCTTCTGAAATCACTAGAATTATAACCAGGGCCAAATCTAGTCTAACAATAAGCCAGAGAAATGTAATACTATATTAACTTTTTTTAGTCTTGGCACTTAGGTTTTTTTTTTATTCTCCAAATCATATAATGTTGATCAGAACAAATCTTTACAACAAACAAACAAACAAAACAAAGTAGCAAACTTCTAATTTATAATGCAGGAAATAAGGTAACATTAAAAAAACCCCACTGGGCTTGATTCTAATTTCTGAGCTTTAGATATGCAAATAAAACATAGCTAGAAACTATAGCCATGGAATTAATAGAGATGCCAGTGATAGAGGTTAGTGTCTTTCCTTGTAGGAGGGTATAAGCGGTCATGGCAATTTTCAGTAAAAACTAAACAAATGTTTTTAATTGGTAGGGTCCTGATCAAACTGAAGATGACAGAATGATTCTGGTGGAAGTTAGACTGTACTTTAAGGCTACATCTACACTATTGCAGAAAGCCAACTTACAGTATACTACTGAAGCTATGTGAATTATGTAGCTGGAGTCGAGGTACTTTAGGTTGAGTTACCGTAGTGTCTACTGTATGGGGTGAGGGTCAATGGGAGAATCTCTCCCATCAATTTCCCTTACTCTTCTTATCCAGGGGAGAATAACAGGGTTGACTAGAGAGTAATCTATGGTCAGTTTGTCATATTTTCACTAGACCCACCAAGTCAACTGCCGGTGGATTGATTCTCAGTGTTGATCCCCACAGTAGAATAGATATAGCCTAAAATTGGAATTTTAATAGAATTTCAATAGAATTTGGAGAACTAACTCTCTTAGGATACCTTGTAATCCATGCACAATAGCACAACTGTTTATTTTAAAAGAAACCTGCATCACAAAGGGAAGTAAACTTCCTGAGAAATCAAGTCAACTTTTTTGTTTAGATATATGACCTCATGTAGGGCTTGATCCTATGTTTGCTGAAGTCATTGGCAAAGCTTCTGTTGACCTTAATGGTGCAGAATCAGTATCTTATCCATGGCCTACTCAAAATGTATATGTATATTGCAAGACAAACTGTGATATATTTGCTGCTCATAAAAATGGTATTTAACTCTTTCAACTTCAGACTAGTTGGTTCTTTGTTTTGATCAATTACTGATCCATGACAGGACTTCTCTTATTCCATGACAGCTTATTTCGCTCAAGAATCATTGGTGAGAGACCTTGTCAAAGGCTTTCCGAAAGTCCAAGTATACTATATTCACTGGATCACCCTTATACACATAATTATTTATCTGCTCAGAGAATTCTAATGGATTGGTGAGGCACGATTTCCCTTTACAAAAACTCTATTGGCTCTTTCCCCAACAAATTGTGTTCTTCTATACATCTCATAATTCTGTTCTCTATTATAGATTCAGGACACTTTGCGTGGTACTGGTTGAACCAAATGTAATTGCCAGGATTGACTTTGGAGCCTTTTAAAAAAATTATCACATTAGGTATCCTTCAGTCATCTGGTACAGAAGCTGATTTAAATACACATTTGCTAGTTCTAAAATTTCATGATTGAGTTTCTCAGAATTCTCAGGTGAACAGCATCTGGTTCTGGAAACTTATTACTGTTTCATTTATCAGTTTGTTCCAAAATCTCATCTATTGACAGTCTAGGACAGTTCCTTAGCTTTGTCACTTTAAAAGAATGGCCCCGGTGTGGGAACTGCCCTTAGAGCAGCTGCAGTGAAGACTGATGCAAATAATTCATTTAGCTTTTTTGGCTCAATTTATAATCATTCTAAGTAGGTGGTTACAACTCTCATAAATAACATACAGATTGTTTAAAATATATTTTCAGACTAATTCATCAGTACAAATGTAACATAAGTCTAGAAGCATCATTTAGAAGCAACATTAATTAGGAATTTCTCCCATCCACCCCTTGTCCTGATTACTCCACTTAGCTTAGTACGCAGAATATTTCTATTAGGTTCCCATTAGCACTAATGAGATGATTGCCATAAATGGCATTTATATGTCTAAATCTCTCATGCATTGATAGCTGAATAGACTCACCAAATGAGAATACCATGAGATCTATTGGCTAACATTCTAGGACTGAACCATTTGATATGCAATTTGGCACGATGAACTAAGATTTTAAAAGTAATTTCTCAGTCTCTTTCTTAGTTTCTTAGGCCAAACTGATGGAAGTTATATAACTATTGCTCCCTCTGATGGTATGACTCCATTTTTATTGCTTAATGTTACCAAATTCATGTGTCCACATTTGAAAAAAAATGGCACCACAATCATGCACAAAAACATAATATGATCTGGGCTCTGTGTGGAAATGAATTTACAATATTCAGTGAACTGTAAAGAAGAATGTATTTTGAAATATTTTTGAAAATATTTGCATTTGCAGAAAGCTTGACCCTTTCAACTTATTTAGCAGAAGCTGCTTTCTCAACATGGAGAAATACAAAGCACAAATAAAAATAAAAATAAAAATAAAAATGTCAGAGACAGCTTACTTACAGGTTGACCAGGATCACCATCTTCTCCTTTCTCGCCACCAGTACCATCTTGACCCTAAAGAAATCCCAAGGAGACAGTCAGAAAACTTAAATCAGTTGATTTTTGCAAAAAATATTTGACCCAGAACTGTTTGACCCAGAACTGTATCTGTATTATTCTTCACTAGGATATTTCCTTGAAAACTTACTATGAAGTTTTAGTAAAATGAATTAATTTTAAGATTCTAAAACCAAAAGCAATTGGAAAAATAGTTCTTCCAAGGCGGATCTCTTTCCCATTGAAGTAAAGGAAAGTTTTACCTTTGTCTTCAGTGGGAACCAAGATTAGGCCCTAAATCTGGTTTGCAGGGGTACTTACAGCAGGGCCAGGTTCACCAGGGGGACCAGGATCACCAGGGAAACCAACAGGTCCCTACACAAATGGGAAAGAAATCAAGGCAGAAGTCAGACACCAGCAAGTATTTTTTTAAGTCTTTACAAAGTATTCCAGTTAGAAAAGCAGGATTGTGCACACTCCAGAAATGCATATTGAGTCCTATAAAAGTGTTAAATAAAATGACACACTGTTTGGTGCAATAATATTTTACACAGATGACCTTATTTTTAAATTAGTAGGCTCACTTACTGGATTACCCTTAGGCCCATCATCACCTGGAGGTCCTTTAGCACCAGGAGGTCCAGCAGCCCCAGGTGGACCAGCCTCACCTTTTTCTCCCCTTTCACCTTTCGGTCCCTGTAAACAATAGAAAAATATTGGCTTTCTGGAACTGTACATCCAGATTATGTAAAGGAGGAAGATTTACAAGTTAATGAGAGTGAAAAAGATGCTTTTTAAATTTTGAGATGTTAATTGTCAAAATGTATCATAAAATCTTGTCCTTGAAATAGAAATGGGATCCAAACCAACCCCCAGACTCGAACACTCAGAGAACTCAGGACAATTTCAGAGCCACATCAGCATGAAGATAATGTCATTCAGACCCATCTCTAGTTTGAAATGAACTTTTCCACTAACAAACATTGACAAATCTAGCTGGAAGAAATGTATTGATAAAATACATAAACTTGATTGTAAAATGCATGATAAGCATGCAAGAGGAAGAAATAAATGTTCTCTCACACAAGGGTAAGATTCATTTTGTCTTCCAGTTTTATTTTACAAGATGTGGGCTCTAGCTGAAAGCAGTTTGTATTTCACAGACATGAAGAAAATATGAAGAAAACATCTGAGACTCCACCTGCATGAAGAAGCTGATTGCACAGAACCTGAAATTCTCTTAACATAAGTTTTCAGTAAGCACTTTATTTTAATAGAATAATACTAATTAAAATAAACAAACAAAACCCAGTACTCACTCCTGGGCCAGTCTCTCCAGGAGGTCCAGGGTTACCAGCTTCCCCCGGCTCACCCTATAAAGAATGAGGGCAAATTAATGTCATACTGATACGTTTATCTCTGCATTTACCTGTATTATTATGACTTCCCTTATAGTTTTAAAACTAGGCTATCGGAACCTGCCAGAAGAAATGCATATGAATAACAGTACTCATGTAAGTAGTCCTGTTGTACCCAGTGAGACTGCTCTGCTGCACTGAGTCACTCACATGTGTTTTTTGCAGAATCAGAGCATTAACAATTTACAGGAAGATTATCAAAGGCACAAACTCAACTTTCAATGCAAACGGGATATTAAACTTCTCTATGTCTCTTTTAAAAATAACCTGCTGAGTTGTCTCCTTTTTTGTCACTTTTCTTTCCAGAGGGTGAAGTCAAGCATATATACTGGTCATCTGCATCTTTGTTTTTGCAAGGTATATATCTGATGCACATCGTTAGATTTAGCAATTAAATGAATATTCAAATAATTTTAGACATTAGCACTAGTGTCGAAAAAAGTGGTGGCCATGTTTATGCTAATAAAGCACGGGATATTTAAATCCCTGCTTCATTAGCAATTTTGACGTGCCTAATCTACATCTCTCTGTCGACAGAGAGGTGTAGTCTAGATGTACCCTTGATGTTTTATCAGTAATGGAAACTGTTAAGTAAACTAAAAGGCCTGTAAGAGAACACCATATACAAACAATCTGCTCATAGTCAAAGATTACAATGTAGTAAGTGAACATTTAAGTTGATTTATTCTCTTTTTGAGCCAATGCACAGTATTGTACATGTCAGGTCTGTCTTTTACGACACTCCTTTTAAAGTGTAGTTATGAGTGATTATTTTCTAGCTCACTAGACTGTTAAATAAACTTCATACAAAAGTAGCTTGTTACTAAAATGTTCATTTGGTAAAAGTAGTAAAAGAATTTACTACTCTCTGAATATATAGCAGAACCTGCTTTCTAACTGTTGGTAAGATTCAAGTAAGAAATATATATTTTTACTTAAAGGATTTCTCAATTTAACTGTTAATGTTTGGGATTACTGACATTTGCCTGCTCGGATTTTTTTAATGTAAAACTAAAAATGTTCTCAATATTCTCCAGTAGTAAAGCTGAAATATATTCTTTAAAACCACTATGTACAGTATCTTGCCCTCCAAGAGAAAAATTATACTATTTTGTTGACTATTAGAGAACCAATTAGATTATTTTCAGTTCCTCAGCTCCTCAGAAACAACTTTAAAATGCCCTTGGTGAATCTTCCTTTAGAAAGTATAATGTTTCTGAATTCTTGTTTACTCTAATTTTGCAGCCATCTAAAATCTTGTTGTTTTATTAGCAGTAATGATCTTTTTAGGTACTTACGAATAAATGGGCTTCTGCAATGAAACATTTATACTATTTTTTAAAATAAAATATTCTGAATAGTTCAGTTTAATAGGCTTGATTTAAAATGTGTTTTCCAGGGAATTTTCCAATTTTTACTATCTTGTTCTCTGCAAAGATTGTACATCTAATACCCTAATAAATCTGTTAGTCTTTAAAGTGCCACTGGACTTCTTGTTGTTTTTGCTGAAATACACTAACACAGCTACCTCTCTGAAGCCAATCATTAATATTGTTTCTCTGTACATGCTTATATCCATAAGGTTAGATTTATCTGGGTAGGGAGAATTTGAACAAGTCTCTGAGTTAGCAAGGAGATCAGCTTTTCCTTAGGTTATTCAGTCATGTGAAAAATTGATAAATGTATAGAATATGTAAAAAGGCCAAAATATGGGATTCCAACAACTTCTAACAATATTAAACAGCCTGATTCATACCACGTAGACCTATTAACTTTAATAAGACTGCTGATATAAGGGTTTGCCTGCATGAATCAAACTGCAGCATCAAGGTTTCATTTAGGGGGTTGCATAAGGATGCTAACCAAGGGCTCAGTTGTGCCTGTCAAGCTCTTGGTCCAGCACAGTTCCTCACTGAGTTTCCCAGTGTGTAATTATGACAATACAGTTTGTTCTTCTCCTTCCTTCCGTCAGTGAGCCTGTCTGTGAGATGGGATGGGGTAGGATCCCTCCCTGATCTCTTTGAGATGTCTTTAGGGACACATCAAGAGCACAAGTATTGCTCTTTTAAGTGATCTTGGCTTGATGTTGTGATTGGCCAATAAGTGGGCCCTGAAATGGTAAAAAAGCTTTTTGTGAGTTCTCCATCTCGGTGCATCTGTGTAAGTGCTAGCTATTATCTGGTCATGTGTAAAGCTATAAACAAGTTTGACCTTTCCACCATCTAATGTTTTGTAGAATAAGATTCAGCCTCTGTATTTTATCTGATAGTGGAGCTAGCTCATGCTCCAAAACATAAAATGGTGTGAAAATGTATGTTTGTTTCACACAGATGTTTATCGACAGTGGAGCAAAACAGCTTTATCTGGCTCTAGATATATATTTAGAGCATGCAGAGCTCTAGCTCCAATGTTAAATTAATAATCAATATAGTATTATTTGTTAATGAAAACATTTATTCTCTGCCTTTTGGCTAATCCCAAGGGTGGTATCAATTCAGTATCTGATTCATTCTGCACGTGGGAAATCTCTCCTTCACTTGCAAGAAAAAGATTTGTTGATCTAATCGATATATTTCATCTCTAAGTACTGCAGGTCTTTAATCAGATTTTACTCAGGCAAAACCTGACAGGAAGCTTTTCTTAACAAGATCTCTATAAGGACATTGGTGGGTTTTCCCTATGTTTCAATGAGTAATATAGCACCAAGGATGTGTTTAAATCTGGAATTTTACTCCCATTAGTCATGGCAAGTAATTTGTATTAGACTAAAGATCCCCATTTTAAGTAATTTTCTTTATAATCAATTTTATAAAAGAATTCTGGAAACTATAGAATAGCAAAACTATACTGGATAGAAGGCTGCCACCTTTTGGTTATGATGCAGAATATTGCTATTGGTTTTTATAAGTTTGTGAAAATATTGAAACACCAACTCTGAATGACAGTCAATGTATAGGGGTGTTAATCACTGTCTTGTTCCTCTGTATTCCTCATTATAGAAATGTCTAAGCATGAAAAGGTTATTATGAAGAGAGAAGTGAGATCAGCTCCAGAGATAGCCACTAAACAAGGTTACATTTATGGAGCTGTATTCCGCCCTTAATTACATGATCTTAAGTGATACACAGATCCTGTCCTGACCGTCAGCCTGGGTCGTGGCGGCAGGTGTGGGGGGGAGGGTGAATTTGATCCTATGGGAACAAAATTGTTCTAATTCCAGGATAAAATATTATAGTGTGTGGAGAGATCAGTAATGCATAGTTATTAATTAAGGACCAAAATCCTGTGTGGGAACGTATTGCTAGAGCTCAAACGACTTCACAGAGCACAGTGTTTGTTTCAGCTTTCTTAAAAGAACTCAAAAGAATAGGATTCTGAGATAGAATAACAGAAATAAAATTAATGATGTTAGCTTTCCTTCAGTGCATGGACACCTGTAATTTGCACCATGCACCGGAGACAACATGTCACACTTGAAGGTGGGGAGGGCACAACTTAAAGGTTCTCGGTTGTATCTGACTGATCCACCATCATCTCTGGGGTGAGGAGCAGCAGCAGAGCTGGGTGCACTAAGGCACCATTTGGTGAGAGATGTCAGAAGGTCTCCTGGCAGTTGGACTCTGCTGTCTGGGGCCAGAATCCTTTAGGGGAGAGGCAAGAACACATCTGACACGTCTGTGCCACTTTCCTGGCCTGGGGAGTGCCTGGCCATGAAAAAATGGAATGGCTTAGGGAGCAGGACAGGAAGGGCTGTTGGACAGCCAACCAGCTCACTGGCTCTCATAGAGGCCCAAGCAGGCCAGGCAGGTCCCACCTACTGGCTCGTGATAGGAGACAGGCTACAGTTTGAAACTGCGCCAGTTTGAAAATCTTTGTGCTAAATGGAAGGTGGAAATCTCAGAAGGGCATATTAACCCACACATCCTCCATCTTTGCATTGCTATGGCTATTCACTGATTCTACCTGTTCCACACAGTACTAAAAGGCATAATTAATAGAGGGATGATGGCACAGCATTCAGTGTGTGCACATCCTTTTATTACATTATGTTTGTACTTTATTAAATAGGAATTCGTAACACTTATGTTACTCTTCACAGATGCTGAGTGCAGTACATAAGAGTATTGACTAATGACACCCATGACCACAAACACACCTCCACTAGCTTCCTGTGTTTATTTTTGGTGGAACATTTAGAAGGGACATTTGTGTACTATTTGTATTTATTTCTGTTTTATTTTTGTGCTAGCAAACTCACGGATTTTCCATATTCAGACTGGCATTTAAAATAATATACTTGTTAAAGAATACAATAAAGCCTTTGATTTATTAACACAAGAATTATGAAGTGATCAGTCAGCCACAGACCTCGTTTGGAAATGGAAGTGAGCCATCCAGCAGCAGCAAAGACAAAAATAAAATAAAACGAAAAAGCAAATACAGTACAATACTGTGTTACAATACACTACTACAAAAATAAAGAAAATGTTTTAAAAAATTGATACGGTAAGGAAACTTTCTGTGCTTATTTCATTTAGATTAAAATAGGTAAAGGCAGCATATTTTGTCCTCATATTAAGTTTCACAGCTGTATTAAGTCAATGTTCAGCTGTAAACTTTAGAAAGAACAATTGTAATGTTTTGTTCTGAGTTATAAACATTTCAGAACTTTGAATGACTTCCATTCCCAAGGTGTTTTTAAGTTCTTAAGTCTACTATAAATTTAATGTGGACCCTGGCAAACAGCTAAGGACAAATTTCCAGAAGTGCTGAGCATTTCCATTTTGCAAGAAAAAATTAGAGCGTTGGAGGCCCAAGTGTCGACCCTATGCTCGATCAGAGAGGATGAAGACTTCCTTGATAGTAGGCAGCGTTTAATCCTTCAAGCATGGCAGGTGGAAGAGCCGGAGAGGGCAGTGCGTAACCAGAAAGAGAACTGGCAGCATGTAACTTCTAGAAGGGGAAAAAGGCCAGAATGGGAATCTCCCAATGCTATAGAGGTAAGTAATTGCTTTCAGGCTCTCTCCACAGGCTCTGCGGTGCTGAATGCTTTGGAAGGGATCTCATAAGGAAAAAACCCGAGGGGAACACCATCTACTGGAAGGCATGGGATGCCTAGTCCTAGGGATGGGGGTTCCACGGCCACTACCCCCAAAAGAAAACGATGGGTGGTGGTGGTCGGGGACTCCCTCCTAAGAGGGACTGAGCCATCCCTCTGCCGTTCGGACCTGGAATCTTGAGAGGTATGCTGCTTACCGGGAGCTTGAATTCAGGATGTGACTGAGAGGCTTACCAAACTGATCAAACCTTTGGATCGCTACCCCTTCCTGCTTCTCCACGTGGGAACTAATGATATGGCCAAGAATGACCTTCAGCGGGTTACTGCAGATTATGTAGCGCTGGGAAGAAGGATCCAAGAACTCGGAGCACAAGTGGTGTTCTCGTCCATGCTCCCTGTTGAAGGGAAAGGACTGGGCAGGGATCGTCGAATTGATGACGTAAATGCGTGGTTGTGGAGGTGGCGTCGCAGAGAGGGCTTTGGTTTCTTCGACAATGGGACTCTGTTCCAGGCACGAGGATTGTTCGGAAGAGATGGGATCCACCTAACCAAGAAAGGGAGCATCTTTGCGGGCAGGCTTGCAAACCTAGTGAGGAGGGCTTTAAACTAGG
>JANRFK010004893.1:22772590-22792996 GCA_030068395.1 Apalone spinifera | reverse complement strand
CCCTGGCTGGGTTGATTTAGTTGGGATTGGTCCTGCCTAGAGCAAGGGGCTGGAATTGATGACCTTCTGAGGTCTCTTCCAGATCTATGGTTCTATGATTCTATGATTCCAAGTCCAACTGGAAGCAGTGAGAAAATCACCTCTGAAAATCAGGCCCTAATGTCATATTATAGATTAAAAAGAATGGATTTATAAGAGTACTTTTGAACATAGGGCATTACACTTTCCAATTAAGTATATTGGCAACAAGCTGCATGTATATTTTACATGCGGTTTATCATTCCTTCCTCACTAAGTACTCTGGCATATAGCCTTATCTTACCAATTCAAAAATATATTAGTAGGTTCTGTTCTAAATCTTTTTTCTAATTATAAGCTGCACAAAGAGAGTACACTTTGGGGAGAAGTTTGTTTTCAAGTAGTTATGCTTGAGTGTAATGGAGAATCTCACCATTCTAGAGATGCTACAAAAATTAATAATGTAATATTACATGCACATTTGTGCAGAAGATGCCTTTGATCATTTTGGCCAATATTTTGTACGTATAGTGGAGGAAACAACAATCTGGTTAAGAACACATAGCATTAAATATGATAAAAATGTATATTTTGCTAACAGATAAAGGGGCCTTAGAAACACTTGCATTAACAATTGAATATCTCCTTAAAGTCCAGACACACAAATATTAATGTGATCAAATAATACATCACTCCCCAGTAGTAACATGGAGGATTCCAAAATGTTCTTCCATACTTTACAAGTAACTGTGAATCAAGTTATCTAGAATGATGAGCCTGCCTGGAAGGGGACCATAAGTTCAAAGCATGCTTATGCATTAAATACCACTGAAAGAATATATAAAGAAGTAAGGGAAAAGACGTGCATAGTTCTGTAGGGTGAACAATGTTGCCATTTCTGGAACAACATCTGAGTATAAATGATTCATACAGCAAAGACTCCTTTTGGCAGAATAATTCTCTGATTTCAAAAAACCATTCGAGCTCATTATCATATAATCATAGAACATCAGAACTGTAAGGGACTTCGAGATGTCATCAAATCCAGTTCCCTTCCCTCAAGCAAGGAATGAGCACTGTCTAGACCATCACTAATGGTCTATCTAACCTGCTTTTAAATATCTCCAGAGATGGAGATTCTACAACCTCCCTAGTAAATTTATTCCAGTGTTTAAGCACCTTGACAGTTATAAAGTATTTCTTAATGTCCAACCTAAATCTTCTTTCCTGCAGTTTAATCTCCTTGCTTCATGTCCTATCATCAGAGGCCAAGAAAAACAATTTTTGCTCCCTTCTCCTTGTAACACCTTTTTAGATATTTGAAAACTGCTATCATGTCTCCCCCTCAGCCTTCTCTTTTCTAAACTAAACAAGCCCAATTCTTTCAGTTTGGCTCATATGTCATGTTTTCTAGTCCTTTAATCATTCTGTTGCTCTTCTCTGGACCTTCTCCAATTTCTCCACATCTTTCTTGAAATGTTGTGCTCAGAACTGGACACAATACTCCAATTGAAGCCTAATCAGCGCAGAGTAGAGCGGAAGAATGACTTCCTGTGTCTTGCTCACAACAGTCCTGTTAATGCATCCCAGAATCATGTTTGCTTTTCTTGTAACAGCATCACATTGTTGACTCATATTTAGTTTGTGGTTCACTATGACCCTAGATACCTTTCTGCACTATTCCTTACTAGACATTCTGTACGTGTGAAACAGATTATTCCTTCCTAAGTGGAGTACTTTGCATTTGTCCTTATTAAACTTCATCCTATTTATCTTAGACCATTTCTCTAGTTTGTCTAGATCATTTTGAATTACTTCTCCAAAGCAGTTGTAACCTCTCCCAGCTTGGCATCATCTGCAAACTTAATAAGCGTACTCTCTATGCCATCATTTAAATTGTTGATGAAGATATTGAACAGACCCCTGTGGAAGCCCACGTTTTATGCCCTTCAAGCAGGATTGTGAACCATTAATAACTACTCTCTGAGAACAGTTATCCAGCCAGTTATGCACCCACCTTATAGTAGCCCCATCTAAGTTATATTTGCCTAGTTTATTGATTAGAAGATCATGTGAGACCATATCAAATACCTTACTAAAGTCTAAGTATACCACATCCATCACTTCTCCTTTATCTACAAGACTAGTTATGCTATCAAAGAAAGCTATCAGATTGGTTTGACATGATTTGTTCTTTACAAATCCATGGTGGCTGTTATCTATCATCTTTTTTTCTTCCATATATTTGCAGATGAATTCCTTAATTACTTGCTCCATTATCTTTCCTGGCACAGAAGTTAAACTGATTGGTCTGTAATTTCCTTAGTTGTTTTTATTTCCCTTTTTATAGAGGGGAACTATATTTGCCCTTTTCCAGTCTTCTGGAATCAATCCTGTCTTCCATGACATTTCATAGATGACAGTTAAAGGCTCAGATACCTCCTCTATCAGCCTCTTGGGTATTCTAGGATGCATTTCATCAGGCCCTGGTAAAATTTAAATTAAGAAGGAATATGTCTTCACTGAAAAACTTGGTCTGTATTTAAAATTTGGGAATAGTGAAGCAGAAGATAAGTAATTAGAAGAAATAAAAAACTAGCAAAACAATGTACTTGAAAGCACTGTACATGAATGCAGAGAATATGGGGAATAAGAGAAGTGAAAATGATATCCAGTGATACAGAGTGTAAATTCATATTCATGAATTAAACCTAGTGGGATAATTCTCATGTATGAAGGTAAATGGGGGCTCAAAACCATACAGAAGAATCGGAAAGGGAAGAAAAGGAGCAAGGGTAGCAATATATCACAAGTTTTACAAATTAACTGGAATATAATTTGGTCATGAGGATATACGTTGGGTAAAAATAAAAAGGGTGAAATCTTTCCTGCATTGAAATCAGAGGCAAAACTTGCATTGACCCCACTAATGGCTTGGGATGGTTTCCCTAGCCTCTTTTTGTCAGAAGCTGGGAATGGGCAACAGGGGATGGATCACTTGATGATTACCTGTTCTGTTCATTGCTTCTGGGGCATCTGGTATTGAACACTGAGAGAAGTCAGAATAGCGGGCTAGATGGGATCTTTGAACTCACCCAATATGGTTATTCTGATGTTCTTACAGTCCTGAACTGACAGCATATTAGAAACGTTTTTAACAGATCCCTGCTTCTAATTTCTATATTTGATTCAACCCCCCCCCCCAACCAACAACAACAACAAAACTGACACACTCTCTTTTGTATGCCAAGTTTTTCAGGTATAGACAGCTGGAAAATAGCTAGTAACCCAGAATCACAATATAACAAAATCTGAGATATATCAAAGCAGAAACTTAAAAGGCACTAAACTGTATTTATGTCCTTCTTAAAGTCTTGCTGCATATACGTTTTTGCCTAAATATCTACACAAGAAAATTGGAGATAGTAATACTCTGGCTAATGAAAAAAAAGATACTGAATTTTCACTGCAAGGATAGCAGAATATAAACCACCGGAAAATCGCACTGATTAGCTAAATGATCAAATGAACCTCACTTTTCCCATTACTGTGTTACTGATACACACTTTTAGGATATTTCTATAGTTTACCTAAGCAAATAACATCTTTTGCAGCATGATACAGAAACATAAATTGCAATGTTCATGGCATGGAATATGATAGAAGCATTATTCTCAAAGTGAACTGGTAAAATAAATAGTAATGACTAAACATACTTGGGAAAAAATATTACTGGCAAGAAATTTCAGTATTACCTAGGCTATACTTACCAGTATGATCTTGGATACATAATGGTGAGTAACATAATTACTGGATACCTATGTCCCTTTCTTGACAATCATCAAAAAGGAAGTTAAATTTTTCAATATATTGGGGGTTATGATTTTCCTTAACTAGAGAAGAAGCAATTGAGAAACCCAATCTATACATTCCTATTAAATCCAGTCTGTAAATCTGATATTTTGTTCAATCAATATCAATCCACTTGAAGACATATACTTTTAAAATTAATGAGAGAAAACCCCATAGCTATACCTACTAAAATGTATGCAGACCACCATAGATTTTGAATACAGAAAATATCTACTTTTCCTCAAAAGAAAAGGGTTTTCCTTTGCAGTGAGTGTTGTTCTCTGTATCCCACTGACATGAATACATTTAAATTCTGTATGATTAGATTTCCCCACTCCCTCATATCTGTGACCTTTAGTGTTCAAACATAGTTTTGGTCCTCATCCCAGAGAGACAAATCCTGCATCCCTTTAAAGCCAAACTGATTTAAGGAATAATGTCACATGCTTTGAAGATTAATTGGAATATAGAACCATGCAACCATGCAAAAGTGCATGTTGCTTTGTTTGTTCTGTTTTGTTTTTTGTTTTGATTTGATTTTAGCAATTACTAGTAAAACACACTAGAGATGCAAGAATGCTGACATAACTAGAAGGTGGGAAAAGACATATCCCAGATAAATATCCTAACAAAAGGGAAAACAGTGAAATACTGATATCTCCAGACTCAACAGAAGCAGTAATATGCAATGCCTAAAATCCAAATCCAGTGATTTTATCTGGCTAGAATAATTACCCCATAATCCACTGACCTCAAAAGACAAAGAAGGGACACAAAGTAGGACACATTTACCATCAAGCCATCATCACTAGTCCCATGGTATATCATTGCAGTACTTTCTCCACCTCCTGCCTGAATACTGGTAAGTGATTTATTTCATGGGCATAAAGAAAAAAATGATGAAGAGTCTGCAGATTCTATTAAGATGATAGCTTGGACATACTGATAAGCAGTGATTCCTTTTGACATGACCCAAATATGAGAGAAGGGCTGTTTGAAGGAAACTCATTTTAATGAGAGAAAGAAAAAAAAGAGATGCATAACCTAAGTTTTATGGAGGATGTCAACAATAGTGAAATGCATCATAAGAAAGATCTTTTTGTTGGCACAGAGAAATGAAAAGCTTGCAAGGTATTGCAAGATGAATTGTGTGTCTTGGTAATTTTTTTACTATTATTATTACTTTTACAAATGATCCAAGGTAAGCAGAGACAGCTACCTTGCTTTCTGTAAAGGAATAATACCTGGGGCTCAAAGAAATAAAGTTGCATCCTTCCCGAGAGTAATTAAGAAGTTGCCTATAATAAAGACAAATTATTCGATTGACCCGTGATTCCAGCTAGTGCCTTGGAATGTATGGTTGTGATGGATTTCACCTACAGGTATGAGAGCCGTATACTGTTCTGAAAAGAATATGTGGAGGACTCATGGTGCTGAAAGGCAACAAAATTTATGTATGGCTTCTGAAGTGCTTGAGCTCACTGCAATGAGAAAAGGACAAGGGTAGAAAGGAACCTATGTATTAAGCTATCCCCTACGGGAGGGAAGAAAAGCAAGATAAGGCAGAATATAAATTATCTTCTGAAAGAGTATCAATATCTTTTGCTTGCCTTCCTCCTTCTTTAGGACCCATCAACCAAAGCTCATAAAATACCCATGGTTACAAATAAATCAGTCTTTCCAGAATTCGGTGGAAATAAAATATTCAAGAACAATCACATATAATGTCTCAGCAAATCAATGTTACCTCTCCATCACATGTTTTTATTTCTGCTTTTTTTCATCTTACTTTTGACTTTAATTTTTTATGAGTAGATACATTGTGTTATTGTGGACAGAAGTCTCTAGAATTCTGAGTATAGCTGTTTTTTCATTTGGCCTATGTGAATGTGAGTGACTATAATGTAGTTCAGTGAAGAGATTCATTGTGGAGGCAGGCAGTGGAAGTCCTTACTATTAACCATAAAATCTTGACATGCTAATGCTACATATTGGGCCAGTTATTCATCTAGTGTAAATCAGCATCACACCTTTGACTTCAATGTAGCACTGTCAATTTACCTCAGTAGAAGATACAACTCTCTTATGCTTGAGGACCAATTTAGTTGACCTCACTAATATGTTTAACATTCATACATCATATAATCAACATTCCCTCTATTTTTTTCCATTCACACATGGAATACATTTTGTTATGTGCACCAAAGCATATGCGGATGTGTACTACCACATGCTGCTGACTGCTTCTAGCTGTAGGTATTCTGCTAATCTGTTGGGCATCATTTGAATCTCTCCTGGGTAGCCACCCAAATGCACAGCTTACAAGGACACTGCATATAATATCTATTATTTTAACATTTCAGATATAAGGGGAAATTGTGTGCTAAGCTATCCTGGCATAAAATGAAAGAAACACCAGTGAAGTCAATAGAATTACTCTGGAGTTTATGCTGATGTAACCCATGTTAATCATCTGACCCATGTTAATGGACTCTGGTCAAACGTAAGCTTCTGGTATCTCCACTGCAGTGTGCACGCCTAAGTCAAAATAATCATGTCCCAGAATCCCACCACCTGAAATGTGGCTGCTCTAATCCTGGGACTGGGGAGCACTATGGAAACCTTTCCTGCTCCATCTACATGTTACTAGGAAGCAGCTCATTCTGAAAAAGGTTTCATTAGTTCACTCTCTCCACTGCATACCCAGGAGGATGTCTGATACTGTGCTTGCTGCTCAGTGATAAGACTTAAATGGGTTAACACTGATCTGAGCTGCTGCTATTTGCAAAGGGAAAGAGGCTTCCATTTTCAATAGAGTGGATTCTAGATTGTTGGACAAGGGAGGACTAAAGAAGTTGTCCCCTTGAATTGTGGGATTAGTCTGGCTGACTACTGGGACCCAAATCAAGTGATGCTTCCTGTACACTACAAAGCAATAGCCTGGGATTCTAAGTCCTGTTTAATTTGTCCTCAAACCCTCCAATCCTGCAGGGTCCTCGGACCCTGGTTCAGCATAATTGCAGTGTAGCTATAAGGCAGGGTAGGTGTAAACCCTGGCTTATGTGCAATGTAGACATACCAAAGAGCACAACTTGGCCCACCAATCTTGTTGTTGGTAACTAATTCCTCTATGAGCAATGTCACTTCCTCTCAAATTCATAACCATGACTGCTGACCATTTTGTGCTGTGCAAAAACTAACAAGGATGGTTTCAGGTGCTAATTGTATGCAAGTCATATATTAGTCATACATCTACAGGGCTATTAATGATTATTGCAGCAATGAATTATATTTGTGATCTTTAATATACACAGAAAGAGCAGGAAGCAAATTTTATGTCCTCCTTAGCTCAGAGAAATCCCTTTTATGTGTCAATATTACCAAGTTTCCTACCTTGTCACCAACACCTCCAACAGAGCCAATAGAGCCTGGGGGACCTTGAGGACCCTATAATGATAAAAGCATGTAAGTAAGTAGCTAGCATGCATTGCTTATTTTTTTTAAAGGAATGCAATGAACAATACAGAGTGTGTTTCTTACATCAGCTCCATTAGGACCCTGGGGACCTCTTGGACCTGGAGGACCAGGCGGACCCTGAATTAGAGAAAAAATATGGTATGTGAACTGCAGTGTGTATGGTTATAATATGAGCACAGATTTTTGTCGTCAATTAAGCAACAATATATTCTGCACGCAGAGAGTTTTTCATTTTTGGAGTGTTGGACAAACACTAAGGGCCAGATTGTGGTTCCGCCATGCATGAGTCCACATAGGGATGTCGGCACAAGGAGCCCCTTGTATTTCTCCCTATGGGTAGATGCATTTATTTATTGTTATCCCACAATACCCCAAAGCTCCCTGATTGGGATGTAACACCAATCTCCAATGCTGGCATTGTTCTCTCTCTTTCTCTGACAGGCATAAGCTGTGCTGCCCTAATTAATCCTCATAGGTCTCCTGTAAATCATGCAAATAAGGATTAAACCCCTCCTGTTTAAAGATTGGAAATGGGCACGGAAGTAAACTGACTTGCCCAGGTTTATAGGGAAAGCAGGCAACAGTCAAATTGCAAGCTATAAAGCAAATTAATAAACAGAATGTTGTCTAACACTTACAATGATCAACAAGAAAAAAACCTTACCATTGGACCAACATCACCATTCTCACCCTTTTCACCTGGAGGGCCAGGCAGACCCTGATAATGTAAAAGAGAAAAGAAAATACTGTTAGTGAACTACTTGGAATAACTAATGTAAGTACAACAGTAGGCTTCAGTATGCTTACTGTGTAATTCCAGGCTGACCTCCACACATACCCTCTATTGAGGGCCCAAAGGCTCACGGTATGATACTAGAACACTTGTACTACAGAAGAGTTCCCTTTTAACAGGGGAATTCCCTGTGGGCTAGACATGGCCAATTTCAGGCCCTGCCAGAGATACATAACAAGCATGGATCAGATTATAAAACCTGGATGAAAGCATACAAAACTGACCATACTCTCTAAATTATATATCTAAAGCACCAACAAATCTTTCTTATCTGTGGATAATTTGAATGAAAAATTAGAAGCACAGAATCATAGGATCCTAGAACTGGAAGGGACCTTGAGAAGTCATCGAGTGCACTCCCCTGCCCTCAAGGTAGGACAAAGCAGAGTCTGGATCATCCCTTACATGTCTATCCAACTTGCTCTTAAATATCTCCAGTAATGGAGATTGCACAATCTCCCTAGGCAATTTATTCCAGTGTTTAACCACCTTGACAGTTAGGAAGTTATTCCTAATGTCCAACCTAAACCTTCCTTGTTGCAGTTTAATCTCCTTGCTTCATGTCCTATCATCAGAGGCAAAGAATAACAATTTTTCTCTCTCCTCCTTGAAACACCCTTTCAGATACTTGAAAACTGCTATCATGTCTTCCCCTCAGCCTCCTAAACTACACAAGCTCAATTCTTTCAGTCTGGCTCATATGTCATGTTTTCTAGACCTTTAATTATTCTTGTTGCTCTTCTCTAGACTTTCTCCAATGTCTCCAAATCTTTCTTGAAATGTTGTGCCCAGAACTGGACACAATACTCCAATTGAGGCATAATCAGCACAGAGTAGAATGGAACAATAACTTCTCATGTCTTGCTCACAATACTCCTGTTAATGCATCCCAGAATCCTGGTACTAATAGCTACTTTTATTATAGTAGTGGATACCATGTTGACAATAACGCTCTACAGTATAGAAGTCAGAAAAATCCTGACTGAATTCAGTTGTACAATTCACTTCCTTAAAAAAAAGATGTCTGTTTCTCAGTAAAATTTGCTGAACTTTAAGAAAATACATGCTTCTTTTCAGTATAGCCTGTGGTACAAAATATCCATTGCAGTTACATATTTATTATCGAATGAGTATGAAGGAGACAACTTTAACTCATGCTGGGAGGCAATTGGTTTTTATATTTCAATCCCTGCTTATTTTGAAAGTTAAGACTGTGATACATTAAAATGGAAAGTTATAACCGACAGTAATAGGTATACTAAAATGTATTCATTGATTACAATGCATGCTGAACTGTAGCATCAATGGAGTTTTGTCTTGTTACTAGCTTAAGATGCAAGTTATAATGACACGTGTTTTAATTATTTAAGAACATATCAAATGTGTGTTGATATTTGGATATACAGTAATAAATTCTCATATAATATTTTGATGCAGTAAATCTCTAGTCTAAAAATACTTGTATATGGAACACTTGATTGTACTGAACAAACATCTCTCCCTATTATTGAATCTGCAGTTCCCTGAAGTGTTTGTTACAGAGAGGTTATAGTGTAATTAATCTAAATTAATGTTCCACCATGCCTTTCAAAAATACACTATAGTAAAATAATGAGTTATTATCACTTCAAAACCTCACTATTCTGGCCAAACTATGAAATAATACCTTTCGAAATACAATTCTAAATAATTGCAAGTAATTCTGCAGCTACAGAATAGGTGACTAGAGTGATCGTGAATAATAGCACATATACTCAGTAATACTACAATAAATTTATAAGGCATTAGAAAATAATGGGTTCTTTTTCAATATTGAAAATGCAGTCAAAGGAAGATATGGCATTTGCAACCCCATTTTTTGAAAGTAAGTATGAAGACATTTAAACATTTTTTTCTTTTACTTGCAGCCTTGTTCTCTACAAACAAGTATCATCTCCTGTCATTTCCGATGGATAGTCTCTAAAGGGAAATTCAATGTCATATTGTGTATTCAATAACCGGTATGCTCAGCTGCTACATATTCTCCATTTTATAAAATAGGAAAGATTTGGCTTTAAACTATGATGCTATTATGTCAGGTATAGCTGACAGCAATTTCCCCCAGATGTCTTCCAACAGAGTTGTTTGTTCATTTATTTATTTTTGGAAGAGGTATCATTTGCCTTTATACATGCATGATTTTCAAGAAACTAAAAGCAGCAAGCAAGTTATGATTATCAGCAGAGTGTTTTGAAATCCTCTAACTTCCCTCATGGCTTTTGTCTTGAATACATTTATAATATTTAAACAAAATAATATTTGGACTGATAATAACTTTAGTGGTGTAGTTTTCCATTAATACAAAGTTGGGCAATAAAAAGACGGTGGCCTGACAGGAGGTCCCTGGCGGACCGCTGCCACTATATTTATTTGAGCCTCTATCGGTATCAATGACTGAAGCTCTGGTTGGTCTCAGATCACCATTTCTGACCGATGGGAGTGGCTGGAAGCAGTGTCTCAGTCCACACTGCTTCCTGCATCTCCCATTGGCCTGGAATGGTGACCAAAACCAATGAGAGCTGCAATCACTGATGCCTGTGGAAGTGCAGGTAAATATAGCGGTGGGGGTGCACCAGGGACTAACACTGGTGGACTGGATCCAGCCTGGTATTTGCCCACTGCTTTAATATCAGGATTTTTTCCCTCACTATGAGGAGTGTTAAATAAATATTTTGTACGTGATTCTGCTTTTGCTACTGAGGTCTTCCTAAATTATTATTTCACAGTTGGTAATGCTGAAATTAGTACTGTCTGTAAAGAAGTATTAAACCGTCCTTAGAAATCTCTCACTGCATTTATAAGTGCGTAGTTTATTATAATTTGGATGTAAAATCATGTTGTTTTAAAACTTGACATGCAAAGTGTTAGGTGCCTATGCTAAAACTTATTTCACATGGGCAAAAAATGAAGTTAATACTGAATAACAAATAACTTCAGGATAACTGTGGTCTGCCCATGGATATCCCTCAAGAACTAGAGGCTAAGTATGTTAGATGAATTATTAGTTGCAGACTATTCATTCAATTCTATTAGTGAGTGTAAAAAACCTGAGGACGTCAGTGCTACCATGCTAAGTGACTCCTCAGTTATTATTCATTGGCATGACAGAGACTCATTCAGTTGTTCAGTTGTTCAGATTTATTAAATTATAATTTTTCTTTTTAAATACAAACTTGGGTTCCAATCCTGTGATTAATTGAAAGTTAAGCCCACTGCTAAATGTTTGCAAGAGACATTTTCAAGGCACTTAAATCCAATGGGATTTAAACATTTAAGTGCCACTTTTGCTCCCCCCCCCAACTCCAAATTATAGCTGTAGGGCATAAGAACGTAAATATGGTTATATTGGGTCAGAACAATGGTCCATCTAGCCTAGGATCCTGTCTTCTGATAATTGCCAGTGCCAGATGTTACCCTTATTAAATTAGCCTCATTAACATTGTTTTAACACTCCCATATCTGTATGTAGGTATATGTCCCTGCCCTCTGATACTGTACTTTCACTTTGTGCATCTGACTACGTGAGCTGCAGCTCACAAAAGCTTACTACCTAATACATTTGTTAGTCTTTAAGGTACCACTGAACTCCTTGTGGAAATTATTCAACGATTCACCCTGTCTCACCCAGCTTCTGGCAAAGGTTTAGGGACACTCAGAGCATGGAGTTCTACCCTGACCATTTTGGCTAACATCCATTAATGAACTTGCTCTTCATTAACTTGTCTAATTCTTTTTTGAACCTAGTCTTACTTTGGGCCTTCACAATGTTCCCTGGCAAATGAGTTATGCATTTTGACAGTGTTCTGTATGAAGAAATGCTTCCTTTTATTTTTATAGACTCATAGAGGTGTAGCATTGGAAAGGACCTCAGTAGGTCATCTAATCCAATCATGCACTCAAAGCAGAACTAGACCATCCCTGACAGGAGTTTTTCTACCTGATCTTAAAAAATTCCAGTGTCAGAGATTCCACAACTTCTCTAGGCAATTTGCACTAGGGCTTAACAACCCTGACAAATTTTTCCTAATGTCCAGCCAAAACATCCTTTGCTGCAATTTATGCCCATTGCTTCTTGTCCTCGCATCAGAAATGAAGAACTACTTTTCACCCTCCTCTGTATAACAACCTCTTATATACAGAAAACTCCAATAGTCCGGCATCTAATAATCCAGCACTCCTGATAGTCCAGCATCAAAATGGCAAGAACCTAATGAGTGAGCTTCGTCAAAAAATGAGTCACAAGCTAACAGCGGCAGCAGCTGAACTGAGAAAAAAGGGTAAAAAAGACTTAAAAAAACTAAAACATTACAGTATACTGCAACAGTATGTACAATAAAAAGGGTTAAGAACACTTTATATGCAGTATATAATGTATACAGTATATATATAACCTGCTTATAGTAACTCCTGATAGTCCGGCATATCTGATAATCCGGCACCACCTAAGTCCCATAGGTTCCGGATTATCGGAAGTCTACTGTACTTGATAACTGCTATCATGGCCCCCAAGCTTGAGGTTCCCCATCCCTGGTTTAAAATATTGAACATAATCAGACCCAGGACCAATCCCAACAGGACCACACTCAGTATGCCTTTACAGCCTGAGTGTGAATCACAGAAATCTCCTCTCTGGGAATGGTTTGCCAACCAAATATGCACCCAACTTTTTTAATAGCATCATCTCATATAGGCTGTATTTCTCTTTGTTTGCTCATGACTTGGTACCTTGTCAAAGACAGCTATTAGGTAGGTTGGGACATGGTTTGTTCTTGACAAATCCACACTGACAGTTACTTAACACCTTATTATCTTCTAGGTATTCACAAATTAATTGTTTTATTATTTGACCTTTCCAAGTCCTGAAGTTAAACTGATTGGTCTGTAATTGTCTGAGTTGTCTTTATTCCCATTTTTATAGATTGGCACTATATTTGTCTCTTCTAGTTCTCTGGACTCTGGAGTCTTCCATGAGTTTTCAAAGATAATTGCTAATGGCTCAAACTTCTCTTCAGTCAGCTTCTTGAGTATTCTAGGTTGTATTTCATCTGGCCTCGGTGACTTGAAGACAACTAACTTATCTAGAGTAAATTTTGACTTGTTCTTTATCTAATTCAGAGACCGATCCTATCTTCTTTTCACAGGTATATTGACTATGCTTGCAGCCTATTAATTTTATTCACCCTGGTTCAGGTGTTTTGCGAAGGAGTAAATAACATTTTTCTATTCACCTTCCCCCCCACCATTCATGATTTTATAGATCTCTATCATATCTCCCCTTAGTTGTCTCTTTTCTAAGATGAACAGTCCAAGTTTTTTTAACCTTTCACCATATGAAAGGTTAAAAAAACTTTTTTTAACCTTTCACCTCTAATCACTTCAGTTGCCCTTCTCTACACCTTTTCCAACTCTAATATATTTTTTGAGATGGAGTAACTAGATCTACATTATGGAATTTTTGTACTTAAATACCTTTCCTAAAGGCTCCTAATATTCTGTTAGGTTTTTTTTGTCTGCTGCTGCATACTGTGATAATATTTTCAGACAATTATGCACGATGATTCCAAGGTAGCTTGCTTGAGGGCCCAGTCTTAGAGATGCACAGGGTGAAATGTTGACACCAAGGAAGTGGTCAATGGAAAAACTTCTACTGAGTTCCCCGGGTTAAGATTTCATCCTTACTATCAGGTAGAGTATTGGTGCTATGTGAAATGACTCATATATGTCATACATATTTCCAACATTTGCCTTGACTTTCCTTTCTGTCTGCAAGAGACACTTCTATTTTTTAAAGTATTAGAATGTAAATTTAAACAACAAAGTGGAAATTCACATAATAACTATGTTAAAAAGTTTAAGACAGATCCTTTCCTGTGTGAATGAAAATGACTTTTAAGATGTAATGCCTGCTATAAGCAGTACCAGTAGAATTTAATTTCAGCTGGTGAAATTTGATTATCATGAAATACTATAAACAAGAAAGATAAAGTTGTTATTCTCCATGGGTTCACTGTTACTATGAGAACCACATTTGTGGATAAAAAGAACTTTTGATTTGTCAGTGGTACTTCATTACTATTAGCATATATGTGATCTTGGTCCATGGATTAGCTCACTCAGAGGAAAATAAGATTCAGGCAAAGGTAATTCTTTTATAGAAATAATTTATTTAAGTCTCAACCTAATTGATTTAATACTTTTATGTATTATTTCACTAAATTAAATACATGAAAGTGAAGTGTATTAATCCTTTCCAATGCACTCTTAATTTAAACAATATTTGAAGTCAGAAAATACCTATAAAGGGTTAGGTTATTTATTGTCTTTTAAATACTAACTGTAAATACTGAAAGTAAACCTAAATATAATCAACACATCATGTTTTTAACTGAGCCTCTGATTCAGAAATGTTAAAACATCAAGAAATACGCTTCAAAAGTAGAAACAGTTTTGTTAAGTCATACATAAGAAGTTGCAGTAAATCTTGTTCTGTAGATTTACATCCCATGCTGCCTGCCAACACACTCTAAATTAGCACACTATGTTGTTCAAGATGCACTGCATAAAAAGATTTTGAAAGTGGATGGTTAAACAGGTTCTAGAGTTACTGAAATAGCAAGTGCACCTGAAACTTGGCAGATAGGTAAACTGTTATGCTATTTAATAAATGCCCAGACCTAGGCTACGGCTACACTATGACTTTTGCCACAAGAGGCAATGCAAATGAAGTATGGATTAGCATTTTCTCATGCTTCATTTGCATACTCTCTTTCGTTCCATTTTTGCGCTAGGGGTTTTGCACAAAAACAGGCAGTGTGGCCATGGCTGTTTTGCACAAGCCCCCCTTTTTCCACAAGATCCTTATGCCTGTGCTAGAGAGGCATAAGGATCTTGTGGAAAAAGTGGGTTTGCAAAAACCCCTAACGCAAAAACGGAACGAAAGAGAGTATGCAAATAAAGCACAGGAAAATGCTAATCCATGCTTCATTTGCCTCTTGTAGCAAAAGTCATAGTGTAGACGTAGCCCTACTGTATAATTTCAGTATGAAAAAATATAAAATAGCTTAATAAACAGATAAAAGTTCAAACTACTGCATTGTCTAATATATTTATTGGAAAAGAGTAAAATATTTTAAACAACTTGTTCTTTATTCTCTATTTCACTATACTAAAGCAAATTAAAAAGCACATTTTAAGAACAAGATCTTTATCTTGTAATTATAAGCATGAAATGGCATGCACTACATTTTACTGAGCATAGTGTTTGTGCTGTCCTTTATATTACCTGACTACATTCTGCAATGACTGCATTTTGAGAGGAAGAGATGTCTAAGCCAAACCATGTCAAGTTTCAATAAAGGCAGCAATGTATACCCAGAATTAAATGTTTCTAATCTTTTCTGACTTAAGGAATATCTCTGTTTGTATTAACAAGGAATACAACATGTTACCATTGCTTCAAGTAAAACAACATTGGATAAATTACCATGGAATCTAATAAATTCTCCATCAGTTTGAGTCTTTCTATCAAAAGTGGATGTATTTTTTAAAAGATATGCTCTTATTCATGCACAAATTATTTGACTAAATGTGTGAATTATTGGGTAAAATTCTACAGCCTGTGTGTTGCAGGAGTTCAGATGTAAATGATCATAATGGTCCCTCCGGGCCTTAAGATCAATGTATCTGTCTATAAAAATCTATGAACACAGGTTCTCTTATCGTGTATTATTAGTCAATGGTGCAATGTATTTAATAAAAGACAATTCTGTCTTATTCAGACAAGAGCTGATGTGGAAAGAATAGTCTCTATTGGTGTAGGGGAAAATAACATATTGTCTTACCTGAAGACCAATGGGACCTGGAGGGCCAGGAAATCCTCGTGGACCTTCATCTCCTTTCTGCCCAAACATTCCTTGCTGACCTCTTGGACCTGGCTCTCCATCGCCTCCCTAGCAGACAGTAGCACATGACATGAGCAAAAAACATAGACGGCAGGCTTGATTAAGAAGGAGCTCAATTAAAGACTTATCTCTAAATATGTTTGGTATCAAGCTGATATTGCAACTGATTATTATATACACAATAAAAAAGCCATCCAAATGATTGTTCCAATTCACCACTTGCATTATTCCTGCGTTAAAGAGTAATGTGTGTAAATCATTTGGATTGTGAGTGTGGCGACACATTTTTTACATATATGTTATGATTTCAAATCTATTCTGTCAAGCAGCAGGAATTAGCACATTATTGAGTTTTGTAAACCTAATGAGACTCTGAAAATGTCTGGGTTTGCTATGCATAAAAACTGCATTACTTACAGCTATACCAGGGGCACCAACAGGACCTTGAAGACCTGGTGGACCCGGAGGACCCTGCATAAAAAGAAAAAGACAGCAGTTTTGGCATCTGGAATGAGATGAACAGTAGACAGAGAGAGAAGAATATTTGCATGATCAAGGTCTATTAAGCATTCCTATACTCCTCCAGAGAGCATGTGATATTACTCTAAAGTCTTTTACATTCAGTGCAGTCAAGCATTATTTGTTTAGCTCTGAAAGACTCAGACTTGCCTGGCTACAATAAATTTTAAACTGACATTTACTGAAAGCACTTACAATCATAATGTTTCAGGATATTTAAAAATGGATTTCCATGCAAACATGAATCTAAATGAATACTGGCTTTTCCAAAACTAAAAATATCAGACCTTTTAATGAGATTTGTACAGAGGAAAGTCAACCCTTAAAGTGTGTTCTCATGATCTATCTTCAAACTGAATACTTATTATTTGCATTACATATTCTGTAAAAATTTTAAATATTTTTGTGATTGCATAATGCTTGCTATTCTGTCCTTTCTGAGAAGTGAGCTAGTTTGAACACTATGGGCTATCACCAGATGTCTCTGATGTGGTGCTCTGTTGAATGTTGATAACCATTCACTGCATGCATGTACTGCCTTTCGGTGCTGCTATAGTTCTGCGCAGATAGCCAGCACAGCAGACTCCAAGAGAATGCCCAATGACCACGAAATCAGATAAGGGATGAAGGCACCCAGCCAGGTTTAGTGTCAAATTAAGCACAATATTAGCATCCTGCAAACTCTACTGAATTATTAAGAATGTGAGCCTGTTGCAGTAGACCAGCTCAGTCAGTTGTGGGACTTTCCACTGCCCCCTAGCCCAGGCAAGAACAGCCCTCTTTAAGGCACATCTTTATACATGGATATAACAGTATTGTCTCAGGGTACCACCCATTACCTTATTCATGTTGATTTGACTGAAACATTTCTATCGATCATGCTGTCATCCTGATCTTATCCTTAGAATGGATTGTTTTGTTACTGTTATCTATGGAAAATGTATTAGTATCATGATGTTTCCTAACTGGGTGTTTTGGAAGTTTCTGCATGCCTAGTACCTTTTCTTCTCAGATTGTGAGCAGGGACTGCCTCTTGCTCATAACTCAACTTTTCTTTAAATTAGCAAAATCTTGACTACCTTTGTCTAGATCCAAAGCCTCATATCAGGCCTGTGATTTATGGGCTTATATTTTAGGCCTTCTTCTTACTACATGGGCTATATTCTTATTTATAGAAACACTCTTTTAAACTTTTTTAAAATGGTCATAAATTACAGTCTGTAATTCTAGAAATATGCAAAGGAGGCTTAGTGTAAATAGGAATCGTGACATAAATCATGATAAGAAATTACAAGTCCTATGTACATGATCATTTCCATCTACATATATGTTATGGGCCTAATTATGCATTACTTACTCACAGTGGTTGAACATTTATCATATCAGTATTCCCACTGAAGTCTATAGGGCTACTCATATGAACGTTATTCAGACCCTCATGTGTGTAACTTTTGCCTTGCACACAAAGTAAGTTTAAAAGGAAGATGACTGATTTTTTGATTAACCTAGAAAGTTCCAAAGGAGAATGTGTGGTCAATGGAGAGGCAATAGGACCTCCAATTTGTGTGGCAAGAACAGGCATTACTAGGTACATGCCAAGCTATATTGCAGGATAATTTCATGAGTGGGGAGGGGACATGAAAAACTAGTTCAAATGTTCCTACACATTCACCAGACAAACTACTGCTGATATTATGCAGAGTTAGTCTAGCCAGGTCAGTCCCAATAAATTAAAGAAAAATGTGGGGAAGGGCAAAACTTTAATAAGATTAACTTCTGTTAAACTTCAGGTAACTCTCTGAGGCTTCTACACTGAAGGCTTCTTGTGTAAGAAGCTTTTTGCGGCAGAGATCTTCTGCATAAACTTTTTGTGCAAGAGGGCTTCCACACTGCAAAAGCGCATGGGAAAAGCAATGCGCTGTTGTGCAAGAGAGCATCCAGACTGCATGGACACTCTCTTGCAAGAAAGCTCTGATTGTCATTAACAGAATGGCCACCAGGGCACCTGTGCTTCTTTCAATAGGCTGTTTTTCCGCAAAAAACTCCTGTTTCCCGTCCACACACACCTTTTTGCACAAGAGCTCTTGCATAAAAAAAGCGTTATTCCTCATAGAAAGAAGAATACCTATTGAGCAAAAACACCTCTCTTCTTCTGATTTACTGTAAATTTACTTGTGCAAAAATGCGCTTGCAGTGTGGATGCTCCACGAGTTTTTGCACAAAAAACTCTGCAGTGTAGACATAACCTGATTGTATGGAGAAAAGCTCAGCCAGTAACATCCCTTGAAGTGATGCGGCTCCTCTGGAGAATGAGTGGATGGCTTAGATAGTCAAGGGCAGTAATTCCAGAATCTTAGGTAGACAATATGAAATGGTGGAAAGGAGAATGGGATGACATGTTTGTGAAATGACTGAATAATTCACCTGCTGTGAATCTCAATTTAGGGTTGACCTGAAACTATTTGCACTGGTTAGCTTGATTTTGGGAACCACTGATTAGCTTGGTTTTGGGAAAAAGCCTTTTCAGGACCAGTGTCAGAAAAGTGAGTGTGTATACATGTCTCTTCTTCCTCTCTCCCACCTTATAATCTTTAGTTTGTGGTAAGGTAAGTTGTATGGGAGATCTGAATTCCCATTCTGGAGCAGGAACTTGAATTCACATTTCTCCTTGTCATATTAATGAATTAATTAATATGCTTTCAGGTTGCTTTCAAGCTGTCCTATTGCAGCTGATGCACTTTGTAAAAACACTCCCCAGGCTGAAGAACAAGTGAGAATGACTCATTAGCCTTATAGTTAAGACAAAAAGGATGAGAAAATGTGGGATAAGAAAACGCAGATTCAAATCCTTCCTCTGACTCTATCAGAGAGACTATCAGAATCCATATCTTCTAAAGTCCAGGTATGTGCCCTAATCACCAGGTTAAAAAGTTATTTGCTTGCTCACTCTGTTTGACCTAATGAATGTGTATATATTAATACAAAGTGGAAAAGCTTCAATAGAAGCACTTGGACATTGACTAGTCTGTAGCCTGGTGGTGATGCTAGTCACCAGCAGTGAGATGTCAGAGTTCAATTATTTGCCCCTAAATAGAGACTCATAGCTGAGTGTACCACTACCCTGGCAAGTCTCCTATCCACAGCAAAACATTTTAAAGAAGGACATGCACTCCTTCATGTTGCTGAAGCTGGCCAGACTTTTTCAGTTTGCTAATAAATTCTGAACATTTTCTGAACAAATATTTTCTTCTGATTTTCAGTTTGTTGGCAACCCAGCTCAAGCAAGAGGCTCCTCATAATCCTCTCCCACCCCACACACAAGCACAGTCTCCAGAAGATTTGCTCTTGTAAGATCTCTGCCTGGAACTCCCACTGAACTCAGGGTGTCAATGGATTAAAGGATCAAAGTCAAACTGCTGTTAACAACAAGAGCTGTGCAATATTTTCTTTGTAAACGAGAGTGTATCGGGTGGACTCATACCTCAAAAGAAAAAAAAATTGCAATACTATCTGGTTGTGAAGAGATGTACATTGCTGGAATTTCCCCTTACCCTTCTTACAAAACAGGAGCACTATAGCTAATATTTGAATGCTGTAGTGGGCAAATTAGCAAAGGGTGGTGTGATGCAAGGAACCATCACAGAAAGTGTGAAATCTCTGGGTGTTGCTTTGAGATAGGCTTGAGTTGTTGATATATAAAACACTGTTGTGAATCAGGTGATAAGAGTGGATTGAAGGAACCTGTTTGGAGTGCGATCAAGGCAGTATAAAGCTTGCTCCAGCCACAAGGGCTACGTCTAGACTGGT
>JANRFK010004893.1:22750873-22772490 GCA_030068395.1 Apalone spinifera | reverse complement strand
TCATTTGCATAGCTCTGGCGCAAAAGCGCGCCAGTCTAGACGTAGCCAAGGAGTGCACTTTAAACTGAGAATTTCAACCTAGGTAGTAATTTTCTCCTGTCCTTCCATTTGCTGGGTGTTGTAGTATCATTTAGGGCCTCACTGAGTTAAAAGAGCTTATTCTGGTCTAGGAATTTTAGCAAGGATGGTAATGGTAATTTAAAACATTTTATTGCCTTATTTATTTTTCTTCATTTCCATGGCTCTTGTGACTTTTCTCTTGTGCTCTTTCTTCCTTCATTGCACTGATGAATTTCTGACCCACTGTACAAATATCATTATGGCAGTGGGACAGGCAAATGTTTTCAGTCTCTTCAGTGAAACACCTTAATATGATATTCCTGCATTTGTTCCAACTAGGTTGCAGCTAATGGAATGACTTTACATTACTACAAATGGAACACATATCTAAATTCACTAGACTGCACTGAAAATATCAGCTGCTGCTTCTATGCTCTCAAGATGAATTCACCTCTCTGCAATCAAGACAAGGCCATTGGAGCTCATAAATCTCACTTAGCCCTCCAAATAAGTTCCCGCTTAGTATCTTCTATTAACTTTGTTTAAAAGTGGCCCTCCAAATAATTCTCTCTTCCTTCACTAAAGTGTCACAAAAGGCAGATTGTAAACTCTAGTTGGCATGGAGAAATCTGGGGGTTATAGCTAGCAGAGTCAGCATTTGTACCTGCAATTGTCTATTATTGGGGTGCGTCGGGGCATGGAGGGGCACCCCTGTAGAAATGAACTACAGATATCCCTAGCTGGCAAATGGCCCCTTTGCAGCCATTATCAATATAGCTTTATAGTTAAATATCACCCAGTCAAAGCCCCAAACCATACATCCTTTTTTTTTTGAGGCTCAATAAAGAGATGGAAGAAGATGTTTGGATTTTTCTGAAAACCAGTTAAGCCTTAAACATCTTCAGTATGACCCTCTGATCTTAACAGACCCAAATTCCCCTCCTTCACTTCTATCACGAGACAAACACATGAACCTAAAGTCATCTGAAATGAGAGGTTCAGGTGCTTATCACCTTGAATGCAGGCTCTTTGAGGGGAGCCGAAGGTGACACATTCTACCCCTCCCCTTCTGGCTCATGGGAGAGAAAGCAAGATTCACAGAAACTCATTCTGAAATCACACACTTGGGTATTAAGCATGTGCAGTATATAATTTTTCAAACTTACTTTGCAATTACTTTACTTGTAAAGAAGGCTCCTGAAATATACTAAAAGCTTTAGTTCTTATTAAGGGCTATGGACTGAATCTTCATCTTCGTGCCCTGATCAAGAAGCTGTGCTGAGAAACTTAAAAGGCACTATACTGTAATTATGTCCTTCTTAAAGTCTTGTTGCATACACATTTTTTTCCTAAACATCTATACAAGAAAATGGGAGATAGTAATATTTTGGCTAATGAAAAAAAATATGATATTGAATTTTCAGTAAGGTATGTCCCACTGCAAGGATAGCAGAAAATAACCCTATGGAAAATGGTTCTGATTAGCTAAATGATCAAATGAACCTCACTTTTGCCATTACTGCATTATTGATACTAAAGTTTTCAGAGACATGCTGACGAAGTCTTGCACACCTTTAAGGAGGATTTGTAAGCAGCCACATACAGACCCTGAATGGAACTGGAGTCTGGAGCTGCACAAATATGTGAAAACCTCAAAACCCTCCCTTTTCCTTGCATAGAGGAGCACCATGCTTATGTACATGTTTGTGTACATAAGCAGTAGTGGGATTTGTTCCTGCATCCAGAGCAAGTTTATAACAATGATAATTATTAATAAGACTAGTTTACAGTTATCTGGGCACAAAATGTGAGCTTGGAAAAATTAAGTCATTTTAAAAAGTTCTCATGTAAGATATAAAAATGGTCAAATAGAATTTTTCACCCACAAGTTCACCTTTAGGTTGAGGATAAATGCCAGGAATTTAATTCCAAATGGGAGTTTGTTCTGTAACTTTTCTAAGTATATTCTCCAGAAAACATGGACTTATAATAGATGTGCTTTCTCAACCGTATCTATAGTATGTTCACAACATTAACAGGCCATTGCAAATATTTTACTACAACATTTATGATTTGATCTGACAAAACAAAATTGTGACAAGTATGCATTTGCTGCATGTGGAACTGAAAAAGTAAGAGCCTTTCACATGAATAACTGCAGAAGGACACTCTTATTTTTTATAAAAATGACATTTCCAGAACAAATTTGCAACATATATTCTCCTACAAAAATATAATAAAAATGTTAATTGACATGCCTGGTATTAAACAAGATGCTCTTTGATGTGAAGATTTATAATCATACAATTGACAGTTCCTAAGAGCATTCTACATTTATAGTTCTAGATGTATAATTAATAATACATCATCTTTTTCATGATAGGGATTTGCAATATACTTAAAGTGACTGATTATGCTACTCTTGCACTCAGCTCTTACTAACTCACTTTGGGTATGTCTACACTTGCCCCCTAGTTCGAACTAGGGAGGCTAATGTAGGCATTCGAAGTTGCAAATGAAGCCCAGGATTTAAATCTCCCGGGCTTTATTTACATGTTCCCGTCTGGTCGCCATTTTTAAACACCAATAGTCCGGACTAACTGCCCACGGCTACACGCAGCAGTGAAACGGCAATTCGAACTAAGTTCTTAGTTTGAATTAACTGTTACTCCTCCTGGAATGAGGTGTAACATTTCATTCAAACTAAGGACTTAGTTCGAATTGCCATTTCACTGTTGCATGTAGCCGCGGGCAGTTAGTCCGGGCTAGTGGCATTTCAAAATGGCGACTGGACGAGAAAATGCAAATAAAGCCCAGGATATTTAAATCCCAGGCTTCATTTGCAACTTTGAATGCCTACATTAGCCTCCCTAGTTCGAACTAGGGGGCTAGTGTAGACATACCCTTCTTTTGAACTGGGATGTAATCAAGAATCTCTCTTCAGTGACTTCTCCCCCAATTTGTCTGAAGTTTTTCAGACAAAAATAATATAAGAGCAAACCTGAACACTGAAGAAAGTCTTGATAATAAAGTTTGGGGTTTGAAACAGTACTCAGATGGCATGAGAGGGAGGGAAAGAATTGCAATACTATGGGGAAGGTTGTTACTTTCTACCCCCTATGTCTTAGTTATAATCTTAACCAACTGAATGTAAAAGAATACTCACTATTTTATGTAGAGTATTGTTAACATTACGTGAAAACTTGATGTAAATACTTTAAAGGTGTAATTAAGTCACACAGTGGGATTGACAGTTTCTTGTGTTTCTAATGGTTGAAGTGTGTGGGTCTATGTGAGAGACATATGCCTGGGTCCTGCTGGCTTAGCAAATGCTTCATTAGATTAAGAACAGTAATTAATTCAAAAGCAATAAAAAAGTGAAGCCAATATACCAGATGAAGTAGTTAGATACTCACATTTTCTCCCTTGTCACCTTTACTGCCTTTCTGACCTGGTTCACCAATTTCACCCTGTAATTGAAAGCCAGAAGTTATGTTTCTTCTCTAAAATGACCTACCTCCTAACTGCAGTCAATACCACTGTATCTTTAAATGTCACCTTTAACATGATTATGCTACCTGTTTTATGCTGCAGCTTCAAGTGTGAAGGCCTAAGGGGAACAATTTTGTATGGATCAATCACATTGGTGTGACAGACTAATCCAGGTATTGACTGGCATGCTGCAAAATGCAACATGACCTGGCTTTGAAGTGTACTACAACTGAGTTATAAATAAAGGAAACTGTTTTTTCTCATGTCAGTTTCAATATAAACTGATAATGAAAGTATCTTGATTTATAGACTAATCTAATTACATGTGACAGTAACTGCTTCTCATTGTTGTGCATGGTATTTCAAAACCTCAGCATTACTCAAATTACTCAGTAACTATCTCAGAAAGTTTTATTTGGTTTAGCATGATAATAAAAGACAGCTCATGCGATTTAACACAAGGACCCTCTGTGGGTTCATATATTCATAGATTCCCATTATGACCATCTGTATAGCACTAGCCATAGAACATCCCCCAAATAGTTCCTAGAGCATACTAATTCTTAATTATGTAATAACACAGCCAGGTACTAAAATGTAAACCTCAAAGTAAGTATATTTGTGTTGTTGAAGTTAGTTAAAACTATGCTGGGTTTCAAAGAATAATACCAGACAAATCTAAACTGAATTCTGAAAGGTGCTGAGTACCTCAACTCTTCTTGGAGTTAGTGGGCTCAGGAAGAATTAATCCCTTTGTTTTTATGCTCTCAACACTAAATGTTCAGGACATATCTTGCCATCATCAAGATTACATAAGTATGCACTACAGAGAATGTTTTGCCTTTCTCATTCACTAAGTCAAGATTTTTAAATAGGCAAAAATTAATTTTAATGTCATATTCCTGCTTTGTTTTGCTACAGTGTCCATCTCAATTCTTTACGGTTAGGAATCTTAAAGTGTTCTACAATTGCTTGGATATGGATCCTGATCCCCTATGACTCCTGCTACTTACATGTCTGACTTTCTTTTCATGAAAGGGATTGTTTAGCCACCGTGTCTAATGTGATGACAGCTACTGCAAGTCCCCTTGGTGCATTAATCATCCTACCAGCAGACAAATTGCAAACAATAAGGCTTACCTTGTCACCATCTTCTCCAGGAGAGCCACCAGGACCAGCAGGACCTGGAAGACCCACAGGACCTTGTACTCCATCACGTCCTGCAGGACCTTGAGGACCTTTTTCACCCTGAAGGAGGAAAAATCATCTTTATTATCACAACAGAGTAATTAAGGCTTTAGTATAATGAATTCATACTTCATCAACCAATATGCAAATTGTTTTACAGCAACACGTAAAGGTGTTTGTGTGTTTGTGATAAAGGTCACCACATAACAAAATATCAATTTCAGATAATCATGCTCAAAAAGATCAAATGAATATCTCTCACAAACATTAGAAATACAAGGTGGGTGAGCTAATATCTGTTATTGGGACAACTTCTCGTGGCAAAAGAGACAAGTTTTCACAGATCTCTTCTTCATGGCATTATAGAAAAGGTCCTCTGTCTCTCAAGTTGACTCCACCTACCTTGTCTCTAAAACCTTGGGCCCAATGTTGTTACAACAATGCTGCATCTCACAAATACTGACATATTTAGTGATACCATGTATCAACTCCATCGCATCAGTGACTATAAAAGAGTAATACTCAAGGCCAATTTAGCACTTGTGTCCAAACATTTCTTTTCCACACGACCCATTTTAATTAACAATAATTAATCGTCTTTGCTTCCCTAAAATAATTATTCACATTTAAAGAGATTTCCAGCACTACTACAGCAGACTGGTCATAACCATGCTAGGTATTTTCCTGACATGAAGGAATCCCAATTGGTGTGTACCTGGCTGAGAAAGTTTCCAAACCACCTTGCCTACAATTTCTAGCACAAAGGATAAATTGGGCACAAGGAAGGATATTCTGCAGGTGAGGATGGATATGTACAATGAACTGCAGTTATCCGTTGCTGACGGATAGTTTGTTGGCAGTCACTGTTCCCTGATATGTTAGAACAGTTTTCAAGCAGTTCTAACCTGCACGTGGAACTTGGCCAAAAATGAGGGATGTGCAATTGGCTCCCTGACAACCTGACTATATCTGTGCCAACTGGAAGCTCAATGCACTAGAGAATCTGGTCCCTAAATTCCTCAGTGCACCACTGAGGAACTTGTAAATAACTAAGGCTATGTCTACACAAGAGCATTATTTCAGAATAATGTCAGTTATTCTAAAATAATGTAATGCGTGTCTATTCACCACGCCTGTTATTTCAAAATAATTCAAAATAACAGGCTTCCTTCTCTGAATCCTGTAACCCTCATTGTTTGAAGAGTAAAGGTATGTCTACACTTCATTCCTCTCTCTTGAGAGGAATGAAAATGCAGACTTCCGAAATAACAAATGAAGCGGGGATTTAAATATCCCGTACTTCATTTGCATAATTGCATTATGGCGCTAATTTGAAATAGCGCTATTTCGAGAGAAAAAGGGGCTATTTCAAGATAAAACCCTTCTCTTGAAATAACCCTAACTTGAGTTGTAGACATACCCTTAAGGAAGTCAGGGGAAAAGTGCTCTATCTCAAAATAACTTCTGTGTGGACAGTGCCAAAAGTCAAAATAAGTTATTTCGACTTAAGCTACACCCAAGAGTATGTCTAGACTAGCCCCCTAGTTCGAACTAGGGAGGCTAATGTAGGCATTCGAAGTTGCAAATGAAGCCCGGGATTTAAATATCCCGGGCTTCATTTGCATGTTCCCGTCCGGTCGCCATTTTGAAATTCCACTAGCCCGAAGTAACTGCCCGCGGATACACGCGGCAGTGAAACAGCAATTCGAACTAAGTTCTTAGTTCGAATTAACTGTTACTCCTCCTGGAATGAGGCTTGAATTCAGTATGATGAGTCATTGTTGTAACAAACTCAGAAAAGTCTGTACCTCACACCAAGCTGCTGGCAAATAGGCTCTACTGAGCAGGCTAGCTTTCTCCTTCAGCCTGTTCTACAGGGCACAGAGTCCAGAGCATGAATCTTTTGGAATAACTTACAAGACAGTTCCTTTCCAGGCTCCAGAATTGAACCCCAGGGTGCTGTGTGGCATGTACAACCCACTGGCTGCTAAGCTCATCCTGACATTGTGTGTTTCAGTTTGATATTCAAACCCACAATGTTCAAATCCTCTAGAATTTTTCTTCATAAGGTTAGTAAACTATAATAAGGGCTAATATATATGCTACAATAGAGCTCATCATTTTATACCACATGGGAATTAATATGTAGTTGTGTGCCTGACTGTCACCAGCTATTTCACATTTTCAAAATGTCTCTTGAAATGTTCAGGTGAAAAAAATTGGGGAGGAGACAGCAAATAAGAATGGAAATAATATAAAAGGCACAACAAAAACAATGAATAAAAACAATTCTGGTGAGCAGTGTGCTTTCTGTTCCTAAAATAAAAGAAGGGTGAGAGTCTGAAAAAATTATTATTTAGGTATTCATCGATGATCACATCAAAGACTAAAATGTGCCAGTAAAGCACCAATTACTGAGAGAGAACATAATGGAAAATAGCAATAAATGGTAATGAAATTTGATAATGAAGTGAGAAATAAATTTGCACTCTACTCCATGAAAGCAGGGTAAAAAGTTTGAATCAAAACTACAATCTGACAAAATATTTTATGAATGGATTCTGCCTCCTTTGTACCAATAATGATTCAGCCTTGTTTAACTCTCTCTCCTAGGTATTGTAATGTGCAAAAATATAAACATTATCATCCAGGTGAATTTAATTTGCATTTTTCTGTATTGTAAATATAAAGGGAATAGGGTAGGTGAGCTGAGCACATACACAATGGGGAAGTCCTGGAGTGTGAACAGATGAAGTTCTTGAATGAAAAGTAATAACTTTTGTACTGTAACAGTCTTATGTGCCATCTCCTTGGAATCACTTACAGGAGCACCCTTCTCTCCCGCTGGGCCGGGGGGACCTTGAGGACCTGGACGGCCTGGTAGACCAATAGGGCCAGCAGTACCTGCTGATCCACGTTCACCTGGAGACCCCTGGAAGAAAAAAAAATACTAAGTATGAAAAGAATTCTAATATAGTCCATTTAAGTTTATCACTATTCTTCAGCTTCAAAGCATAGATCAGCATCCTTCAATCAGTCTTGATACAGATGGGTATTCTCAAAGCCTATTATGCACTACTAATGGGATTTCATGGATTTGGGTCATGGATTTATATTCTAAAGAATATTTAGATAAGCTTTTGCTGGCCATACAGTAGTGCCCAGTGGTGCCCATCTGGTCTCAGACATTTGACTGTAATCGATGAGAAGTGGCAACAAGCATTCTGAAGTATGTGGAGTATCATCTGAGTTAGAAATAGTGGAAGATTGCCTGGTCATGGTCACTTAGACTTCATCAATACAAATGCCTTTGTAAGATGCTTCTACAGGTTGAATCTTAAATCTGCGACTCTCTGGTCCGGCAACATCCGTGGCCTGGCAGGGTAATGAATGTTGCTGGACCAAAGAGCCGCAGCACCCAGGAATGTGAGACACTCAGGGAGTCCAGCCGAGGGGAGCCACACCATCAGATCCGTGACCCCCATCCCCAGAGAGCCCTGGCCAACAAAGACCGGAGTGGGACTGATGAGCCCCATCTCTGTTAAGCCCCCTCCCATCGTGGCAGCAGCAGGGCAGCCACAGAGCCCATCCCAGGAAAGCCATGGCAGGAAATGGCAGCAGTGGGGCCTCCAGCAGCCGGTGAGCCCCATCATCAGGAAATCCTGGCTAGGCGTGGCAGCAGCAGGGCAGCCCTGAAGCCTAGTCCCTGGGAAGCCCTGGGTGGGACAGAAGCAGACGATCCATGGAGCCCTGTCCCCGAGAAGCCTCAGCAGGGTGGGGCAGAAGCGGGCTGGTGGCAGCATGCTAAACCCAAGCCCTGTAGCAGCGGGGCTGGAGCCCAGTGGCAGTGGGGCTGGAGCAGAGCCAGCCAGAGGGAGGAGACCTCCCCGATCTGTCATATTCCCTCATTTGGGACTGGTCAGGAAGTTCCAATCTGTAATATAATGTAAGAACCCTAAGATTGATTTGAGAGGACTTGATTGTATTCTGGCTAATATAAGATTTGCAATAACATTTGTAATAACCTCAAGATCCAAGGAGAAATGAGGGAAGAAAATATCTTAGCACTGATATTTTCAGGAATAAGATATAGACATAACATAGCAGAGGTTCGCATCAGGCTAGCCTTCTAGGAAAAGAATGTGGTGACAGATTGTGTCATGCTGATGAGAGCACCAAGATTAGTGGCAACTGGGACAAAGGTGCAAGCAGTGATGGTGTCCATGCTGGTAACGATAGTGCTGTTAATAGCAACAGCAATTGTAACTGTAGAGAAAAAAGACTGCTTCCCACATCTGCCCTCTCCCCCCCAGACATGATCTCCTGGAGGATACTGGTTCAAACAGTTTGACTTCAGTTGTTGATCACATATGCGTAGGTGGGTAGATAGCAACATGAATTTCCATCATCATTTTCCCAGTCTGACTAATGGTTGTTTTCATGGCCAAAATGTTCAGAATGGACATTGTGCCCTTCCACCATGATACCGCTTTTTAAATAAATAAATAAATAAATAAATAAATAAATAAATAAATAAAACTCTAATATTATCTAGAAGAGCAGCAGCCCTTATTAACCCTATCTCATAGCCTTTCTGCCAACTGGAAAATGTGGGTTAGCCTTACTTGTTGGCTTTCAGATTGTATTGAAATATAAATTTAAACATTGAAAAGCAAATGTCCAAAAATATTTGAAATAGTCATTGCTAGATATTGTGGACTCATTTAAACATGGCAGATTTTTTTCTTTCCAAAAATCAGATTTCACTTTAGAACTTTTCTAAATGAAGGATTTGTTATAAGATTTTTAAAATCTTTTGCACAACATAAAGGACATGTGCTACCATTCAATGAAAGCCCAAGTACCAAATGCAGCTTTTAAAAGGTTTAATCTTAAAGTCTATACTCAGTTCTTACTCAGGCCAACTCACTTTGGTATAAAGTTCCTTTCACAAGGAGCTCTTAGCTCTGCTTGAGACAGTAGCATTTTGTAACAGACCCTGGTGTTGCATAACTAAAGAAACATATTACCCGAATAAATGAATACATACTGGATAGTGACATAGGACAGAACCATGAAGTCTAAATATTTCAGGAATTAGCTTACTATTATGAACTAATGCCTTGGTCATACATTATGCTGTGCATTGATGATAAAGAGCTCCATGTGGGGCAGAAATCTGCCTATGAGGAACACAAACACCTCAAAGTATTATTGGTCTTATTGACTTCAAAGCACTACAAAATGCAGAGCTCCATTATTTTACAAAAATACAAAAGTGGATTAAAGTCTATGACCAGAAATTTTAATAATGCACAAGTAGGCATGTTAGAAATATATTAATTTTATACAGAAAATAATTATAGCAGATTTGGTTTGCTCTATGCTGAAATACCTTACTTCTAAAGATGTAAAAACATCTACATCATATTACTGTCTTTAGGTATACTTCTCAGTGAGGAACAATCTGGTTTTAGTTGAGCTAATTCATGCACAGAGACAATTTTCACCTTCAGAAGGGTTATTGAAAACACAAGTTAATTTCAAGAAACCCTCCGTATTAATTTCACAGATTTTCAAAAAGCATTTGATAGTGTAAAAGGTATGTAATCTGGAAAATTATTAGACAGTATGGAATTCAAATGACAATTATTATTGTAAGGAAAATATTGTATACTAACTCCGAATGTTGTGTTAAAATGGATAAAAGATTAAATATATCCTTTGAAATTAAGACAGGTATAATGCAAGGGATAATGCATGCTATTTCCATTTTTGTGCTTCCTCATCATTGACTACGGTCTCAAGTGATGTAAGAATAGTCAATATGGTTTAAGGTGGAATCATTTGAGATTATTCAATCTAGATTTTGTTGATGATATCACTATTCTACATGAAAATACTAAAGGACTTCAAGCATGCACAAATGAAACGATGGAGAGAGTCAGACTGTGACTCAGTGTAAAGAAACAAAACCTTGGTAATTGTAGATATGGATTTAAACATCAAAATCGACAATGAGGAGCTAGAGAAGGTAGATCAATTCTAATAGCTTGGAAGCACAATAAGCCAAAATGATATGTGCTCTGAGGAAATCAGAATAAGGATCAGCAAAGCAAATGCAGTGTATGGTAAACATGTAGAAACTTAATATGTATCCTTACATATAAAACCAAGCATCTATTCAGCTGTCATTGTGAAACTTGGCAACTTAAGAACAAATGCTCAGAAGTTAGATGTGTTTCATCATAAGTGAGGCAAGTAGGGCAAGAAGCAATGGGCTTAAACTTCAGCAAGGGAGGTTTAGTTTGGACATTAGGAAAAAGTTCCTAACTGCCAGGATGTTTAAACACTGGAATAAGTTGCCTAGGCAGATTGTGGAATCTCCTTCTCTGGAGATATTTAAGAGCAGGTTAGATAGATATCTATTAGGGATGGTCTAGACAGTACTTGTTCCTTCCATGAGCGCAGGGGACTGGACTCGATGACCTCTCAAGGTCCCTTCCAGTTCTAGTGTTCTATGATTCTAAGTAGTTGCCGAGAATATTAGGAGTAAGCTATGAAGAAAGAAAAAGGAATTATGAGGTCAGAAAAATGGCTAACGTGAGGTCTCTATCACAAATAATTTGTAAGAGAAGACATCAAAGCTAGGGCATGTGTTACAAATGAATTATAACCGACCACTGATTATGGCTCTCAGTTGGAGAGCCTGCCCAGATGGACTGAGACAATTCAGAATTTTCTGTCCTGTTTGTAAAAATATAAGAACATAAGAACAGCCATACTGGGTCAGACAAAGGTCCATCTAGCCCAGTATTGTGTCTTTCAACAGTAGGCAATACCTGATGCACCAGGGGGAGTGAACAGAACAGTTAATCATCACGTGATCCCTCTCCTGTCATCCATTTCCAGCCTCTAACAACCAGAAGCTAGGAGCATGATTCCTACCCATCCTGGTTAATCGCTATTGATGGACCTAACCTCCATGCATTTATTTAGTTCTTTTTTGAACCTGGTTAAATTCCTGGTCTTCACAACATCCTCTGACAAGGAGTTCCACAGGTTGATTGTTCACTGTGTGAAGAAAAACTTCTTTTTGTTTTAAACCTGCTATCTATCAATTTCATTTTAGGACCCCTAGTTCTATGTTATAGGAACAAGTAAATAACTTTTCCTTATTCACTTTCTCCATACCTGTCATGATTTTAGAGTCATCTACCATATTTCTCCTCTACCCTCCTAGTTTCCTCTTTTCTAAGCTGAAAAGTCCCAGATCTTTTAATCTTGCTTCATATTGGACCAGTTCCAAACCACTAATTATTTTTGTTGCCCTTTTCTGAACCTTTTCCAATGCCAATATATCTTTTTGAGTCCACATCTGTATGAAGTATTCAAGATGTGGGCGTACCATGGTTTCATATAGAGGCAATACGATATTCTCTTATTCTCTATCCCTTTTTTAATGATTCCTGGCATTCTGTTTGCTTTTTTGACCACCGCTGCATATTGAGCGGATGTTTTCAGAGAACTCTTCACAATGACTTATAACATGTTTATTCTAGATGGACAGATACCAGTTAGTCTTGTCCCAGGATGGATGGAAAAGAAGTGGTCACTAGCATTCAGCAAATGCCAGGATAATGTGGATTAGCCAGTAGCACAAACTCATCCAAATCAATGGACTTCTATATAGCCCATATGTTGGTAGAAAACTGTTCAGTAACCAGGTTGAAACATTACATATCACCAAATAGTAATGACTAAAAATCCTTTTTGCCAGCTGGGCTGGTTTCAAATCATGATCCACTGGTAAGATTCTCCACATCCCATTATCAAACCAAACGGACTGTACCATCCCATCAATTTATACATTTCTGATGTGAATAGCCAAGAAAAGCACAGCAACACATATCTGCTGTAACCTCTCTGAAATTTTAGCTTGTTTGGCTGTGAGCTAAAGAACTCACTTTATCACTAAAACATCTGTGACACTCTGAATGAAAATAATAAGAGCACTTTAAAAAAGTAGGGCCAGACTCTGGCCAGATCCTTCAACGGTGCACAATGGGCTGATGGACAGTTGAGAAGGCACAGCCACATATCGTTTGCATCCTCATGAGACTAGCCTGCTTCTTTCTGTGCTTGCAAGAAGTCAGGCTTTGGCACCATACCTGGCCAGCACAGCTGGGCAGAAAGGCTACGCTGCCCCTTTTTTCAAGGCAGGCACAAGAATGTGTGGCTAAGAAATTCTATGAGGAAGAAGGAACTCTTGCTTTGCAAGCCTGTATTCCTCCTCTTTGCTCCTGGTTCTGTGCTTTTCCTCTACATCCCTTTCAATGTTAACATTGCACAGTGGTGAATTTAGCCAATGGTAAATTAATGAAGGAAATTATAAACCCTTCTTTGGAATAAAGAGTATATGCCCAGTGGCAAAGGAATATTTTCCCCAGAGAATCACAATAAGGTTCCACAAAGCACAAGAAAAGGTGTTTCTATGGGCTAATAGCCATGGTAACTATATTGTGTTGGTGAAGGTCCTTTTTCAGTGGAAAGCTTTGTCTTTTTATAACAAATACAGCATCTGAACATTTGTTGTGCTACAAAAGTTAATTAAAATGATTTTCTTTATTAAAGCATAGGTTCTATTTTGAAAGAGTAAATAATTTTCCAAACTAAATTATGGGACCTTTAAAATTACATGTTATAGTGTCCTACTGAAGGACAATAACTCATATTGTGTAGCTCTTGATGTGAATTTTTTTCAGTGATCATTTTAAAAAGTTAGTCTATAGGTTGTTAAGATGTTATTTATACTTTTATTAAAAGAATAGATAAAAGAGTAAGGTTCAGGACATTTTTAAAATTGCATAATTAATACAAAGTGTAGCCTGAGTTAATTGCTCAATATATCTTTTCTGATACTACTATAAGAAATCTGAAGGGGGAAAAATGTAATTTGAAGCATAAATAGTTCTGTGGAAAATAACTGAATAATCTAATTTCAAAATGTCTATTCATCACATGCTATTTGTGTCACTAATGAATTATTCAGAACACATCTACAATATTCAGCAATACCTTCACTATGTTGCGTAGTGGTTGGTTGTTATGCCTTGATTATAGCCTGTTTCCATCTCCTAATCATAAGGACATTCTTTTAATTTATAAGAGGAAGATTTAAAAGGAAGAAACAGATAATCATGATATGTAGAATAAGGTTTTTAAATAGTCCCGTGGCTCCTAACAAGGCTTAAAATATATTATAGACCTTACAACACCAGGGTCAAGCATATGCATTTATAAAATGACTCCCATGAAAGCTCTGATCAGATCCTACCCTGTATCCTGCTTCTGCAGTCCCCCAAATGCCTGAACTTTCAGCTCCTGAGCATCTCAGTACCCTCCCGAAAAGCAGTCCATCCCCCCCCAGAGATATCCTGATACTTTTTCACCCAATATCTGCAAGTGTCAGGGACTGCTCTCTCTCTTGCGCTGGAGCCCTATGAAATATTGTCATTGCTGTTGCTGGGAAAACACCTGATTCCACTTCTTTTCTTTCGCTGCCAATTTTGACACAGTATGCATCTCCATGTGCAGAACCTTCCTGGTAGGCTGCATTAGAAGTGGCTGGTTCTAACATGCTAACTGCTAAGACACCCTGACAAGAGACTCGACTCAAGGATGTAACTCAGTTGCCAAAACTTTTTGGTACTATTCTCCTCTGAGACAACATGCAGACCTCTTTATATGGTCTGAAGATTCCAGATGTAATTTAGGCAATTGTCTAAAGGCTGAGCATCAACATGGGTGAAATTCATTCAGTGCAAGGTCCTCCAATTTGCTTAAATCCTGAAGTAAGTTTTGACTAAGGGACCTCAATGGAAGTTGCTCAGAGATGTGCCTGTGAATAGCATGAGAGCTTGGCTTCTCTCCTCAAGTCTAGGCACTGGAAATATATACTGACTATAACAGAGTTTAAAGAGAAGCTAGATAATTTCATGGAGGTTAGGTCCATAAAAGGCTATTACCAGGGGATAGAAATGGAGTCTTTGGCCTCTGTTTGTCAGAGGCTGGAGAAGGATGGGGGAGACAAATCACTTGATCATTGTCTTCGGTCCACCCCTCTGGAGCATCTGGTGCTGGCCACAGTCGGCAGACAGGCTACTGGGCTAGATGGACGTTTGGTCTGACCCAGTATGGCCATTCTTATGTTCTTATGTTCTTATGACATGCAATTGAATGGAACTCATTGATCAGTGGTTTGTGGTGTCTAGCAACTGGATATAGAATAATAGAAGCTAGCATTTGCGACTAACAGTTACCTTTCTCTGTGATTTTTTTTTTCATTTTAAATATTAAAATGAGGTCATTGTAGAACTCCAAGCATTGCAAGTCTGTGCCTTGCTTAAAACACGTAAAGGGATGATAAGTAAGCTGCATGTTAAAGTTTGTAAATTAAAAAAAATATTGATCGGGAATGTGAACAGTTAGAGCTTTCCTCTGCTTCTAAATTGTTATATCTGCACACTTCTACAGCATCTTTATACTGTTTACCTTTTAAATAATTTAGATCTCTCACTTGAGTTGCAAACTGTTGAAGATCTTTTTGCTACAACAGCATCTTTCCTTGGCTTCTCAGCTTGGCACTTGTACAGTGGTCTATAACACTTTAAAGCAAATGCTATATTCCTCTCCCCTGGTCTAATGAGATTGGAAGTGGCACGGTACTTCCAAGAATAAATAAGTTATGGAAAATGCAGTAGGAGGATTCCTGGATACTGTGAATATATCTCATCTTTTCAACATTCAAATTAGTAAGCACATCGGAGCTTTGCTAGTTCTTGGACTGGTATCCTGGGATTCTACAGGCTGGTTATTTTTTCTGCCAGCCCAGTTCTGTTATTCGAACCCATGCTGAATGGTATTCTACTCCAGGAGTGAACTGACTGCTCTGTCTAGCACTACTCCCAAATAAGGTCTTTAGGCTAGACTACACTGGTGCATTCTCACACAAAAACTCTTTTGCGGAAGAGTTCTTCTGCAAAAACTCTTCCAGAAGAGAGCGTCTACACTGGCATGTGCTTTTGTGCAAGAGCATCCAGGCCAGTGTAAACGCTCTCTTGCACAAGAAAACTCTGATGGCCATTTTAACCATAGGCTTTCTTGTGCAAGAAATTCATGTTGCCTGTCTACACTGGCCTCTTCTGGAAGAGCTCTTGTGCAAGAGGGCTTCTTCCTGGGCAGGAGCGTCAGAGTTCTCGCACAAGAAGCCCTGATTTTATACATTAGAACATCAGTTTAATTGCGCAAGAACATGCAGCCAGTATAGACAGTCAGCAAGTTTTTGCGCCAGAGCAGTGCTTTTGCGCAAGATTTAACCAGTGTAGACACAGCCATATAGAAAAGGGTAGCAGAACTCTATGATGCCAGTGCCTGCTCCAAATCTTATTACAAATTATCTTTAGTAAGATTTGATTTTCCAAGATTGCTCATATAGTATTTGTACAGGGATCATACACGTGCATTCTGCCAGAAAGCAAAGGATGGTTCTTTGTATGGTTATCCAGAAACCTGCATGTGATTCATATTGCTTTCATTTTGATTCCCGAGACTTTAATGAATATAAAAAATTTTTAAAAAATGTGCTAGCCTGCAGCTGTACCACTATGGTCTGTGATCTTGTCAGATACCATAAATTAAACACATTTAGGTCTGCTCAGTTCTAGTCTGAAATCCATAAGGTTGAAAAACTAATTTTTTTTAAAATACACCAGATGGAATCCACTGTGCTGGTATCTATGGAACCCATTAATAGAATCCATAGAATCATGACATTATAGAGGATTAGGGATGGAAGAGACCTCAGGAAGTCATGTAGGCCAATCCCCTGCTCAAAGCAAGACTAACTCCATCTAAATCATTCCAGTCAGGGTTATGTAAGCCCTGACTTTAAAAACCTCTAAATATGGAGGTTCCATCGCTTTCCTAGGCAACCATTTCCAGTGTTTCACCACCGACCTAGTGAAGTAGTTTTGCCCAATATCCAACCTAGATCTATCACACTGCAACTGGAGAACATTTTTTTTGTGTTTTTGTTCTGTCAACTGCCACCACTGAGAATAGCCCATCTCCATCCTCTTTGGAAAGACGCTTTATGTAGTTTTAGTAGGGCTGCTATCAAGTCCCCACATCATTCTTCTCCTCTGATGAAAAATAAGCCCAGTTCCCTCAGCCTCTGCTCATAAATCATGAACTCCAACCCCCTAAATCATTTTTGTTGCCCTCCTCTGGATGCTCTCCAATTTGTCCACATTCTTTCTGTAGTGGAAACCCCAAAACTGGATGCAGTACTCCAGATGTGGCCTCGCTAGTGTGGAAACGAGGTGAATAATCATTTCCCTTGATCAGCTGGCAATGCTCTATCCTATAGCAGATCTATCTCTATACTCAGTTTTGTTGTCATCGGCAAGCTTGCTGAGAGTGCAATCCATACCATCATCCAGAGAGAACATGACCTATGAGGGAAGACTGAAGGAATTGGGCTTGTTTAGTTTAGAAAAGAGAAGATTGAGGGGGGACATGATAGCAGTTTTTAGATATCTAAAATGATGTCATAAGGAGGAGGGAGAGAACTTGTTCATCTTGGCCTCTGAGGACAGAACAAGAAGCAATGGGCTGAAACTGCAGCAAGGGAGGTTTAGGTTGGACATTAGGAAAAAGTTCCTAACTGTCAGGGTGTTCAGACGCTGGAATAAATTGCCCAGGGAGGTTGTGGAATCCCCATCTCTGGAGATATTTAAGAGTAGGTTAGATAAATGTCTAACAGGGATGGTCTAGACAGTATTTGGTCCTGCCATGAGGGCAGGGGACTGGACTCGATGACCTTTCGAGGTCCCTTCCAGTCCTAGTACTCTATGATTCTATGATAATTAATAAAGATATTGAGCAAAACTAACCACAGAGCCAAATCCTGTGACACTTCATTTGAAAGTGGCTGCCAATTAGACATTGAGCCATTGATCACCACCTGTTAGAATCAGAGAATCATAGAGCTGGAAGAGACCTCAGGAGGAAATCAAGTCCAGCCCCCTGCCCAAAGCAGGACCAATCCCACCTGTTGAGTTGGACAATCTAGCCAACTGTCTATCCACTTTATAGTCCATTTGTCCAAGCCATAATTCTTTAATTTACTCGCAAGAATACTATAGGAGACCATATCAAAAGCTTTGCTAAAGTCCAGGTATATCATATCAACCATTTTCCCAATATTCACAGAACCAGTTCTCATAATAGAGGGCAATTAAGTTGGTTATGTTAACTGTTCCTGGTCACCTTCCTTCTCTCCAAGTATTTCAAAATGGATTCCTTGAGGACCTTATCCATTATTTTTCCAAGGACTGAGGTGAGGCTGATTGGTGTTTAGTTGCCAGAGTTGTCCCTTCCCTACACTTGCTTTTTTCCATTCATCCAGGATCTCTCCTCCTCAAATTTCCAAAGATAATGGCCAATGTCTCTGTAATCACATCAGCCAACTCTCTCAATACCCTCAGATGCAATAGATCTGAGCTCATGTATTTATGCATGTCCAGCTTTTCTAAATAGTTCTTAACCTGTTCTTTAACTACTGCAGGCTACTCAGCACCATCCCATACCATGTTGCTTTATGCAGTTGACCTTATATTTGAAGACTGAGGCAAAAAAAGGATTGGATACTTCAGCTTTTTCCACATTATCTATCATTAGGCTGACTGCCCCATTCAGGAAGGGTCCTGCACTTTCTATGGCCTTCTTGTTGCCAACATATCTATAGAAACCTTATTCTTCTCACGTTCCTTGCTAGCTGCAACTCCAATTGTGCTTTGGCCATCCTGTTTACACCCCTGAATGCTTGAGCAATTTTTTTTATATTCCTCCCTATCCATCTGTCAAAGTTTCTACTTCTTGTAAGCTTCATTTCTGAGTTTCAGCTCACTGAAAATTTCTCTGTTAAGCCACTTACATCACTTACCATATTTGCTATCCCTTCTGCCAATTGGGATGGCTTGTTCCTATGAGCTCTTCTACCTTGCCCACCCCACAACTATCTTTTACAGATATTTTGCATACATTTTCTTTACAACTATTACTAAATTCTCATTTCACAAAAGTCAGGAATATCAGTATATGGATTCTGCCCATAAGAAGAGGCGGGTACCCTAGAGAGAAAAACTTTGTTTCTTTGTCTATGTCTATGCTGCAGAATTTTCAGAAAAGCAGACATGTTTTTTCAGTATGCCTGTAAATCTCATTCTCCGAGGAAGAAGGGAGGTTCCAAAAGAGGGTTTTTTTTCTGACATTTGGCCCCTTGTAGACAAGCCTCTGTCAGAAATGTGAGAAAAGCCCCTTTCAGAAGAAAAGCGGAAAAAGATATGCAAATTGCAGTTTGAAATTTGCATATCTTTTTCCGACTTTTCCCTGCAGTGTAGACATAGCCCTCCTCTCACTTTTCTGGGGAAGAAGCTGAGATGAGTTTATTCCATTGTAGCTATAGGTGATAGACCATGCCTGAGAGTTAAAGTAAAAATCTGCTTTTTCAGCCCAGATATTTTATAGATGGACATATAACCCCAATTCAGAAAAACATTTAGGCATGCGCATAAATCTATTCCTAATCACCAGAGAACTCAAATTCTTGAATAATGTCAAGGAAACATTTAAATTCAGATTAAATCAAATCCTACCTAAGTCAATTGGGATTTAAGCATTCGACTAAAAAGGAGGCATGGGATCAGGGTCACAGAGCATATAATATTATTGCATGTGTGTGACTGTGTAATGGAAGAATACAATGGGGCTGAAGGATAGTTGTAAGAATATAAGCCCTGAATTTCTTGACCCTTGCATGGTCTTTTGACCACGATATTAACATTATTTCTGCATAGAATATGAGATGGGTGTGATTAACGTGATCCTGTGTTTGCATTTGGTTTTGCATAATATAAAAGTTAAATGTTATGCAGATCAGCTTGGATTATTGTAACAGTCTCGTCTGGTCTTTATCAAGTCAATCAACCTTCTCCTACTCCATTTCTCTCTGATTTCTCCAACTCTTCCTACTTCACCTTTCCCACTCTTCCTTCTTTTCTTTCATTCTGCAATTTTCTTCATCTTAACCCCCTTTGAAATCTATCTCCTTGACATCTTTCCTACTTTTATTTTATTGTTATTCATTCTTTTACCTTTTCCTCAACTGAATGGGTGTCTGAGGTTTTGTCTCATATTTAGCATACACATTGCAGGCTCATTAATGTATGTCTTTATCTGTTTCTTTTTGTGAAGTGTCAGGTAATATAAAGCATATACATAAATACGCAAATTTTGTCATAGTAACAATATTTCTCCTAAGCACATTTCTCTAGACTGAGCAACTTTGTGACTGAAATTACTATCAGAGAGAGGCATATAGCACTGATTCTAGCAACTTAGCTAACTGGGTGTATCTGACTGGCTCAGTGTATGACCCTGACATTCAACACCCAAATGAGCTAATGAGCAATGATTGTCTGAGTTTCCAGAGAGCTTTCTCTCTCTAGCGTTCAGCTGCCTTGCAGCAGCATGAAAGAGGCAGAAGGAATATCACCGGTTAGAAGATAGACAGCAGCTAGAACAGTGGGAAAAAAAGAGAGAAGAAAAAAAAAAAACATCTTGCTATAGAGTGTTCATGCATCTCTCTCTTTTGTTCATTTCACCCTCAGCACTACAATTAGCATGTGATGTGTTCTGAAATGGTCATTCTCTGTGATGTCCTTGCAGCTATACAAACTGCCAAACAGAGCTTATGGTTTTGCATTTCCTGTCTATTCAGGAGCAGTCAGTACTGGTTTATGTGGCAAAGACCTCTACAGGGATTAATACTCTTCCTATTTTGTAAGGTGAACAAGCATTCCATTTTTACTAATCCTCTCCCAAAAATGACTGACTGTATATTTAAGCCCATAGTCCCTAAAAAAGGTAGGAAATTATTTTAGGGCCATATGTCAATGATCTGTCCTGCAACTCCCACAGACAGCAGTGAGTTAAAGCTCTAGGTCTCCTTGTGGCCCTAAGATAAATACTTATGGCACCATGATATCAGGTGTATCTTTTTATTGTCTAACGATCAGGCAATTCCAAAGTTCATAATTACAGAGATACAAAATCTATCTAATAAAATTTAGGACTTTTTCTGAGATTGGGGATATCTGTGGGTGGGTTTGATTCTCTTTCTGCTTCATGTAGTCTCTCGCTGTGTCAAGACTACATTCCTCTGTTGGAAGAAGGATATAAATGAGGCACTTCAAAAGTGCAAATGAAGTGAGGATTTAAATATCCAGTGTTTCATTTGCATAATTGCTTCATTTTGAAACTAAAACCTTGGTCTAGACGCGGTTCTTTCAAAAAACAGCAGGCTTTTTCAAAAGATCCTGTAAACCTCATTTTTTGAGGAGTACAGGATCTTTTGGAAAAGGGTTTTATTTTTGATCGATCCCTGTCTAAATGGCCGTTTTTCTTTCAAAAAGCCCCATTTCGAAAAAAAAAAGGCGGATGCCAGTATGCAAATGAAGCACGAGAAATTTAAATCCTGGCTTCATTTGCAATTTCGAAGTGTCCAATTTACATACCTTTTTCGAGAAAGGGATGTAGTTTAGACACAGTCTTCGTGAAACTTTGACAAAGGCTTCCCCCTTTCTCCATATTCACCACTTCTATGACCTGCCTAGAACATCCATTACATCATAACGTATCTAGCAGCCATTTCCAATTGCTTAGCCTATAGTTGAAAAATTGGTAGTCAAAACAATAGTCTACCTACAAGGACAGAGTGTATATTACAAAAGGGTGAAATATCTGTAGTGAAA
>JANRFK010004893.1:22717621-22737080 GCA_030068395.1 Apalone spinifera | reverse complement strand
CTACTGGCCATTAGTGCTTTTCAAACTTCTCACATGTTCACAGCAATGTTTGCTTGTTTTTGCCCTGCTTCTGTTACTGCATGCAAGTAACCATCCTGAACATTGAAATACTGGGGTGGAGGGGGGGAGGGATGATTGAGATGATTAGTACTTAAAACCTATATACTAACAGCAACTCTGCTAAACTGGATATTTTTATTAGTACTGAGAGTCTCATAAAGGTCAGAAAGCTTATTTGGCTTGTTTGGATATGCACCCAAAAGTCTGGATGGTTATTTCAAGCTCATCTGAAGGATTCCAATCTCTTGGGGATGCACAACTGAGTGTCTGAGAGCAAAAAAACAAGCTTTCAAGGTTTTCTGCTTCTTACTGGGAAGGCAGGATAGCATTGTAAGAAAGTCCACCCTTGTGGTACAGTATGACGTGCAATTGAATAACATCCCACTCAGAGAAGTGCAAAGGCACGACAAAACAGGGAGAAAGGAGAAAGAGGAAAGAGAGGGCGATGCAGGAAATAGTTATGGAAGTTATGGAAGTTATGGAGGAAAAGCTATTCCAGACCTACCCTTTCACCTGGTGGACCGGGAGGGCCATCGCTGCCTGCGGTGCCCTGAAAAAAAAAATACAATTTGTTCAAAGGTGAAGCTTGATTTTCTTTGAGAAATAGTTTGCAGTAAATCGGGACATAGCATCTGACAATTACCTTAGGACCTGGTTTTCCCGTAGGACCTCGTGGGCCTCTTGATCCCCGTGGACCCTGTGGATTTGAAGGACACATGCAACTGGTGATAATTATCATACAGGGCCGTAAGTCAGAGTCAGCCAGGCAGTGTTATACTAGATGTAAAATATACTGAGGTGGGAATGCAAGTCATGATTTTAAACAAACAAAAGAAGGTACATACCGTTGGTCCTCGCTGTCCCCTTGGACCTGGTTTGCCATGTAAACCCTGCCAATGAAAGTCCAAATAAATCATCTTAGCATGTGGCATTTGACTGGGAATGAAAGTGTTGCTGTTAAAATGGGGCAGCGTGCAGTTCTCCTAGGACTAAATGCTATTTGACTTTCCATCCGCTCTGCATTTTAATTTAAATAAGGACGTTTTTACTAAAACTGGCCATCTTGGGTTCTGCATGTAACTTATAGAATCATACAATCATAGAACCATAGAGCTGGAAGAGACCTCAGAAGGTCATCAAGTCCATCCCCCTACTCTAGGCAGGACCAATCCCAACTAAATCAACCCAGCCAGGGCTTTGTCAAGCCGACACATAAAAATCTCTAGGGATGGAGACTCCACTACTTCCCTAGGTAACCCATTCCAGTGCTTCACCACTCTCCTAGTGAAATAGTTTTTCCTAATATCCAACCTGGACCTCTCCCACTGCAACTTGAGACCATTGTTCCTTGTTCTGCCATCTGTCTCTACTGAGAACAGCCTCTCTCCATCCTCTTTGGAAGCTCCCTTCAGGAAGTTGAAGGCTGCTATCAAATCCCCCCTTACTCTTCGCTTCTGCAGACTAAACAGACCCAACTCCCTCAGCCTCTCCTCATAGGTCAAATGCTCCAGCCCCCTAATCATTTTCGTTGCCCTCCACAGGACTCTCTCCAATGCGTCAACATCCTTTTGATAGCGGGGGCCCCAGAACTGGACACAATACTCCAGATGTGGCCTCACAAAAGCCGAATAAAGGGAAATAATCACATCTCTGGATCTGCTGGCAATGTTCCTCCTAATGCAACCTAATATGTCATTAGCCTTCTTAGCTACAAGGGCACACTGTTGACATACTTCTACAGTAACACTAGATTCTGCCCTTGGCATCAGAGCATGTTAATGTTGCTGCATGGTCCCTTCACAGCTACAATTCTGGATCATCCTGTAAGAGGGTACATCACACTTCCTCTGAACAACTCCACTGGCTAAGAAGGGAAATTGCACTGATAATCATCTCTTTATAGGAGAGAGCAGGGACCATACTGCATAATCCTCACACATCTTGGCCCTTAATATGTAGCTCCAATATATCTTTGATATGGAGAATCTATAGATCCCTTTCTTGAGGTGGACTAGGACTATAATGGATTCTAATGTAAAGAAGCAGTATGCTCCTGATAGGAAAAAGAAACACAATGGCTGTTACTTGTTAAAATCTATATTGTAAACCAAACAAAAAACAAGTTCCATTTTAAAAAGAGTGAAAAGTGTATTCCATCTATTTTGTCATCATACAAAATACTATTTTAATGCTATAATACTGCTCAGGTTGTAAGCTCTTTGGGTATGTCTGCACAGCAAAGAAAAAACACATGTCTGGTCCATGCCAGCTGACTCAGGCTCAAAGAGCTTGGGCTACAGAGCTATTTCACGGCTGTGTAGACTTCTGGTTGTGGGTGGGAGCCTGGGAACTTGGAACCTATGAGATGGGAGGATCCCAGAGCCTGGGCTCCAACACAAGCCCAGAAATCTACACTGCAGTGAAATAGCCCTGTAGGCTTAGCCCACATCAGCTGGCACAGGACAGTATTGGGTGTCTAGTTGCTGGGTAGACATACTCTTGGAGGCAGGGTCTTTTCATTGTGCCTACAATGAAATTCTGATCCATAGTTAGGTCTTTAGACTGTATTACTATTACTACTACCTGTAATAAATAAAAGCTCGATTCACTGGTCTAATTCAGAAGTCCATGATTAAATGCCTGGCTGAATTGAAGGTTTTCTTGAGTTTTCCAGACAGCAGTGCAGTGACCTTCCTTTTACCCCCTGCCCCTTTTTATTTCACTGCGGTTGGAGAATCTGCATATTGGCTTCTCTCCATGTGCTTCAAATAGTGAAGCAGAAAAATCTGACATTTTCATTCCACTTGATAAATATATGTTCTTCATCCTGCTTGCTATAATCTGATGAGTCACAATGCATAAGAAAATCCAAGTTAAATTCCCTTAAAGGTAATTTGCATGGTATCTAGATAAGTCTAGCTAGCCCACTTTCAGTATGAACTGTTTCAGAAGATGAAACACACACCCTAATGGACAATTATTGAATAAGCTACCTAATGAGAGAACTTCTACATAGACTCAGATACCAAGTGGTTGAATTAATGTCTTGAAGCATGATGATTTATGTGTCATGCAGTTTGATCCTATTTTATGTAAGGCTATGTCTACTCTACCAGGTTATTTTGAAATAATAACTCCCAAAATAACTATTTTGAAATAAGCTTATTCCTCTTTAGAAGCAGGAGTTATTATTTTGAAACAACAGGCTTGGTAATGTAAACACTTAGGGTTTGTCTAGACTACTGAGTTTTTTTGAAAAAAAAAGTGTGTTGTTTTTTTTAAACTTCACCTGCAACTTCACCATTGCATTCTTTCAAAATGAAATCGAAAGAATTCGGCGGTATTTTCTAAATTGGTAAACCTACTTTTACCAGGAAGAACGCCTTTTGTCAAAAGAGCTCTTTTGAAAAAAGGCATTCTTTAAAGCAAACAGGGCTTTTTCGATAGAGAGCATCCAGATTGCCTGGGTACTCTCTTTCAAAAAAGCAGATCGCTTTTTCTAAACCCTTGTGGCTGTCTAGATGATTGCTTTCAAAAGAGGCTTTTTCGAAAGAGCTCTTTCCAAAAAGTTTTTTTCGAAAGAGGCTTGTAGTCTAGACATACCCTTGCCTTGTTATTTCAAAATAAGAGGAGTTATTTTAAAATAACTCCCCAGTGTAGACATGATCTAATTGTGGATGTTCAATCTTATCCAGCTAACAGTCCAATGCTATAATATCTCGATGTTCTCCTAAAACTTCTTGCCTCTATATCTTTTAGCAGAAAGCTCCACAGACTATTTAAGCATTGTGTTAAAAAAAAAGTATATCATACCCTTGCACCTTTCTCTCCATTAGCACCTGGGAATCCTGGAAAACCAGTGGAGCCCTGTATGAGAAATGAATACAAATATAATAAAATATCTACTATACCACCACAATACATTCAGTACCTACTCTAAAATTAAAGCACATCACCAAACTGATGCAAAATGTATATTGCATCTAGATTAATAGAAATAGTTTTTAAAGATGTCAGCTCTGGTGAATATTTGTAAATTAACTTACCATAATACTGCACATCCTGACTGCATTAAAAAGATCAACATGTGTAATGGCATTATTTTCAGAAACATCAATAAGAAAGTATTTGACAAATCTCCAATTATAGTTAACAGTCAGAAAGAAAAGTTCATTAACCACCACTAGAAATGTTTATTAGATCATACCCAAGAGAGGTGAATTTTGGGAACTTGCCTTTGCTCAATCAGAGCAGCAGAACTAAAATCCTTTTGTAAATGCTATATCAGCATTCCCCCAAAGCACTCTTACGGTACGTCTACACTGCGGGCTAAAGTCAAGTTAAGATACGCAACTTCAGCAATATTAATTGCATAGCTGAAATCAAAGTACTTTAACTTGACTTTTGGCACTGTCCACACAGCAGGAAGTCAAAGGAAGAACACTCTTCCTTCGACTTCCCTTACTCCTCATGAAATGAGGGTTACAGACGTTGGAGTAAGAAGCCCATTATTTCAAAATTATTTCAAAATAATGGGCTTGCTGTGAGGAGGCACACACTGTTATTTTGAAATAAGCGAGCAGTGTAAACATAGCCTTGTCGGTCTTATTGCTCTTCTAGTCAGATATTTAAGAGGGCTGATTTGCACTTTTCTTTTCAAGTGGTTGTTATAGTGTATTCGCATTCACATTTCATTGTCACAATATGATTAATATAAAGACCCCAGTTGTATCTGAGTTAGGTAACTCAACAGAAAACATCTGTTTTAGCAGAACTCTCTTTATACACAGCATTGACATTCTAAAGGTGGTTGTGCAATGGGATTGCATACAACCCAGAACATAACATGGGCTGTGTTTCAGGAAAAAGTCTTAAGTCTGGGATGATACTGTTTGCTGGTCCCTACCTTACACCGTTTCTCCATCACCCTCTGACAGAGCCCACCATGCCTTCTAACTTCAATAGCAATTGCATATATGTATTTATTTGAAGGATAGGCCCCTACTATTTATTATGGATGCATCCTCTCCCACATATTTTCAGACACCAACATTTATATTAAAATATATATAATACCCCCATCAATGAGCTCTCATATCAGCTTTAATACTGGAGGGTCTCTGCCAGGATGAGACAACATGCAGTGTGCAAAAAGCCCCGAATTTCCTAATCAGGAAAAATATTTAGGATGAGCTAAACACTTATGTTTTTCATTTACATGGAGACTGCACCTTTACCAACACTGGTCAGCAGGACTATTGTTCAAAGGAATAAGAGCTCCCAAAAGAAACTCTTGCTAAGTGATGCCCCCTCTTATCTTTCAAATGAAAATGATATGTATGTGCCAGTGTTATAACCAAAGTTGATAGAGTTGTTCACTCTATTCATAAAAAGGTGACCAATTGAACAATCACAAGCTGTTACTCTATGGAATGATGTTCACATAACAAACTTAGAGGTAAATAAGCTAATGGGTGCTCACAGAAATTAACCATTAACCATGGCACTATGGCACATTCACTTTGACCTGTAATAGAAGAACCTAATAGTATGCGGTTCACAGAGAGAATTTAGAAACTATAATGACCATCAGAAAAGATTTGTTAAACTTTAACAATGGAGAATGGAGAATATCACCATTCTCTCCACTCTTAACAAAAATGTTACAAGGAGAATTAACAGGAGCAACAAATTCTGCTGTTTTCTTACTTCTGCCATATCATTCTGGAGGATAATGCTGGCCTGTCAGCTGCCAATGTACTTTGCTGGGGGGAAGAGGGGATGTGACTTGGGGCTGGAAAAGACCACCGACTTGATAAACCTGTTTTCAAGTTACTGGAGATTAAAAATCACAGGCATGTTTTATTTGGCCTGTCAATTGGGTAGTATAGGCCATATTCTGTTCAGTTCCCTGCTGGATAGATCATTCATCTCTGTATACACAACATTTTAGTGTGGTTTTTTTATTGGTTTAGAAACAGGTAAACAGCTAGCTAACACTGGCCATTCTATTTGTAGCATCAATGATTATTATTTTATTTTTGTTTTTAAGTTCTTCATGGTTTCCTTTTACTATCCTTATTTATGACATGGCATTCCATTTACTCACCAGGTTTTCTTTTTTGGTCAGATAGCCCCAGTGATGATGGTTTCAGTGAACAGAGAAAGAAGGAATTTCTTGTTTGAATTGTTTTCACCAGTTGTGAATTAAGTTGTGTGTAAAACTTGAACAAAGTCTAATTTATTATGAAGGCCCAAGTTTTCCATTAAAATGTGTGTTATAGTACAAGAGACGTTAGTACAGAAATTAGTATGAGAAGTTTAGCTATATATTTTTAATATATACAGGCTGCACCTCCAATAACCTGCACTCTCGGGTCCGGCAACATCCCTAGTCCTGCCAGACCATGGATGTTCCTGGACCAGAGAGCCCTGGGAGCCTAGTGGCAGGAGGGCCAGCATCCAGTAGTGAGGCTGGGGTCAATGCCTGTGTCAATAGAGCCAGGACCAGAGCCTGCAGCAGCACAGTCAGGGCTAGCAGACCAGCAGGCAGTCTTGCCAGGGTCAGGAGATAGAGGGGCCAGAAGCCTGGCCAGAACCGGTGGTAGTGGAGCTATAGGCAGAGGGCCTGGCTGGGGCAGAAACGGAGCCAGCATTGCTGATGGGTAGCAGGCTGGGGGGCTGGTACCAGGGACCACCCCTAGTCCAGGAAATTCTCTTGTTTGGGACTGGTCAAGTCCTGAGGGTGCTGGACCAGAGAAATCCAACCTGTACAGTATTTACTACAATCAAACTGATGAGGACTGGATTTGAGAAAATATAGTGAAATTCTCTTATATTGGTACCTGTGCATAAGAACTGCACACACAAGCACATTCATACAAGGCGAATAAGTGGTAGAAAAAAAATCACTTTGAACCATCTACTGACTACTGTGACAGGACTTCTTATTTCCTTTAGACAACCATTATAGATTGTGTGCACTTCTCATTCTGTCATCCTTTTTAATGCAAATTTTAACAAAACTTTGGGTAGAAAAACATGCTATCCAAGATGAATAAGGCTGGCCTAATAGGCCCTGAGTGATTTGATGTAGTGTAGCAGTCAATACTCTTTCTAATCCAGTTGCCTACATTTCATAGAATAGCCAATAGTGAATATAGTTTAAATTATATTCAGTTTTAACCAAAGATAGATGAATACTTAAATTAACGAAATTCCCAATGTCTATATTGCAAAAATCCACCAATTTTCTTTGAAGTGTACATCTTTTTTATTCTTAATATTGAATAATGTAAAACCTCTTTGATCTTAGACACTTCAAAAGAATTCTGAAGTAAAGTAGAACAAAAAGGAAGACTGAAACCTCAGACATGACGTTAAAAGGCAGAAGCAAGAAAATATCTCTTCATCAAGAATATTCACATTAATAAATACTTTCCTTAGACTGCTAGAGCCTATTGCATTAACACCAAGTATTCAATGAATAAATGCTCATAAGAGAGTTTACTTAGCAGAATCACAGAGCCCAATTGTAGGCTATAGACATAACAATACTTCAGTAAGTTACCCAGAAAGTGTTATAGCTGCCAAAAAATATCACCCATTCAAATTTGGAAGTACAGATCCCATGGTTCTCAGACCCTATGGGGTGAACCTCCCCGGGGAGATGTAGAAATATGTCAAGGGAGGCCCGCCTGTTTTTTAAAGAACTCTTGCTATCAGCCCTGGGTGCCTGGGGCTTATAAATGTTTTTGTATGTATGTGTGTGTGTGGGTAGGGTGTAAAGTACGACAGACACACAGAAAGGGGGACGATCAAATAAGTTTGAGAATCACTGAACTAGAGAAAAGCTCAATATTTTACTGAGATGACATTCAGTCTTGCTAAAGGGATAGGAGCTTTTCATTTATTGTACTATGAATTCCCAGCTGTCTCATCTTTGACACATGTGAAGGTGAGATGTAGAGAGGGACTTTCACAGACACTAGGAAATGTCACTGACATTTTTAACATTCTTATTCCTGCTAGTATGAATACGATTTTTTAAATAAATCTTTGTAATGTTTGGTTAATCTACACTATGCCACTTTGCAAAGCTATGTTAAACTAATCATTTTAAAAATGCAAATTACCATTATTTAGTCATAATAAATAATTTAGAAACCAAACCAGCTAATACAGATACTTTTAGTGGCACTACAGTCCACATGATACATGAAGGAGGGAAAACTGCAAAACAAACAAAAGAGGGAATTGTGGACAGAAAATAGGGCATTAACTCAGGAGAAAGAACATAGTTAAGCATTTTGGTTATAGGAATGTCAAGCAACAGACATCAGTCACCCAACACAACAGAAGCAAAGGAAAAAATATAAAGAAAACTGTAGAAGACAATATTGTAAGAATGCAACTCATGTCTCTCATGGCCACACACCTAAAAGTGTGTTGGAGATCATAGATGGCTCTTTCTATAGCAAGTAGAAGATAGCAGACACATAGTAGTGAGAGTCTACAAACTGGATCTGGGTCGTCAGACCATATGGAAAATTCCCATGCACATCAGTGTGACTTCTCTGGGCAATATATGGCTTTTAGTCTTAAGGAAGCAGAAGTATCAGCAGTTGTCTCTCTTTCAACAATCTATGATGTGCATAATATATGGCTGCCACAGATATATAATGCAAATAAGAGTGACAGGGGCTTAGAAGTTATATGGTTGAGGTAAGGGAAAACAGTGGTCCTTAATAAATAATTGTTATGTATCTAAAACTTTTTTTATTATACATTTAAACAGTATGGCTAGGAAAGCAAGAGTGAGAAACAACTTGATGTTTGGATGCTGTTCCTCCTTCCTTAAACATAAAACTAACAGAACAGCAGCCGTTGTGGCTAATTTGTCCACAGCATACCCATTCTTGGGTTCCATAAATAAAACTAACTCATTTACCTTTGGACCTTGTCTTCCTGGATATCCTGGCAGTCCTGGGACCCCAAGTTTACCCTGAAATTAAAAAAAAGAGATGTTTCTAATAGTTCTTAGTAGTTCTATCATAACTTTATATAGAGTTTGTTTTCCTCCATAACACACACAATCAATTTTTTATTATTTTTTTCTTCACACTTCACCTATTTGCTTCCTGAGAATTGGCCAACTAGCTTTGTTTCCAAAACTTAAGTTCCAAGGATGAACTCCTAAAACCGGTGAAATGGATAACATTTTGCCATTGACTTCAATGAACCCAATATTTTACCCCAACACTCTTCCAACATAGTAGTATAGTGTCAGTGGCAACAAAACAACAACACATTTTTTAACACAACAGGCAGCTCCCATGAAAGCTCAATTAATGCTCTTGATGTGGCACCATACTATAGCTAATTTGTTTTCTTTATCTATAATCTCCATGAAAACAGGTTGACATTTGAAGATCAGGCTGCACAGACTGTCCTGAAGAGTTCTAACCTATATCAGAAAACGTCACTGAAAATCAAACCCCAAGAATAATCCAATATCACACAATATCTAGTGTGGTTAGAGAAATATGGCTATCTTCTCCTCATCAAACAGGAAAATAGGCTGAATACATTGATGCTACTGATGTTACTAATTCCACCACCTGAAGTTGAAAGGGGGAACAATGCTGCATTCAGATCTCATAATGTAGGTCCCACACTATAGTCCTGGGTGATGAAACAAAAGCAAGTATGCTAATTTGTTATTTTCAAAAAATAAGGAAAGGTTGTTCTGATTTCTAAGAACCCAAGCCACTATAGAAGAATTTGGGTATTGTAAAAAAATAGTATTCCAGACCATCATGTTGTTGAAATGGCCTTCACAGAAAAGATATGGAAATGGAACATAATCTTGTCCTCTAGCAATAATCTGAAATAGTAAAAAAAAACAAGGGAGAGCCCCTACATGGACAGTGGTATTTGGCAAAATAAAGATGTGTTCTTAAAAAATAAAACAAATGAATGAAGATGCAGAATATAACTCGTTTCTGAAAGCTTGTTTGTACCTGGCAGGAGATATTATTAAAGAAGAATTCAGCCATTTATAAAGATAACAACCACACTGACTTTCCCCATCAGCCAATTGAAAGAATTAGAACTAATTAAAGTAGCATCCCCTAAAATAAAAGTTTCACAGAATGACATTGCATCACACCCTGATAAATTCAGTGAGATCCCCCAATTTCAATCGGAATATGGACCAAGCTGAGTATTTCAAGCCTATTTGGTGACAATGTCCTTTATGCTCATTTCCTCTTTCTTCAATATGCACTGGCATATTTTGAGAAAATCCAGCCCCTTCCTCCTTGAGTGTGGAGGGTTCCCGCATGAAAATGGCCACATAAAAGTAGGGAACACAGAAGTGACCTTCAGGATGCCATGGAGCTATTCAGGGCTGGTCACCTTCTCTATGGTCTGGACCTCCCAGTGAGTAGTAGAGGACAGGGCATGGATTGCTGCTGTTATATGGATCTTCCTTCTCTCCCACCCTCTTGTTGATGTGTGAAGATGTTAGGGTCATAGAGGCAATTCCAACGATTAGACTGCAGGAATCTTCGCAGAGCAATTCTGCAACTGACCCATATCATGAAGATCGATGAGCAGTCTCCTCCAACACATTACTCATTGGCTCAGCCTGGGCTGGACATTTGACTCAGATTATGAAATATGAGGAGTTACAAATGGGAATAATGGGAATAATCTGTTTCAAATGTTTCAGAGGCTCATCCAAACTAAGCCAATTTAACTCATAGTTTTGTCACTAGCCTCCTAGTATTTGGTATACTTCTTAAAGCTCCAGCTACTGAAATCAAGAAGATTATGGGAAAATCTCAACTTTCCTGCAGGTCGGAGGAAACTGGACAACATTTAAAGCTCAAAATCCAGAATGTAATTGAATAGAAGCTTACATTAGTTATATTTTAAAATCTTATTATTTAAAACCCATCTCGTGATTTTTTTAATTGTATTTTGAATATTTGGAGTTTGGCTATACTGAAAAAACTCTTTAAACTGTACATTCATTTGGAAATATCATGTCAGCAATACACTTTCCTATGTTTTCTCCAGGTCAGATATGGTCTAGGAATATCCTATTTTGTAATATTTCAGTACTCTCAGTCCTGGCTAAAAACAGAAAATGCAGAGTTCAGAAATTATATAAAAGAAGCTAACTAAAGAGTCGGTTATGGTTTGGAAAAAAAAGTTCTTATCAATTCTTATTTTAATAGAACTTGTTCACTGATCCAGCTACCATAGAATACAATGTGATATTACAATCAGAACTGTGTTTCAATTCATCCAGGATAATAGTTCTAGACTTCTTTTGTTATATGTTCTTTGATTCATGACCTTGTTATCCACTGGCAGGGCATTCTGCAACATTTTGGGAAACATTAATTCATAAATAACTCCCAATAGTTAAATAAAATGAAAAATAACTCTTCTTGGAATGAGTGAACCAACTTTTAAGGTAAGTTATTTGATGACAGCTTATGAATGATTCCAGTATCAAATCATAAATGTAACCTTTCCTGAACTGCTAGTATAAATCATTATGAAGAGTAATGTTATGTTTGTGACAAGAAGTAACTTATAATGAAAGTTCTACTATTCAAAAGTTCTACTATTTCTACAATATGCTACTTCCTTTTTAGATCCTTCTGCTGAAACACTAGTCCATGATCCTGATCCTCTCTCTTTATATCAGATATCTATATACTCCTTTATATATGTTTAATTGCTGTAAAGACTTTATTTTTATTAGACAATTTGCCCCACAGGATAAAGAGGAACTGACCACAGAACTGAAATTTAATGATAACTTAAATTCAAGTGATCATGATATGATCACATTTATAATGTACCACTGACTAAAGTATAGATATCTCTCTCAGGTCAATTTCAAAGATAACAAAAAAACCCAATTATAAGCCAAATCAGCTGTGAGGAGGAATTTAATCAGATAAACTGAATTATAAATTGTAAAAATTTAAGAATGTCTTACTATTTTCCCCAAAAGCCTCAATAGCATACCTGAGGAAGAAGGCTGCACTGATTTAAAAAAAAAAACTAATCTGGTTTAGAGGAGGAGTTAAGACATCTATAAAAATAATAAATGGAAGACAGTGAAAGCAATAATAAATATAAATCAAAAGTTAAGAATTGTAGAAAATTGGTAAGGGAAGCAGAGAGACACAAAGAGAAATCTATAGGTAGAAGAGTTAAGGTAAATAAGGAGTTTTTAAAATATAAATTTGGAACAAAAATAATCCTGACAATGGCATAGATCCATTATTAAATGATAATGGTAGAATTATCAATAATAATTCAGGAAAAAAGCAGAAGTATTAAATATTTCTGTTCTATTCCTGGATCAAAAACAGATGCTATAGTCTCATCATATGGTGATTATAACACTCTTTCTAGTCCAAAAGTATCTCTGGGAGATGTTAAACAACAGCTATTACATTTAAGCATTTTAAAATAAGCAGGTCTGGGTAACTTGCATTCTAGAGTTTTAAAAGAGCTGGCTGATGAGCTAACTGGACATTATTGTTGATTTCCAATAAGTCCCAAAACACTGGGAAAATTCCAAAAGAAAGCAAATGTCATGCTAACTTTGGGATGGTAAAAGGGATGATATGGGAAATTATATGACTCTCAACCTTATAACATCAATCCTGAGAAAAATAATAGAGTGGATGATACAGGATTGATTAGTAAAGAATTAATAGAGGATGAGGTAATTACCATAAATCAATATAGGTTTATGTAAAATAGATCCTATAACAATAATTTAAATTTTTATGACATTACAGGTTTGGTTGATAAAGGTTATAGTGTTATTGTAATATACTTAGACTTCTATACATTGTATGACTTGGGACTTTACAACATTTTGATTTAAAACTCGAAAAATATAAAATTAACATACCATCTCAGAGAACTGGAAGGGACCTTGAGAGGTCATCAAGTCCAGTCCTCTGCCCTTACAGCAGGACCAAGTACCATCCCTGACAGATTTGCCCCAGATTCCTATATGGCCCCCTCAAGGATTGAACTCACAACCCTGGGTTTAGCAGGCCAATGTTCAAACCACTGTACATATTAAATGGATTCAAGCTGGCTAAATGATAGATCTCAAAATGTAATTATAAATTGGTAATGGTCATCAAGCTAATGTCTAGATGTCTCCTGGAAACAGGTATCAGTTCTTGGCCCTATGCTATTTAATGTTTTTATCAATGAACTGGGGAACAAAAAACAAAGCCATCACTGATAAAATTTGCAGATTACTCAAAAAATGGGAGAGTGGTAAATAATGTACATGACAAGTCACTGATTCAGAACTATCTGGAACACTTGGTAAAATGGAAGCAAGCAAACAACATGTACAGCGTGTACTCAGCCTGTGGAACTCCTTGCCAGAGGAGGCTGTGAAGGCTAGGACTATAATAGAGTTTAAAGAGAAGCTAGATAATTTCATGGCGGTTAGGTCCATAAAAGGCTATTAGCCAGGGGATGAAATGATGTCCTTGGCCTCTGTTTGTCAGAAGCTGGAGAGGGATGGCAGGAGACAAATTGCTTGATCATTGTCTTCGGTCCACCCCCTCCGGGGCACCTGGTGCTGGCCACCGTTGGCAGACAGGATACTGGGCTAGATGGACCTTTGGTCTGACCCGGTACAGCCATTCTTATGTTTTTATGTTCTTATGCATTTAAACATAGATAAATATATGTGCAAACATCTAGGAACAAAGAATGTGGGCCATACTTACAGGATGGAGGGTCTCTATCCTGGGAAATAATGCTGAAAATTATTTGGGGGTCATGGTGGATAAATATGAGCCCCTAGTTCAATGCTGTTGCCAAAAGAGAAAATGTGATCTTGGGAAGCATGAACAGGAAAATCATGAGTTGGAGTAGAGAGGTTATTTTACATCTGTATTGGTGACCTCTGCTGAAATACTGAATCCAGTTCCGATTCCACAATTCAAGAAGAATATTAGTAAATTGGAGTGGGTTCAAAGAAAACCAAGAGAATGAGTAAACGTTTAGAAAATGTGCTATAATAATAGATGCAAGGAGTTCAATTTACTTAGCTTCAGAAAAAGAAGATTAGGGGGTGACTTGATTACAGTCTGTAAGTATCTACATTGGGGAACAAATTCTAATAATGGGCCCTTCAAGATAGCAGAGAAAGGCATAGCCTAATCCAAGGCTGGGAGTAAAAGCTAGATAAATTCCAACTGGAAATAAGTCATATATTTTCAGCTGTGAGGGTAATTAACCATTGGAACAATTTACCAAGGATTATGGTGAATTTTGCATCTCTGGCAATTATTAAGATTAGAATTATTTTGAGGAAGTTCTATGGACACTGTTATACAGAAGGAACAGACTAAATGATCTCAAAGGGTCCTATGATCTAATCCTCACATCAGGCCTAAGAGGTTCCAGGGTTAAGTACTATTACTTCCATTGCAAAGATAGAGAAACAGACATGGAAAGGTGATATGACTTTCTTAATACCATGCTGAGGTAAAGCCAGGATTAAAATTAGAGAGAGTCAAAATAACTTTGACAAAACCATTTTCCATCAGAAAATACAGTTCTATCAAAACTGAAACACTTCTCAAAATTTCATCGATCCTGTCAAAGTTTCATTTTTTGAAAAATAGTTGTCTTGAGTGATAGCTTTTAAAACCGTTGAAATGAGCCATTTTGATATTTTTCAACAAAACACTTAGATTTTTATTTTTGGAAGGCCTTTTCATTTTGACTGTGTGTGAATATATATATAAATAAGTTAGAATCAAATCAAAACATTTTTACTTCAAAAAAATGAAACACAATCCAGTGAACATCAAATGAATAAAATGATGTTTTTTCTTTTGTGGAGAAATTTGAAATTTGGGGGGTTTGTTCCAATCTAGAATGACTCCAGTGTTTAAAATCTCACAATCCTCTATGAAACATTTTCCATGCTCCCCATAGCTCAGATGATTCCAACCTATGTCTCGATTCCAACCTATATCTTCATCCCCAGGAGCACTGATGAGCAAGGGCAAAGGGAGCAGTTGCCCTAGGGCCCAGCAATTTAAAAGGGCCTGAGGCTCTGGGTCCTTTAAATTGCTTCCAGAGCTCTGTACATTATGGAGGCTGGCTGGTGGAGGCACGGCACAGTCTGGGCAGTGCTGATGATTGGCTATAACCCCATCCCTTCTGCCCGAAATTCTGCCCCTTCAAAGGCCTAGAGCAAGCTCCCTGACCCCTCAGGGCCCATACCATAAGCTCCCTTCTTTTATTTGTTATCTCTCTCCTGTCCCTGGCTACCCAAAACACTGCATTGAAATCATCTTCCTTTATTGCCACTTCAACCTTTTACACATCAAGCCTTCGATTTTACCTTCAAATATCTTCTCCAGCTTCCTGTCTCTCTTTCCGTATACAGTTCAAGATCATTGTTCTCATTTTCAAGTGTCCTTGTTTTTCACTATGTTTTTGAATGCCCCCGAGATTGTTCACTTTTCCTTCTTAGTAGCATCTTTCCTTTCTCTCCTTCTGCCACTCCTGATTTTGTGGGTTTTGTCACAATATTCCTTTATTAAAAACAAAACTTCTCTCTGCCCATTCATCAAGTAATTTCTGCTCCTTCAGACCTTCTGTGTAGCCTTTCAATGCCAAACTGCTCTCCAGCACTATCTTCATCATTTTTTATGTCAAGTTATTTTCTTTGACTCATATTTGTCTTTGTTTGATTAGACTGTAATCAATTCCGGAAAGGGCTTTGTTGTCTTATGGGTCCGGATGTATTATTCATTTCTATGTATAGTTACCAAATAATAATTTCCATTATTTGTGTAGTGTGTGAGATCATGCTAGTGGCTGCCCTCAGCAGCCATAACAACCTACCATGCTCTAGCAGCTAAAGGAGCTACTTTCAACAGTAACAGCCTTTGCAGCTGAAGATCCTAGTTTGATCCCCATTATAAGGTAATATTTCTTTACATTAGTAGTTGGTTACTAACCTTTTCACCAGCCTGCCCAGCACCACCTGGATCCCCTGATGGACCTGCTCGACCTTTTGGACCTTCAGGGCCATCTTCTCCTCGTGGGCCCAGCGGGCCAACTTCACCCTAAAGTTCAATATGGTGTAAATACAGAGCTACTGCATATGTTCATAACAATGCACTGTTTGCAATAGCAGTACACCTCAAGACTTATTTTATAAAACAAACCATTACTTGAAAACAAATGTAAATGAAGATCAGAACTTGGAATCATTGTGTAAGTGCAGAGACATCTGAATTAGACAACTTCTGAATGGGTTCTGTATATCTTCTCACAAGATGCACACACAAACATGCTGCTGCAGCTCTTGATGGTTATTTCTGCTAGTTACAGAACTCAAGTTATGGGGGCTAGACAGGGTCTGTGCATGGGAGTACATAAACCCAGGACAAGGCTATATGTTGCAGGATAGGTGTGGCCCACTGTAAAATATTGTTACACCATTTGCCCTGCATCAACCAGAATCTGGCCTTGGAGGACTACTCTAGTTACAGTACATCAGACATTCAGTGGAATTAGTGTAAAAATACAGATGTCTGGATAAATAATTATTCTGCTGGTCATAACGAGTAGTCCTGTGGCACCTTAGAGACTAATCAAAAGATATATAGTATCATGAGGTTTTGTGGGCAAAACCCACTTCTTCAACTGATATTAACTTAAAATCACAAAATCTGAGGCCAGAACCTTAGCTAGCATAAACTGATGAGCTCCACTGCTGTCAATAGAGTTATGCTGATTCCCACCATGTAAGGATTGACCCCAAATCTATCGAACAAACTATCTAACTGACTAATTGCCCAAATAATAAATACATAAATAAATATACCAGATTTAAAATTTAATTGTAAATAAATTTGAGTGATTTTCACAGGCTAACAGTTGTAATTTCTAGGTACTATAACTTCCTATATAAATACTTACTCTGTCACCTTTAAGGCCCATGTCACCTTTAAATCCTGGGAAACCATCTTCACCCTAAAGAACACACAAAGTAAAGAAAAATGTGTCCATTAACAGAGATACTTCTACAAATAGAATTAAAACATTAGGTAGCCTGGGTGGATGAGCATAATAAATGGACAGCAGCAGTAACTTCATTTAATTTATAATTTGGTATGTCCAATGGTTTCAATATGGCAGATACTACATCCAAACAATATATAGCTTACTCAACTACACTGAATCTTGGAACAAAGTTGTTAATAATGGGGAAATTCTCTTAGACTGCCATGAATTTCTGAATATTTTATGAACTCCTCTATAGAAGACATCTACATTAGAAGTAACCTTCTACATTAAATTCCATCCTTATACATTAAATTTTTTATTCTGTTTACACTGATAAGGTCTTTATCCTTTTACATAATTGATTGATACAGTGATATCAATAGAATTAATGGATATATTCCTGATTTGTACTAGTGTAACTGAGAGCGGTTTGTAGCCGACAAAGCCTAAATCACTTTCTTTGTACAACTACCGTTCGTACATTAAGGCTATAAAAGATTTCTGTAAGTACATTTTTAGGAGCTGTTCCTTAGCATTGGAGATAGAATCTCTCTCTTTCTCTGTCTCCTGAATGAATTTGTAGTAAAGCGGTTCCCTATAATGCAAATGCGTTTTAGGTGAGGCTGAGTTGGGGCTGTCAACATGGCATGAATGACAATATGCTCTGGTTGTTGCTGATAATGCATTGTACTTCATCCCCAGTGGGTTGCACTCCTATATCCAGGTAAGTTTTTTTTTCTTTTCTTCTACCAACTACTGACACTTGTCATGGGCCAGAAACCTAAAACCATGGTACCATTTTTAGTCCATCCAATAATTGAAGAATTATTTCTAGCACTATTGTATGTGAAGAAAGTTTTTCCATATTTTTGGGAAATGGTTCAAGAGAAACATGCCATGATAAGACAGAACTTTCATTTGCATACAAAACTGACAAGTATGGACGAATTTCATTTTTCAATAGATTGTAAGCTTTTTGCACAAAGCATGAGGTGTAGCACATCATAATTCATGGAAAAGACGTTTTAGGAAAAGGTTTAGGTAACTGACAGGTTGTCTCTGTTTTGAGTGATAGTGGATCACTGTGTAATTCAAACATTAAAATTCCAGAGAAACAAATACCTATGTATTAAGATTTAAAGAGAGGAGTTTACCATACAGAGCATGCAAAACATGAAAAAGACTTTAGTTATGAGCTACTCAATTATATCCCTGGCCAATAATGTTGTCCAGATAAATAAGGACATTTGGCATACCCACAAGGATTAAACACTATGCCTATCTCAGATAAAAAAGTTACAAAATGAATGGAAACTTTTCACCTTTCACGGTAAGGTCCCAGCTAAAGGAATTTGATCTTTGTTCGGCTTGGAGGAAAGAGTGAATCCATGAACTAGAGAGAGTGAATCCATGTAACAAAGCCCCTACTCTGTATGTAACAAAATACAAAACAGAGTTCCATTCAGAGTGCATTGCTCAATACAGAGCCACAGCTCCCCTGCCAGTTTTGGGACCATATGAAATCAATAATAGTGTGCCAAATCAACCAATTGATCTACCTCTGTCCTCTCATTATACTGCTTTTTAATAGTATTTCAATGTTCTAGATTAATAATGGCTTCATGTAACAGATATATAAGCTCCACTCAGCACAATGTCCTGGAGTGTAAGGGATTTCTATGCATGCAGTTACATCTCTGTCAATGTAGAGGTAAGCACTAATATTTTGTGTCATACAGCAGCTACTGTTAAACAACAGTTAGTATCATAGAGGATGCTAGGTAGTCTCTAATGTCATGAGGTCTTTAATGTCCAAAGCTACCATTTTTAAAGTGCTATTCAAAGAATACAATGAACTACTACTATAAGTTGTTTTTCTCAACTTATATTTATTTATGGAGATACAGCTATATCATTATTTATCAATATAGAAAAGTGTTTTTTTTCTTATTGCATGTTTGCTTTATTTTGAATAACAGCTCATGTTTATATAAGGCTTGGTCATGTACAGGAAGTCCCCGGGTTACGTACAAGATAGGAACTGTAGGTTTGTTCTTAAATTGAATTTGTATGTAAGTTGGAACTGGTACATATTGTAGGGGAAACTCTAGCCCTAGGGGGAAATCATGTTGCGAGAAGCAGGGGGAGCCGGGGGGGAGCAGAGTCACCAACATTTTACTTTACGTTTCATGGCCATGTTCCAGGGGGAGGTTGAGAAACAAATTGAAGAGTTTGCTCACTAGATTCTATGTATAACAATATTTTACATCATTATTCAGCATCTCTGAAACCAAAG
>JANRFK010004893.1:22702123-22717521 GCA_030068395.1 Apalone spinifera | reverse complement strand
ACAGAACCTGAATGAATGGATGAATGATTGAATGAATGTTTATATATATATAATTTATCTTTACATTAAATGTGGCTTTTTGCCTTATCCCCCTCATAAGATCCTGCTTGCCTTTATTGGTACAACAACAACACTGTGTGAGGAAAGGATATAAAAGATGTAGCATTTAAACAAAGGCGATCCCTCACCCGCTTTTTCTTTACCAGAACACAGAAACACTTTTTAAACAAAAGGAAGTCCAATTCTATGTTTACCTTTTCACCTTTGGAACCCTTAAGGCCACGGACACCATCGGCTCCCTGTAGAAAACAAAGCAAAAATTTCTAACTGTAAGTAACCAAAACCTTTCAAATATACAGTTTTTTTTAAAAAAAAAATGTACATACCTTTACACCACGAGGACCAGGATAGCCAATTGGACCCTGAGGACCTGGAGGCCCCTAATATACAATGGATTAGAAAAACTCTGTATGTTAGTGAGTTAACAAATAGCTTTCTGAGTGCAATCCACTTTCATTAACTATACCACAAGTAGTCTAAAGGAAGACATTGAAATAATATTGGACAAACAGGGTTTTCTGGTTGACTTCCCTAAGAAAAGTTATGGACATATAAAAGTGTTTTCAAATTTTCTGTGGATCTATTTATAGTTTTGCTGTGGATTTATATTTTATCATTTTATTTTATACTTTCAAATGAAAGGGAGGTACTAAAACATCAACACACAATATAAATAATCTGAAATTATGTTCATATTGAAAATATAAGGAGATCAAATGGATATATGGTACATGATGTCTACACAGTGCAGAAGCAATGTATTAGCTATAAAGACATAAGTATGTAACTCTACCAACCCTTCCCCATCATTAAAAAAAATCACAAGTTTACATTCTGTGCCACACACTGCTCTCATATAAGCATCTACTATTCTCATATATAAAGATACTTCAAAATTTGACTCTAATTTTGAGTGTTTGTATTTTCCTTAAAGAGATCAATCAATCAACCAATCAATGTCTCTTCTAAAAATTCTCCAAAGTTAACAAATACATATATAAAATTACAAATATAAAATCAAGAGAAGATACATTTTTGTCACTTTAGTAGTACATCCTGTTTAATACTCCCTGGCCTCATGCTAAAGAAAAAGAGATGCCAAATCTATAATTAATTTCTGATTAATTATAGGGCCAGATCCTGATACCCTGATTTATACTATTAAGATTGTATATTACTTTAGTTTGTTGTCTTCAGTACTTTGGAAGTACTGTTATTCATCATGAAGAAGAATCTCAGAATCTGACCTTAATATGACAGAGTTTATAAACCATTTAAATCAGTGGTCTCCAAACTTTTTAAGTGCAAGATCACTTTTCCAATTTAAGTCAATCCAGGATGTACCTCAATCACTAATACCGTAGTCCTACCTCCTTCCCTACCCTTCTCCAAGGTCCCACCCTGTGGAGATGGGGGGAAGGAAACACCCTGACATCAGGGTCCCCTTTTTTTCCTCCCCCATTCTGAACAGCAAACTGAAGCCCCCAGGGGGCAGCTCCAAGGCAATGGCCGGGAGCAGCACAGCAGAGAGGAGAAAGGTGGCTGAAGTGCTCGAGCTTCAAGCCAAAACATTCAGGATCATCTGTCACAGGCTCCAAGATCTACCTATAGATCCCGATCTACTGGTTGGTGACCACTGCTTTAAATGTTTCATTACCATTGACATTGACTTGCTGAAAGTACCTGAAAAACTCATAATGTGTATGTTTTGATGTGTACCTCTTCTAACAGAACTTCTCAATAGTCTGTGCGGATAGCATATACTATAAAACTCCAAACTCCAAGAAACTGCAAGTTATCTGTCTGCAGCATGTTACAGTTTATTATAGCCAGCCTAGACTTGAATAAACATAAATACACAGTGTGCCCTGTTAAAGTAAAACTGCTTGTGGAGTTCACAGACTGGCAGTCAATAAATATGATTGTCAGCACAGACATGCTGTGAATATGTCATGCATTTTCTATCATTTATATTCCCAATAGTTTTTAGAGCAACAGATTATTACATGGTTGACAAATTTACCAAATAAACAAATAAAATTGAACAGATACATGTTTATAGAAAAGTTTTGAAACTTACCAAAGCACCTTTCTCTCCAGACTGACCCTCTTTGCCAGGGTGACCCTGATTACAGAAAGATAAATACATGTTGGAAAATACCAACTTTGTGGGGAAACAATCCCAATTCATTATACAAATACATTGGTTTTAAATTATTGAATATAATCGTGACCTCAAATCCAGCTCTGTTTCTGCACTACAAAATGAAAAGTACACCTTTATATTTGAAGAGAGATGTACTGATTTAGTATAGATCTAGTTTGCATAACAAAGAGAAATCTGGACAGTAGTTGTATTGATGTGAATGAATTAACCAAGAGCTCGATCATATCCAGTTAATATTTCAAAAGCAAGAGTCTTTTAATCAAATACACACTTAGATTTGAGTTTTATATATTTTGAAACAACTATAAATCCCTTAAGCATTTAAAAAGTTTTAAAAGTTTACGGGAGTTTTCTGAGAAGCCAATGAAGAGATTGATCTAGTCTCATTCATGGCATTAATTACATGTTTTTCTTTTAAATAATGACCTACTAGTTAAATTGTATATCATTATAGTTTTATGTGAAACTCCCACTGGATATGCAGCCCAAGAATTAAGCTTTTGAGAGATGCCAGTCACTCAAATGATTAATTCTTCACTGTATTCCCAGTGGGAGACAGGATTATAGTTTATCTATCACCCAAATTTACACCAAAGTGATATTAAAAATACTAAAAATTAGTAAAATTAGTAAAAATACTAATGGCAGATTATCATATGAGGAAATGAACAAGTAACCCTTTTCTATTTTGTGTAGATCCAGTCTTATTTAAAGATAAAACTTTAGTTTTGTTGAGCATGTAGCCATTTCTTAAATATTCATTTTGGTGGCATTAACTTCCAAAAGTATTTTCAGTTATTTCAAATGATATCCTTTTTTCATATGCCTGCCAATCCTTAAATGATAAACCTAATTTTTATGTTTAGCTTGCTAGCTGATAATAGTAATTGTAATATGCTATTAATTAATGTTATGTATAACACTTATCTATCTAGGCATTCTGGGATAATGTTGAGAAGGATGACTCAGATAACTCTGAACATATAATTGTCTTGTTCAAATTAAACAGCATTAATATCTTTTTTTTTTTACTAAAACAAATACTTCTTCAACTTAACTTCAAGCAGATGATCTTACTGTACACAAAGTTATAACACCTCAACCTACATGAAAAGTCTGTTTTTCTACAATGCCACCTTTGTCAGAGATGAGGCTGACCAAGTGCTTCAGTGTATTAACATCCCTGTCCTACACTTCAACCAAAGACATATGCAAGCTAAGGAAATGGCTCTCTAGGGAGATGGTGGGGAGCAGTCAGTGGTTCCTACACATGCAAATGTACTTTATTCCCAATTTATACCCCACAGTCACATTAATGAGACAGTGGAACTGACCCACTGTATGTCACTCTGGCTATTGGCTTATTATAGCATGTCATTGTTGCAAGTATAATTGATCATCCAGACATACATTTCTAAAGGACTTCAGCAAATGTTAGCAGCCACCTAACTTCAACTGCAAGTTTAAATAATGCAGAGATACACACAGGCTTTACAGTTCTGTTATCAACTAAGAGTGTTGCTTCTTTTTAATTCTTGTAAGGCAGTACATTGCATGAAGCAACCCAGAGTTCCATACTCATTTTTAACAGTGTTGACATTCAAAGGACAAAATGTACTCCTTACAGGAGGCCCATCAGAACCAGCAAGTCCAGGAAGGCCAGGCTTGCCCTGTGGTCCCTAAAAACAACAAAAATTATACATTTTAGTAATATTAAACAAATAGGTTGCTCAAGCTAAAAGAGGTTGCAACAAACAAATTAAGAACAAAAAGACATATGTTAAAACATACAAAGTCATGGGGAAAATAAAACAAGATTGTGTTCCAAAAACTAGATCCAGAAACTTAGATTCTGATCTCAGTTATGCCAGTGTAAAGCCACATCAATTCTATGGACCTCAAAAAAGTTACTCTCTGTGCTCATTAGTGCAAATGAGAAAGGAGCAGAGAAACTGCTATATGGCCCATCTACTCCAGTATTCTGCTCCTGAAGAAAAAAAGTGCAAGAAACCCTTCAGTAGTCAGACACAGGATCATCTATCATCAATAGTTAGAGACTTAAGATGTGAAGCAAGAGGTTTTATCTCCCTTTCAAAATATGTGTTAGCAATACTATCGACTCTACGTTTTCTTGTTATCCAGATAAACAGCCAATCCTTTGAATCTTTTCAAGTTGTTGAGCTCAGCAGCATACTATAGGAAAGAATTCTGCAAACAAATCATGCATTGTGTGGAAAAAGGAATTCCTTCTGCATACTCATTTGGCCTTAAATATTTCAGCTAACTATAGATGGATACTGAAATATTTGCTCCCTCTAAGTACCGGCAATATCTCAAAAATATCCATTTGTTATGTTAAGCTAACTGGCCTTTTATCTCAAAAAGTGTGAGATTCCTATACCCATGTTAATCATCAAAACAATTCTTATCAGAGAGCAATAAGCACCTGCTATAGCATGAATGAGAAAAACCAAACAAAAGCACAGGCACTAGGGATGGAAATTAAATAGAAATGACATATGAGAAAGAAGGAATAACATGTTGCTTCCCAGTTAAACAGAAGTGATTAAATGAGGAAAAATAAAATTGAGCTTTTACATAATCTTCTGAAAAATTTCAGCATCAAAGTATGTCCAGCATCAGTTTTCAAATTCACCATAATTTTAACCACCTCTTCTGTTTGAAAATGTCTTCAAATGTAATGAATATGCAAATCAGAAAGATTAAAAATATGTTTATTTGAAATATAAGAGTGAGAGAATGATTGAATAGAGGAAGGTCAAGGCCATTGAACACACATCACTGAACAGAAGAAATTAAAGGCACAAGGAGGAGAAGTGAAGCAAGGGTTACATTTAGAAACGATCAGAGCAGTTAGGATGGTGAGAATGTACCTGTTATGTGTATCAATCATCCCTAAAATGTATACACAGTGATGTGAAAGGAGCAAGTGGAAAAATGTAATATAGTGTTCACTATACAAAATAATGCACAAAGAACAAATAAACGACAAAGAGACAAATCCTGGCTATGCTGAAGTTAATGGCACTCTCTACTTGAGTGGAAGAGATAGGGGATCACCCAGAGTCAAGAGGAGGTCAGAGGTGGTAGTACAAAAGCCAGGACAATTTATATAATGTAGGTGAGTCACAGGAACCAGGGATGAGAGCTGTCTGCTTATTGGCTTGAAATGTTTCAAACACAAAGCAGAGCTACATTTGGAGGGGAAACTGCATGCATGTTAGGGCAGATTGTGACTTTGTGGAAAAGAAAATGTTCTTCAAATGGTTAAGAGATGTACAAGGTGTTTTTGTCCATCAACCAAAAAACATGTTATATAACTAGAAATGTTATGAGAACAAAAAACCCTCCAAAACCCAGGTTGGGTGCTAGTCTCCAACCACCATGTCTAAGTTTGCACAACATAAGGAAAGGAAATTGGCAACATTTGTTTTCAAAGATTTCAAGAATATGGAGCCCAAACAAAATGAAATGATACATTAATCATAAAGGCATTATGAATACCTATAAGAGTCACTGAATCAACCTGTAATGAACATCACCAGACCAAATTAAAAATAGTAACATCCAAGTCATCATCACCTGGAACCATTTACATTAGCTGGATGATCACAAATCCATCCTCTTTTTTTAGATATTTTTCCTATTTAGTACCATTGTGGCTTCATGGTATTCACCATTTGTAACATCTACAAAATCAGCAGTGTCCTTGTGATCTTTATCCTGGTCCATGCTTAGTTTGTGGGCATGTCCACTCTCAATATATAGGCTAACCAAAAAGAAAGCAAAAGATCAAACAGACATTCCTGTATTCCTGCCAGGCACTGACCTAAGGTTACTAGGTTTAGAATTAGTCATCTGGGTATATTCTGGCATTCTGGCAGCAATATAATTGCTATTTTTTACATCCCTCAAACACTTATATCTCTGAGAAACTTTTCTCACATAAGTAGTCCTATTGATTTCACTTACACTTAAGGTGCTGCTAGACTATTCACTGAGTTTTTTTCTTCCAGTTTTTCCATGTGAGTAGAGTTACTCATGAGCTCTTTTTCAGGACTGGACCTTCTCAATTAGTAATCTTGTTGGATTGGCTGAGCTGACTATATTGCATCAAATCAATGAAAAACTTTTAAAGAAAATCTCAGTCTATTACTGTGAGGCCTGATTGTAAAAGAGAGGACATCTACATTTGTGTTATGAAACTTTCATGAGGGAAATCTATATTAGTAGATTTATATGGGGGAAATCTTTGATGTGAATGGGTCTGGGTATAAATGAGTAATGATATGAATGGGTTTGGACTGGGAAAGCATTCTATCAACATTTCAAATGTTATTGCTTGGTCCTCTATCACAGATGTCAATGTGTAGCATATTCAATTCATTTGAATATTCAGTTGCAAGCAGGGAAAATTTAGATTCCAATATGTTTTAGTAGAGAAAACTTTAGATGTTGGTGAACTGCACATGGAAAACTGAACAGGTAACTATGGAAAGGGAAATCATTCTATGTGGATAGGTTTGACTGGATAAACTTCCTTTAATATTTTGTGTCAGTACCTCATTGTACAAAATTGATTTGTGGAAGGGAGTTTGTACACAGAAGTTTCTAGGTGAATAGACTCCTGCAGACATTGCATATTAAAATTAATTTCCTGAATGGCCAGAATTCTTCCTTCTCTCCAAGTGCCATTCATCTCTTCTAGCACAACTAAATTCAGAGTCCTTAGTTTGTAATCCCTCCCAGAAGGTGTTTAATTTACTGAAGTCAGTCATCCAGTACAGGTCCCCACAAAAGGGGCACTCATAGTTGTAATTCTTGGGCTTGGTATTACATTCTGTATGCTACCACATGGGGAAGATCCCAAAAGGGAGTGGGAATGAGGCCTACTCCTCAACAGTTCACTGGGGCCTAGGACACAGGCTGGATTATGCTGCAGTTTTTGAAGAGCTTTAGCGGTAAACAAAGTTATCTTGCATTCTGGGGAGCTCGGCAGGATTTCTGTCCCCTTGCAGTGGTCTGACTCCACTTATCCTCATTCAGGGTTGTCTTTAAGATATGATTTTTTTTTTAAATTCTTTGACTACATGTGAAATGTAACACATTTGATATCAACTCAATTCTTGGTCTCCATGATATTTTGGCACATAGAAATTTATATGATGCTGGGTAAGGGCAAAGTGGTTTCTATCCTGTATGGAGAGCAGAAACAACAATGAATACCTAAGGTTGGATTTTTTAAATAGGAAATGTGGCACCTGTCACTGCTATAGTACATTTATTTAAAATATGTTATTAACTTTGGGATGTCTACATTCCCTTTTAAGCCATGAATGAACATAATAATTCTGCTTAGCAGTTAGTTAAAACTAACAAGCTGGTTTGTCTACTCATTTCAAAAACAGAAAAGACTAGCAAGCCAAGAAAACTCAAAAATAAGATAAGTATATGGATAGATAGGAAGCAAGCAAACTACTTCACACCTTTTCAGCCTATTTATCTGTGTATTCGCTATTATAATAGCTGCAAAACTCTGATTGACTCTAGTGAGAGTTTTGCTCAATTGTAGATTACAGAATTGTTTCCATAAGAAATATATACAACTGAAGGTGGGGGGGAGGGAAATTGGGTAGGTAGGAATTCTGTGCATTGTTTCCTAAAATTCACCTCAATCCTTACCACCAAAAGGTACTAGAACACTAGGAAGATATTAAATCATGAATGAGAGGGAAACCAGAGTGGAATCAATCAGGGATTTAACAGAGGAAAGAAGAAATTACTAGGAGTGTGAAATTTGAAACAGACATAATTAGCACTTGCAAAAGAATGTTACTGCTTCAGGAAACAGAAGGGTACACAAATAGGATCTTATTCTGATCTAAATTATACCACAATTACTCCAGTGGAACTCCAGAGTAATGCCAATATACCATCCATATAAATAAGAGCAGAATCAGGCTCACAGTTTAAAGAAAAAGATAGATATTTTAATAATGAAGATTAGAGATCTAGAAAATACATTTAAATTTAAAGTCTTTTTTTGTTTGGTAGACCTGCAATGTGAGTCCGTTTGTATTTAATCTTGTACAGTACTGTGGGCCAAATTCTGATTCTAATAACATGAGCACGAATCAAGAGTAAATTCAGGAAGTAACTCTGGTGAAAAAATGGTGTAAGTGAGAAAAGAGTTAGGCTCACATTGTTCATTGATTTAGTTGGTGGTTTTAGGGAGTTCTGTTTGAGATCGTAGGTGTCTAATATTCTAAACATAAAGCAAAGCCCTTAACCACTTAACCAGGAGTTGCTACACTGATTATGAAATACCAGAATAACATTATAACTTACTTTTTCACCAGGAGCTCCAATAGGACCTTGTGGACCAGGAAGCCCCTATTAAAAAGAACCCAGTGTGTGAGAAATCAAGGGTAACAATATGCATACATTCTCCCTATTAAAGAACCCTTATTAATCTGTTTAAACATAGTGGAAAATATAAGTGTGGTTGTTGGGGTTTTTTTAAATCAGATAGATAAGGAGCTTTGTGCGAGCCTTTTGCACCGGCTACTATTCTGACATCAAGTCTGTAACAGAATCCTATTCAGTGCCCTCCTACAGGTGTGGCCAGTCCTGCTAGCATTCCAGGAACACTGAATGAGTCATTTTTCTTGTGAATGAAAAGCCCTCTGCAAGTTTGCTTTAAAATTCTGCTCCCACTGCACTTTGCACATTTTCAGCATTATTTATATAAAAACTTCATGTTTTATCAGTCCTGCCTGTGAAAAGCTAATCTGTATTCATTAAACATTTGTTTAAAGGAATGTGGTGTAACCTGTGGGTTATTGAACACTTACTTGTGGTCCTGGGATTCCTTGTTGACCGGGAGGGCCTGGTTCTCCTTGAGGACCCTACCATGCAAAAAATACACAGGTATTAGGTTTGGACTTCTGTGTTACAAATCTTCATTCTCAGGCCTAAAGTAATCACATCTCTGGTTTTCCCTTCTTTTAAATCTTTTAAATCTCTCTCCAGTCTGATTTTCAAGTGAATTTTCATCACCAATATTTTATTTATGTAGGGCTAATTCCACTCCCACTTTGCACCCCAAGAGCTGTTTTCTGAGGATTGCAGGAGGTTAAATGAGGGCAGAATTTAGGTTGAAGCAGATGGGACTCCAGGCTGTCCTCTTCAATAAAACATTGAGAGAAATCTGAATTTTAAATTAAACAATGATGGAAGGAGAAGGATTTTGACAATCCCAAACCTCTGTTTCTTTCCATAATTATCTACGTACCAAGTTTCCTTTTGGACCCGGGGGACCATCAACACCTGCAATACCCTGCACAAGAACAAAAATAGAGGTAACACTGGGCAGAATTATTTTTTACTGGAAATAGCACATTTAAAATACCTCACTCTTCATGCCATACGTACAGGTTGTCCTGGGGGACCAGGTGTGCCCCGAGGGCCTAGTAGTCCTCTTGGACCCTGAAGAGAAGAAATTATTCATATTAAAAATGTGGGTGCGATTCCTCCTTAAAAGCTGGTAGGCAGCAGGACTGCAGGGGAAGGAGGCAGTACAGAACAACAAAAGGATTCATTGCAACATGGGATGCTCCTGACCTCTGTCCTGAATCCGGAACACAATACGGGCTGAAGCAGCCTTTTGTCAAGCAGCTTTGCCTCTCATATCAGAGAAAGGTCAGGGGGATAGATTTTCCCACTGCCAGTGCCCTGAACATTGGTGCAGCACCTTCCATAGTCACTTGGTCTGGGTGGCGACTATTTATGTATTTAATAAAAACAAGGTAGTTTTAATTGTTTCTGTCATATTCTGCATTGCTGATGAAAGTAGAAAGTCCTACTTTTCTCAGTAGTAAAATTTCTGCTAGATAGCTAAATATTATTCATTTGGAGTCTTTTTCTCTATATTAAACAAATGGAAACTTCCACAAACAGAAAGGGAGGCCTGCTCCCACACATAATTCCACTGAAGTGAATGGGACCATTCTTCTGAGGAGGAGGAGCAAAATTTGTTCCCAAGGGTTATTTTTGACTTTCCACAGTGTAAGATTTTGTTTTTCAATATTTATGGCATCAGACACTGTGGCTGAAGAAGGCAGAGCTCATTCTTCTCTCTGTTTCATGATGTGTAAAGAGAATGCAAATTACTATCTTTCTGACTCAGTAGCATTTTGCACCCGCTTTGTATCTGGAAGGGTATATAGATCAGATATGTAGGATACAATCATCCTTTCAGAGCCAGGCCATGGATCCTTTGCCTGCACTGCAAATCTCTGTTCTGCAGTGACAGCACCAGTTGAATTCCTTCTGTATCAGTAGAATTCTTGCACATGGAACAATTGAAAATATGCAATAAAGAAAAGCAGTTTGGGTTGCAATATTTTGCAGTCAAATATTCACAAAAAACACACTACTGTGAAATATCATTAGAGCATTCAATAGGCTGATTCTACTCTCACTTATGTTGGTGTAAATCAGGAGTAAATCCACTGAAGTCAGTGAAGTTAGATCAGAGTAAATGATATAAGGTTCAGCTCCAGTGATTCTGAAAGTTGTATATCCTGCATTAATACAGAAATAATTCCAGTCACGTTAATGGAGTTATACCCCAGAAGAATCTAGCTAATTTTGTACCTTCCATACAGAACTGCCATTTCCCCCCTTCTGGGAAAAACTTAGTAGAAATGAATGATATCTTAGAGTGATTTTGTTCTGCAAAATAATCAGTGTGCATACCAGAAATAGAATAATAAAAAGGCTTTGCTTACAGCTTCACCTGGGAGACCTCTGGGTCCAACCTCTCCATCTTCTCCCTGTCATTATCAAAAGGAATAGAAGGTTTAGTGTGAAAGGTATATATCACCAAACCATTCCTACTGTGTGAGGACTTGATTTGAATTGTATTGTATATATTAGTGAGCTGAAGTTTCTAGTAACGTACCCTTGTTCCATCTTCACCGGGTGCACCAGGAGGTCCTTGTGGGCCACGATCTCCCTGGAGAACCAAAAAAGCTATATTAAAACAACACAGGCTACAACTCTGTCTGGAAACAACAAGAGATGAGAGAGTGAAATACCAACAAATACTTTAGCTGCATAATAGTGTCAGAACATCCTCACTGTAACCGCAAACAGGTATAAATCTACATGTTACTTGGCAGAAGATTCCATTTAGAGGTGGATCTAAAATCTTTTATCAGATCAACATAAAGAAAGATTACTGTTTCAGAAATATTTAACAATTATAAGGCTGCCACAAGAACATAAGAACACCCATACTGGGGGGCTTTTCAGTGTGTATATACGCAGTGCCTCAACAGATTTTGGACCAATCTAGTTAAGCATTTTTTTCTCCCTCATTTTTAAATAAGGCTAATGTTCTGCATAGCTTAAATTAGGGATATAATACTGTAGTCGATTAACCGATAAACAAATTGTGTAGCTTATTTTGAGGTAAGGGTACAATGTAGATGCATACTTAGAGTTTTAGTTTTGGACTGTTTATTATTCTGTCACTTTTATATACATTTGTGATACATCTTTGGATCGGCACATTCTTAACAAATTTCAATATTTAAATTGCATACAAATACGTAGGTTCATACAGTTAATTATAGAAGGTAACAGTAGATGATATCATCTGACTTCTTTATATATCATAGGCCATAGAATTTCATCCTATTACTCCTATGCTAACTCAATAGTTTGTGGTAGCCTAAAGCATATGCCTTTCAGACACATCCGGTCTAGAAATTATAGCATGTGTTCCCAGTTCAAACATGACTAGACATGAAAAGATTCCTAAAAAGAATATGATAATGTTTGGTACATTTTTTAAACAACTTTGTACTCTCACAGACAAAATATAACTACAGGGGTATGTCTAAATTACATCCCTCTGTCACCAGAGCTATGTAAATTAGACATACCGAAATTGCTAATGAAGCGGGGATTTAAATATCCCGCGCTTCATTAGAATAAAAATGGCCACCGCTTTTTGCAGATGCAGCACTTTGCTGACAAAAAACAGCACTCTAGACGGGGATCGGTCGACAAGGAAAGCCTTTTCCGACTGATCCCTTATGCCTCATGCAACGAGGTTTACGGGATCGGTCGGAAAAGGCTTTCCTTGTTGACCGATCCTCGTCTAGACTGCCGCTTTTTACCGGCAAAGTGCCGCGTTGGCAAAAAGCGGTGGCCATTTTTATTCTAATGAAGTGCGGGATATTTAAATCCCCACTTCATTAGCAATTTTGGTATGTCTAATTTACATCACTCTGGTGACAGAGGAATGTAGTCTAGACATACCCAGGAGAAAAGGATTTATTTCATTTTTCCTCTGTGCTTCTTTATCACAGGGAATACCAAGGTGAATGTTTATGCAAACACTTCCTTGCATTATGTCCTCTCACTACACATGAATCCAAAGGTCTGTAGCTATTTGCTTGGTTTTCAATGGGACTGCTTTTCGACTTGTAATACTTTCTAAATATCTACAGGGCTCCCATTTTCATATAAATATATAGTGATTCCCAAGTAATGGGATGGAGAACTTGAAAAAGCTTTTGTTATTTCCCTTAATTAACTGTTGCAATTCTTCTTAATTTGTTGAGAAAATATGAACTCAGTATCCATATTTCTGACTAAGACCAAAAAATGCTTTCACTGTACAATTAGGGCTCATATAATTTGCCAAATGTGCCATGACAGATTAGAAAGCAGACCTAGAATTCTTTGCGATCAGAGAACTTTGGAAGAGTTGCCCAGTCTTCAGAGGACGCATGATAGATGCACAGTGACTTATTCACTGATATAGGCTTCCAGTGTAGTCCATCAGCTCAACTTAAAAAAATGTGTGTAATTGAATTCACAAAGAATGATGCACTGCATATCATTTGCTTCGGACTTCCTTAGTAGATAACTTACTGGCAGTGCTTAATTTGTAATAAAAGAAGTTCTGGAGCTCAGTCAGCACAAATTAAACAACATCTGGGCCACAGGAGAGTGGCAGCTACTGGCTAGGCACCCAGTACTGAAGGCAGCATCACTGCCATAAGCTGTACAGAAGGGTGGCAATTCACCATATCATGCTACCTTTGCTCTATGTAGCTGCTGGTGGCAGTATTGCCTTCAGTCCTGGGCTGCCAGAGAGTGGCAGCTGCAGGCCAGGAGCCCAGAGGTGCCAGAGCTATAAACTGACAAATCTAGAGGTGCCAGGGCTCAGCCTCAGCAAGCTGTGGCACAAATTAAGCACCATTTATTGGATCTTAAGTTCTCATGATAGAATCAGCTACAACTGAGGTAGGACACTGTCCATTTTTTGCATTAGGGATGGAAATAGATCCAAAAGTGAATGCAAGTTGGAATGTATGCTACAAAATCAGTAGCAGTGTTGCAAGACATGACAAAACTGAAAATCTGAAGTCTTTTTATCAGTCTTCAAATGTTATTCTCACAACTTCAGCAACTGGAGCTATTTATTTTTTAATAATGTTAGTACAAATTGTTCCTGTCCTTTATCAGGACTCTCTGGTCCCACAACAGATCCCAGGAACAGGGAGGTCTGGTGGCGGGGCAGGAGCGTGGTAGGAAGGACCAGCATCTCAGCCAGGAGAGCAGTTTCTGGGGTTGGGGGCACAGCATGGCGGGGAGCTCTAGCCCCAGCAGCCTGGTCATCACAGAGAGCTGTGATTCCTGCGGCGGCCATGAAGCTCGCGTAATGGGCAGTGAGCTGCAATCACAACAGCGGCCATGGAGTTCCGCTGCAGAGCTCTGGCTGCAGAGCCAAGTGGCTGCAGAACTCCGGCCCTGGCCCTGAAGCCCAGAGGCTATGGAGCTCTGGCAGCAGCGAGGCCAGCAGCAGTTAGAAAGCCCGGGGGCTGGGGTAGCAGGAGGCCAGACTGAAGCCCTAGTCTGGTGACAGCAGGGCAGTATGGGCCATGAGGCGAGGGACCTCCTCTGGTCTGGCAAATCCTCTCATTCAGGACTGGTCAGGTCCCAAGGGTGCCAGATAAGGAGGTCCAACTTGTACTAGCCACAAAGAAAAAGCCTTTCCTGGGTGCTGAGTTGGTGAATCAGTGATGCTGGAAATACTAGAGGAACTTTTTGCCAGAGATAAAAACAAAGATGATATTGTGAAGCAAGTTTCCTTGTCTGATTACATAACAGTATGAAGACTGGATGTAATTTACAAGGATTATTTATCAGCACTGCTTTCAGATTTTAAAAATACCATCATGTCTCTTACAATGAACAAATTGAGCAATTGAAGTGGTAGGGCCAAGTTAACACTATTTGTTAGACTGTATTATAGTGAAAATTTTGAGCTTATTATCATTAAAAACGTAAGGCATGGCAGAGATCACTTTTGAAGAGTTAAAGGTTTTTTGGAAAAAAAAGTTTAGAATTATAAGAAGTAAATTTGCATGTTATAGATAGAGGTCTTTCTGTGACAGGAAAAGAGAAGTGCTTTGCTTCACATTTGGCAGTGATACTTCATTGCATCAGTATCTAGACTAGTATCCTGTCTTTTGACAGTGGCAAGAGCCAGGTGTCCCAGAGAGAAATAACAGAAAATGTAATCATCACTGATCCATTCCCTGTCATTCATTCCCAGCTTCTGGCAAAAAAAGAGAAAAAAAGAAAAAAAAAAAAAAAAGCTTGAGACACCATCCCTGCCCATTCTGGCTAATAGCCACTGATGGACCTATCCTCCATGAATATATCTAGTTATTTTTGAACCATGTTATAGTCTTGGCCTCACAACATCAGTTGGCAAAAAGTTCCACAGGTTAACTGTGCATCATGTGAAGAAATACTTCCTTTCTTTGTATCAACCCTTCTGCCTATTAATTTCATTTGGTGACCCCTTGTTCTTGTGTTATGAGGTATAAATAACACTTTCTTATCTACTTTATCTACACTAGTCATGATTTTATAGATTTCAGTGGTATCCCTTCTTAGTAATTTCTTTTCCAAGTCCCATTTTTTTAATCTCTCCTCATTTGGATGCTGTTCCTACTCATTTTTGTTGCTCTTTTTGGAATCTTTTCCAATTCTGAGGCATGTAGACGAACATAATTTGTCGGACAAAAGTCAACATGGTTTCTGTAAAGGGAAATCATGT
>JANRFK010004893.1:22679296-22702023 GCA_030068395.1 Apalone spinifera | reverse complement strand
TGGCCTTGGAAAGGGTTCAGAAAAGGACAACTAAAATGATCAGGGGTTTGGAACGGGTCCCATATGAAAATAGGTTAAAGCAACTAGGACTTTTCAGTTTAGAAAAGAGGAAACTGAGGGAGGTATGATAGAGGTATATAAAATCATGAGTGGTGTGGAGAGGGCAGATAAAGAAAAGTTATTTATTAGTTCCCATAATAGAAGAACTAGAGGACACCAAATGAAATTGATGAGTAGCAGGTTTAAAACTAATAAAAGAAAGTTCTTCTTCACACAGCGTGTAGTCAACCTGTGGAACTCTTTGCCAGAGGAGGCTGTGCAGGCTAGGACTATAACAGAGTTTAAAGAGAAGCTAGATAATAGGTTAAGTCCATAGAAGGCCAGGGGATAGAAATGGTGTCCCTGGCCTCTGTTTGTCAGAGGCTGCAGAAGGATGGCAGGAGACAAATCGCTTGATCATTGTTTTCGGTCCACCCTCTCTGGGACACCTGGTGGTGGCCACTGTCGGCAGACCGGCTACTGGGCTAGATGGACCTTTGGTCTGACCCAGTACGGCCGTTCTTATGTTGTTCTAATATATCTTTTTTTGAGATGGGGAGACAGGGGATGAACAAGACGTATTCAACTTCCACCTTGTAACCTCACCTTTTTCAACCTCTTTTATAAATACATATCAGCCAAATAGCATGACCTGCTGCAGCACAATGATGTTCCTTGATTTAGTAGAGGGCATGTATTAGAGAGATTTCATGATCTTCAAAAAATATAATTTCCTTCAAACCACAAGGCCAGAGATGCTTAGAGTTCCTGGAATTTTCTGATGATGTCTCCTCTATGTCTCAGGTAACTTTTCTGTATGATAATCAGGCCCACTGATGAAGGAGGGGGGGGCTAAGAGGACAGCTGCCCCTGAACCCCACAATACAAAAGGGCTTGGAGCTACCGGCCAGCAGTAGACAGAACTCCAGACTCTTTAAATTGCTGCTGGAGTGCCACAAGCTGCACTCCGGGCAGCACTGAGGGCTGCCTGGGGGAGGTAAGTTACTCTCCAGACAGAGCTGAGGGCCCCCATCCCTTCTGCCCGAGATCCCAACCCATTAGGGGTGCTGAGCATGCCCCCAATTCTGCCTTGCCCAGGGACCCAACCAGCTGATATTGGCCCCTCTGATGATATTATTGGTAACTTGAATTCCCTCAACTTGTAGCTCCAAGACCATGCAAGCAGACGGATCTGTGTGAAAAGGTATGTGCCTTTCAGGGGATTCTTAAAGTCTTTCAGACAGATTTAACAAGAAAGATGTTTTCCCACATTGTGTCTGGTTACTACAGCTGAAATGTCAGTGAAAATGATGCAAGAATTCCTAAAAAAATCTGATCATAACATTTAAAATGCTATTTGAGAATTTTAAAATTTCAAAGGATTTGTGTTTATTTGTCCGTGATCCATTTGTTGTCCCAACTGACGAATCTTGCCCTTTTGAAGCAAAAACATTCTAGATTCAATTGATGAATGTGCCTCTTACTTAGAAACTGAATGGCTCCAGAACCCAGATGTCTTGAAGACAAAATTTAGAAAAGTGGGACTTGTAATTTCTGGACTTGATGTTCTGACTTATTTCAGAATAGCCAGAATCTAGCCATCTATCTTATCAACATACCTCCACAAATCAGGAACATTATAAAAAACCAACACCGCTGATGAGCATGTGTCTTGCCCTGACCTGCTAGAAACCAGTCTTCACAAAGCTTGCCAGAGATGCTTGATATCATCTCTGATTAGAGACAGCCACAAAACACAGGTAATAAATGTTGATTTATAAATAGTGTTAATAGACAAAAGCAATAATAATTATGTTCCAATCAGGGTATTTATTTACTGGCAGCTGAAAGTATTTTTAATGTTATCTTGTCTGCCTTCTGTGCAAATAGATCGCCTCTTGTCATAAAACTGTCAAATCAGCCTATGGGTAGATCTAATTGAATATTTCTGGATTAGATCTTAATGTCTGGCACCCTCTACTGGCCACTTACAGGTCAACCTAGGTTTCAAATCTGTAAACAACTGCTTGGTTTATTCTAGAGGAAGAAAGGGATTGGTGAAAAAAGAGAGATTGTGAACAGTAATAGCAGTAAGGGTTCCCTCTACACCACATATACACCATACTGAGGAGAACAACTTTCAACTATTACTACAATCCACTACACTGTAGAAAATGGGAAGTATTCAATGCCTCCCCAAGTTCCTGGAAAGTTTAGTTACTGCACAAGCCCTTTGAAAATTGCAGCATATGCTTCCATCTGTAGTTTGCTAGCTCCAGTCTTGAAAAGGATAAAATCATTATCTTGCCTTCTTCCTGCTCCTTCTATGGTAGCTAATGCTTCAAGAGAAATAGCAGGAGAAATTCATTCAGGAAACTGCAGTTATGACTCGTGCTTGCATTAGGGATGCATTCCAAGAGGGAGACTTCTTCCACCACAACCACTCTACAGTGCCAGACAATCAAAATTAGCTCTTGGATCTGGTCTTTCTCAAAGTTTTGGGATGTTGATATCGGGTGTTTTGGAATGAGTCAGTCCCTGCCAATAGGCATTTAAGATTATCATTGTAGGTGTTCTTGATTCCTACTATGAGCAAAGTTTTTTTTAACAGTATTTTAAAAAACCTCCAGCCAAGTAAATTGTTTTCCAATTTACAAAAATTGCAATGAACAAAAAAAATTCCAATGAACAAAAAAAAATTGAAAAATTTTCTTCATTTCTCTGTGTAAATAGCTGTTCAATTCTGTCTATCCTCAGAGCCGGAGGACAAGGATGGCAAAAGAGATCTGGATTTAAGTTACTGCTGAGCCTCACACTTTCTGTTTAAACTCAGTTCCCCTTCTGCAAAAGGGGAATCCCAGAGAAGAAACAGTCACCACTGACATAAAACCTGTCTTTTGAAACGTCATGGAATTAAGCTCCTATGGCCACACTGGTCATAGGATACATACAGCCTCAGGATAGAACTTGTACGTTGGTACATTGCAACTCTCTTCTAATAATTTCAACCCATTAGACAGCTGAAGTAAATCAGCAAAGCAAATCAACATATCTCCATTGACTTTAATAGAACCACTTTATTTTACACTCATTGAGACTATAGTCCAAATTCTGCAAACGTATTTTAATAAAATATGTAAAAAGTGTAAAATAAAAATATGTATGTGGATATTTCACGTTACTGGAATCCTTACATGAAATGCTTGTAAAAATACAATTCTGACATTATAGTACAATATGAAATTCTGACATATTCTCTGACTTAACCTCCTCTACAAGTCGTATGTTATTTTTTACGTAATGTTACTACTATCACATTTTTATAATCTTTCATATAAACATTCATGTTTATCTTACCCTATGACCTTTATCGCCAGGTAGACCCGGAAGACCATCAAACCCTCTGTCACCCTAGGAAAGCAGAAATTAAAGCCTTAGAAATTATTAGCACACTATGTAATATTCTTAGTAAATTATACCAGCTCATTGTGGACTAAATTCTAACCCTGGATACTGGATACAAGTACACATCTCAGAAAGTTTTTGGAATTTAGCATATACATCTGACCATCAGAATTTGTTCTTATGTGCATCAAAGCAGAGGAAGTAGTCATGCACCAGATTTTACACTCCATTGTTATTATATCATGAATTTAACATCAAAGCAAAGGGGGAATTTTAGTCAACATTTCACTGGTAAAAATCAGATTTAGCCCCATTGTAGGGAGTCAAAATACATTGACTCCCAACTAAACAAAAGCACCCTAAGTCAGAGCAGAATCAAGCTCAAAGAATCAGATTACTTAAAAGTTACACTGCTGTCCATTACCATGAAATACAGCATTTTTAAATGGACAATTAATTTTCAATGTTCCCCTGTTATCTGGTTGTCTGAAGCATTGTTACTTTCACTGAAGAATGGATTTCTACTTTTTTTTATCTTTGCAGTGCAGTGGAGGGCAGTTTAATGCCTATTTAAAATGTGCCTCATCCATTCCATGACTGAAATACATCCTCAGATCTTTTACCTTTGCACCAGGTTCTCCTGGCATTCCTCTAGCACCATCAGCTCCTGGGCGACCCTGACAAAATACAAATATTTAAAGATGTCAACAGCTGCCATAGAGATTAATGAGAATGAATTAATTCATTTTCATTTCAATTATTTTTTAATCAGATATGTTACTCACTCTTTTGCCAGGTTTCCCAGTTGGACCAATGGGACCTTGAATACCTCGAGGACCCTGAATTTAAACAAAACAGTTTTTAAAATCATGCTAGATGTGGCAGCATAAAGCTAGAACAGTTGGCTAAACAAAATTGCCAAACAATTCAACCTAACAACAATTTGGTATTATAGTGTTAAATACCACCTAAGTAAATGTCTAGTTCCTAGTAATTTGGAATCTAAATTAGTCATTCAAATCCCTTGAATGTTTTTGAAAAATCTTAATCCAATTGTTTACATATCTTGTTTTAGCCATGTTAAAATTAAATTCACCTATATTTAATGAAAAATTAAGGTATTTTCCTTCATGTTGTAAATTTAAACAATTGGAATTTGTATACTTAAGGGCTTAAAAATGTCTTTTATTTACATAGCACATTTTATCTAGAGGGATTCCAAAGTATTTCCATGGACTGCACACCTCGTTCTGCTTTCATAAGTGCATATGATTCTCAGTGAAGGCAGTTCTAGGAGTTTCTAAGGAAGAACTCTTCCCCAAGATCAAAATTCATCAAATGGCAGCCGAAAAAAGCCTCGGAAACAGTAATAATTTAGGGCAGTGCAGGAGGGTGGTTGGACCCTTCAAGGATCTTCAGAGACAGGGAGCAGCAAGGCATGATTGAGGGAGAAGCTTAGCAGGCATGTGCTGGAAACCAGCCACCCACAGCAGCTAATGACAATCTCTGATTCCCTGCAAGAAGATGTTAGTGGGGACCTAACTCTGGAAGAGGGCTAGGAGAAACTAACAGTTCCCTTAGAAGTAGCAGAAGTCTGCAATGGGGCAGACTGTGGTCTTCCTGAGGTTAAGGGAGGGCTGCATGCCCTCTGACAGGGAAAGGGGGACAAAGGAGGCAATTGCTCCAAGGACCAGCAATTCAAAAGGGCCTATCACTGCCAGAGCACCTCACAGCACTCTCTGGGCAACTCTGACTGGGAGGGAAGGGGTGATGCTGAGAACTGGCTGCCCCCAGCCCTGCCCCTTTCACCCCAGACTCCACCCCTTTCAGGAGTGCAGAGCTGGGCCTCCACCACCTTATCCAGGGACACAGCAAGTCTGTTGGCTCCCCTGGAGGGGGGTAAATCTTGAGGTACTAGAGGGGGAGAAAGGACCCAGCAACATTAGTTCCAGTCACGGCTGACTTTCCAAGCTTGTGGACAAGTCCATGGGATCACAAAAAGAAATATTAAAGAAAATAATGAAGATCCCCATTGGAAATGTAGTTCGGAAAAATGAAACACTGACCAGCTATTAGTAATATTTTACTTTTGTACAAGTGCCAAAGTGGAATTTAGGATAATCACTTAATACATTACTAAACATGTGTACCCAAGTTGGCATTTAGCCAGGTATTAGTACTCCAGACTCTTAAAAATATCCTAGATATTTTTTAATGGCCACAAATGCATATGACCTTAATTTAGGGTCTAAGTTTAAAGATTCCAACTGACCAGTGCTCTCTAACATCAGGTTGGGAGATAGATACAGTAATTACTAAGAAGGAAAAGGATCATCCATTGAATCATCAACACCACTTCTTCCAGTCCAAGTCTTTCTTGGAAATTTACTGTTTAATTACTCATCAAGTTAAACTCTATTCAGTTTATGAGATCTTATATGATCACAGCCCAAGGTCATATGAATGTAGACGTTGATGCTAATGGTACTTATGAGCATGTACAATATTGAGCAGAGAAAAGAGCCTGCAGAACCAATTTTAAAACTAGTCATCAACAGATGGCACTGAACATGTGATAACTGGTCCTCTTTACAGAAAGGCAGCTTATTACTTTCACATTTTAAAATGAACAAGCTATTTGTTTCATACGCCACAGCTTTGTACATGCAAAGCTATTAATCCTCTGTTACACGTACAAAGCAAATAACTGATTGTTCTCCAATAGATTATAGGACTGCATTTCCATATGTGGCGAAGCATGAAAAGGTAATACACTGAAAAATGAAAGGATTTTGAATTGTACCTGGGGACCAGGGTCGCCACTTTCTCCCTTAACACCTGGTGAACCAGGTCCACCCTATGTAACAAACACAAAGTAAAGTGAGTTTCATTAACCAGCTAAACTCTAAGTGAATAAACTGTTAGCTGTTTCTAGAAATTAACTACAGAAAAGAAAAGGGATTTTTAATTAGCTATGATAAAGCTATCCTATGCAACTACAGCACCTGAACGTTCATTTTGTAAAGATCTGGCAAATTGATGGCCAAATCCTGGTTTCATCAAAGTAAATGTTAAAACTACATTGACTTAAATGTGACCAGGCATTGACAATTGTGTCCTATATTAATGTTTGCCTGGTAGATATCAGCTCAGTCAGAATATGAGTCATTAAAACAAGTTTCTACTTTCTCCATCAAGAAGGAGGTAGCAAGACCTGAAAGTAGATCTTCAGGACTCTTGTGCAATTGTAGAAATAAAGCACAATCTGACAGCACAAATCTCACTGAAGACAGGGAGTGTCTTACTATAGCTTATAATGGCCTTTTAACCAGGCCCTTAAACACATGACTAATCTGTATAACTTTATTTCTATAGTGTAATCACATCAGACAGATAGAGGCACACAATTACAGAGTAAGTAATAATCAAGGAGTTCATTCTATATCTCATAATATTATTCTGAGGCTTAAAAACAGCACTAGGCCAGATCCTCACTTGGGGTAAATCAGAGTAGCTAGGATCTGGCCCCACATCTCTCACAATCTGTTTGCCTTTTCCATTAATATTGGTTCAATTAAATAACATACCAACACAATTCAAAAAGAGTAACCGAGTGTACAAATTGAATGAATCTATTAGGAAGTGCAAAGGGACTGCTGCATTTTTTACCTGTATAGTTGGAGCCAAATATTGTGTCCTTAATATTAAACAAACTTTGCTGGGACTAGGAGCCTGAGTCTCCTACTGAAATGAAGAGAAAATGCTCTAAAGTCCTGATCTAGTGCCTCCTGAAGTCAGCAGAGAAAGTCCTAAGTGAGGCAAGAACTAGGTCCTGAGTTGTTGCTTCCCAGTAGAGCGGGTGACTATATTTAGCAGGTAACTGTTATCACAGGTTTCTCTGTATTAACCTAGTTTTTAAATATTATAAATTTGCAAAATTTATACTTTAGACAAAGAAGGATAAATAATTTACTTTAAAACGGTGACTGCTAACACTTAATGTAATTACATCTCTGCTGTGCTAAGTGCTTTTTTATAATATATGTAATATGACTCGGAATGATTCTTAATTAAATTAGCAAAACACATGACAGATTAAGGCTAAGATTTCCAGAAGTGTCTAGTGATTTGGGGAACCTTTATTGTTTGCTTTGTTTTTTGATTTCTCAATTTGAAACTTGTTCAAGGGACCTGATCTCTCACAGGGCAAGTGCCCTGAAATGTCTGAAAATTAGGCTCTTTTTCAGATAATTCAAGATGAGATGTCTAAAATCTGAGGCACCCTAAATTACTAGTCACTTCTAGAAATCATGGCTTAACACTTTGCCAAATCAGAGGAGCTGGGTTTCTACAGCCTCCTGGTGGTTTAATGTGAAAACAGCTATTAATGCGTTTCATTCTCTCGTCTTTGCATACAAAGAACTACCAATGCTTCTAATATGTAAACAGTTGGTGATAGGTGGCCAGGATTATCAGTAAATACAACTATACACTAGCAATATTGTACAGAACCACTTTTTACAAATGAATTCTGTGTTTCCACAGTTATAACTGTAATGACACTATGTACTGAATACAATCTTCTTGTCTCTTGATTTACACAAATGGAAGTGGGATATAAGTTGGTTCATTATCCTGCACCAATTTATTCTGATTTATTATAAATGTATAATGATGTTTGCCTAATTGTGACCAACCGAAAGCCTGCGGAGGCCACGCTGTCTGCTGGCAGGACAACTACAATGCCACTGACTTTGGGAGAGTTATACCAGTGAAGAATTTTCCACCTATATCTGTTTCAAAGTTACAATGAAAACCCAGTCATTTTAGTTTTGTGGACTGCATGAAATTATTTGTTTATTTGTTTTTAATAACCGAGACTCTGCTGAAACCATTCAGTTTTACCTAGGTAAACACAAAAGTGCCAGTCCTTGGGATGGGCCACCTTTTGGGGCTCAGCATAACTTGGCGAAGAAGATCCATGAGATGTCAAAGATCCAATCAGCAGCTGTGGCAGTAGTAGCCAAAGATCACTGATGTATGAGTTCCCAGACGGAGGCACCATATATACCCTGTGTATTATGTGCTGAAAGTGGAACAACACAGAGCCACTATACAATTTTTATGAACCATGAGATTTTCCTGTTTAAAAATGGAAGCCTTAGGTGGTGCAGTTAAGACAGCTATTAGGCCATTTTGTGCTACTAGCGCAGTACATGGCAGCAGTAATGAGGCTGAGAATCTGGTCTGTGGATTCTACAGAAGGTAGGTAAGATGTGATTGTTTATGCCCCTCCTACCTGTTGATCGATATTTCATTCAGCATATTATGAATTAAGAAGGAAGATGGGGCAGAAGGAAAACAGAAGAGGTAGAAAGATGGGATGGTAGAAGTAACTTAACTATGATGTCACAATATTGCTACTCAACAACGAGCTGTTTGTAAGGTAGCACATAAAAGCAGCGAGGGCCCAAAAAGATGGAAGGAAAGTGTTCTGTACTTTTAGTATTATATTTATCTCACCTCATGAATTTTTAATGTGTCCCAGTTCTACATTAATAATTTGCTTTGCTATTAAATAATGTTAAGAATGTTTTTGTATATAATTTACAAATAGGTGTATTTTTTGTCATTGTAAGAGTTAAACTTTCCTGTTTGTACTGCAGTTCATTCATTGCTAAAATACAGCAGCTAGAGATCATCATAATCACAGAACAGGCAAAATATCTGCCATCTTAACCATACCAACAAAGCAGACTAATTACCACTTTGCAAACCAAGTGACTCCTTTCAAATATAGATGCTATACTTACTTGGGAGAAAAAGACTTTCTGGATCCAAGAGGATAAATATAATCACCTGAGATACTTTTAGAAAAGAGTTGTTTTCTGCAAAGCCTATAATCTTGGTTGCAGCAGTTATCATTTTATATTGTTGTTGGTATACTTAAATGGCTTTTTGAAACATGGTAAAGGCTAAATTATGGCATTTTGTGGATTATTTAGTCTATAAAGTATTTAGTGCATAAAAGAGGAAATTACAATTACAAGATTGGTCAGGTGATTTACAAAGTGCAGAACCTCCTACCTGATTTTCCTCTTTTCCTGTACTTTTAAAATGTTGTGTAAAGATCACAGTGACAAACTTAATGGCAATCTGAAAGCTGTTTGATCTTTCTGCCTGTACAATGAAAACTCAGAACATTTTTATGACCATAGTCACAGTAGTATCCTTCTAGGTCATTCAATATTAATTTTTGAGCCAACTTCAGACACAACTCTCTTAGGGTACATCTACATAGTGTTATTTCAGAATATCTAACGTTATTCCAAAATAACATAGTCCGCGTCTACACAGCAAGTAGTTATTTTGACATAATGTCAAAATAATCTCGAAGTGGAAGACTTCTTACTCTGACTCTTATAACCCTCATTTTATGAGGAGTAAGGGAAGTGAGAGGATGTGTGTTCTTTCTTGGACTTCATTCTGTGTAGACAGCTCTAAAAGCCAAAATAAGCTATTTCAATTTAAGCTACGCAAATGATCTAGCTCAAGTTGCGTAGTTTATTTTGGCTTTAGCCCTGCTGTGTATATGTGCCCTTAGAAGTTAATGAGTGTTGTGCCCGTTTATAGTAATGATATACTTTACCTAAGATACACAGGTAAGGTTACTCTGCAGCATCCCCTTTCAGTTCCTAATTTTTACCATAAGAAACATCCTAAACTTTTACCATAAGTGACAGAGACTTATTTAATTATAAACAGCAATCACAAGTTTTAAAGTATACTTTATCCATACATACAAAAGATACATACTATAATTTAATTAGCTTACAGGCTGAACTACAGATTCAGCCAAAAACACGGTCTCAAATTCTGGCCTTAATTATGCCAATGAAGTTCCCAGTTCAAATCATGTAAGTAAGGCAGGAATTTGAACCATGCACTTTTAATACTTTGAATGTGTATTCAATTTTTTATCCTTGTTTTGTTTAACATACCACAGGACCTGGTCTTCCAGTGAGTCCCATGGGGCCAGGTGGCCCTCTCATAGCGATCTGTTAAAAAATGAGAAAAAAAAACCATATTTCAAGGGAATCTACAAATTTTACATGACAGTATTCATTGTGTGGCCATATTATTAGTAATTAATTCATGCTAGTGGCTGAGAATGAAAGTTAACTGCAAGTTTATGGGTGGAAGTTTATTTTGCTGAGCAGAGAAACTGACAACCCATAATTAAAAGTATGGAAAAAAAAGAATGTATTAAGCTGTCACAATTTTCATGCATACAATATATTACTCAGCAAATGTCAGTTACTGTTTACTAAATAAGACTGCAATAGACTATGCACACAAATTTATACTAGTTCTTTCCTCTAGTCCCAGCCAGAATAGATACACATAAAATCATACTTTTAGTAGGAATAAGACACGCATAACCCTAAGAACTGGACCTTTGTCTTTGCAATTCAGAAACATTCTTGTATTAAACTTAAAGAAGAAGTTTTAATATTTCATACTACTCTCTTCTCTGCTACTTCACCCTGGTGAGTGTTTCTATCTCTTAGTTTAGTCATTTGGACCACACAGCAAGAAGGAAGCATGATGATGTAACAATAAATGCACACATTCCAAAGGTCATATTACATTTTCCAGTATGAACAGAAGTATACACAGAGGACCTACAATAAACAGATCATCAACCTGTCATCCCAAATTCCTCCACAGCTCTAGTCAATTGTCTGCTGCCAGGCTGAAGTGGCAAGCCCACGAGATTTGTTGTCCCCGCTTTCATAGGCCTCCTCTCCACATTTATGCAGGAAACAATTTATCGGGTATGTATATTTAATATTGATGACTTATTGAAACACTCTTTTTCATTTCTGCTTTCAGTATTTCACTCAAAAGTCTGTATCACCCACAACTCTCTCATTTTCTTTCCTTCTCCCTTTATATATATGATAAATCTTCTCTGTATTTACAGCTTTGCTTTTATTCTGGTTTAACCTTCTTACCCTAGCCTGTTGAAGAATAGCTTGCGCTTGAGCTTCTTGAGCTGAGATTGTTGGGCCCTTCTCACCATCTCCACCAAAGCGGAACTACAAATATCAAGAAAAAAAAAAAGAATTGAATTCACAATTAAGCAAGTTAAATATACCTGTTGTTTACTCTTACTACAGAAAGCACTGCTTGCGGTATTGGGCCAGATTCTTTACTCCACTTTTAAATTGGTGTCAGTCCATTAATGTTGACAGAGTGCAAAATAAGAACTGGTTTCAGAAGGGATATTAAGTAACCAATAACAGAATATGAGCCCAGTTCTGCTCCCAAATAAATAAAATGGAAATTTTCTATTGATTTCACTGGAATCTTTTTGTACACAATGGGCCATTTAAATGCCAAATGGGGAACCAGAATGAATTCCTATTTTATGCCAAATTGTACTGACAATGAAATGTCACCAAAATCAATTAGTATCATGTAGCAAAAGTTAATGCCACTTTAGTTAATAGTAGGAGAAATGCAACTGAATAGATACCAAGCTTTGATGTGAAAATGGTTTGCTCTCTCATGTGGAATATTGTGTGCCCTTTCCTAATGTCTCAAATTAAATGGATGGAAACAAGGCTTTCGAACAAGAACTCAAATATGCTTATCTAGTTAGATAGCAACAATTGAATCTGTACATCACGTAATATATAGAGAAAAGGTAATGCAGCCTAATCATTCTAAAATGTCTACAGAAGATATAAATCTTTAGTGGGAAATAGTTCATTTCATTGTTCTCAATTTTCCAAATTTAGTGTGTTCTCATTGTGCTGATCAGATTACTCTGTGGTGCCAAAATGTGGGACCATACCAATTCTATCTTCTGTCAACTTGTGACTTCCTCCAACTTCAGTTGAAAATTGACTTCTTCTCAGAGTCAATTTTAACATTTTTAGTCTGGTCATCGAACAAGTTTTGCTGCTGTCTTTTTCCCATCAGAAATGATTTCTGTCCACTGCAATCACATCATTATGCAGGGGAGATGGTTTGTAAAAGCGTCAGCAAGCTGATTCTTTAGGCATCTACACAATGAACTGATCTTTTATGATTTATCATTTGAAAAGGATCATCAAGCATCTGCCTGTATGCCCCCAACTCCCTGTTACAGAAGTGAAGTCCCCCCTCTTCATGTTGGGGGTTCATGTTGAGTTGTCAAAATCTATAATAATAATCATAATTAATTAATAATAAAGTTGGAGCTGCCTAAATTAGTACATTGTATAAGATGAGATGACAGATGGAGAAACTGACACTAAATGATTTGATTAAGTCCTTGTGACAGTCACTGTCACTACAAGGATTAGAATGCAAGACTGCCTTGTTCTTCCTCTGCTTCGTACACTAGATCAGGATGTTTCTCGTACTGTTGGGCAGAACCATTGTATTATGAGGATACACTAGCTGCTTGGTACTGTAGCTGGTGAAGGTGCAGGAAGTAGATGGGAAGGAGCATGTGACAATCAGCAGTGAGGGTGAGAAATGTCCTGGATGGATAAGATTCTCTCATATGCAAATTTATTTGTGAAACTTCCAAAAACTGAGGGACTATAGTGCGGATTATGAACAACTTATGATGTTTAGGATAATTGCAGTGACATGCTTTCAGCTTCAATGACTGATTTATGTATTCAAAGCTATCTTTGCAATGAAAAGCGCTAAAACATGTTTAATAAAAACTGGCATTACCCTTAATATTTAGAAGTCCCCTTTATAGTAGGAAGAGGTGGAGCAAACAAATGTAAAAAAAAATACATATTGTAACTATTGCAACTTGCTTTTTTGGTTAAGCTTTTTAGACAAGGGATAATTTTTAAGAAAACTCCCATTATTGGTGCAGCTTCACTGATGCTAGCAGTGGTGGGACCATTGGTAGACAGGCCATGAGATTTTTAATATCTGTTTTCAGAAGAGGCTTAGATACCACAATGATGAAAATATCAGGGGCTGGTCTATATCAGCATACCAGCTGTTCCTGGCAAGGTGACAGATATGTGTGCATGCCAGTGATACAGAAACACTGAGAGATTTCTCTAAAATCTTTACTATAGATAGTCAATTGAATAATGCAGTCCATGGTTGATTTCAGTTCTTTGCCCTAAAACAGCCATTTGATATGGCCTTGGCAAGTCACTCAGGGTCACACTTACACAGACTGAAAGATGCTGAGAAAGGTGCCCAGAAAGACCCAAAAGTGTCTGAGCAGGTTGTCTATAGTTGGTTTATTCCATGCTTGCTACTTCTAGTAGAGCACTGTTAAAAATGTGAAGTACTCTTCTTGGAATATGGACTAGACTTGGGAGAAGAATTTGTGAATAATATTCATGGGGAATAATGGCATTTTTATCAAATAAATATTACTGAATAAATGTTTCCATCATTCTATTACTCTAATACTGATATATTAGCAGAACTATATTATGGGTGCCAGCTCAAAAACACCAACCCCTTAGTACCTTTCGTCAATTTTTCTCCAAATAGAAAATAAAATTTCCCAAGTTTTCTTCACTCATTCTTACTAACTGGTAATGTAGTTCCCAAATATCCAGCAGTACAGCAGCAACTACAACCAGTAAACACTTCTATCCATCACATCTTGCTAACTATATTTCACTGTAGCTGCAGTCTCTTTACTAATTCCTGTGATGGTAGCTGCTGCACATTATAATGATTTACACTGATATATTGTCCATCATGACAGGTTACTCTACTAGCTTTGGGCTACTTGCTGCTCCTCCTGAATCCTGTGGCATTTTGCTATGGGCTCCAGTGGGAGCAGGACAGGTTTGAATAGGTGCACACAGGAAAGACTAACCTTGAAAGGTGCTGAGCATACTAAGTCAATGAGACATGAATGCAGGAAGCATGTAGTGCATTTGGCTTTCAGGGGTGCCACAACCAAATAATTTAAGACAGGCAGAGGAACCAACAGCCTTGCCGGACCCCTGGGCAGGGTGGTGGAGGCCCAGCTCCATGCTCTCTGGAAGGGGCAGGACATCTAGCAAGAGGCAAGACCAGGGGCAGCCATCCCACAGCTCTGCCTGGAGCATGTATGAGGCTTGCAATGACTATTTAAAGGCCCCAGGACTCCAGGTGCCACTGCTGGCTACCACCCTGGGCTCTTTTGAATCTCTAGGCCCTGGGGCAAGTGTTCTCTTTGCTCCACCCCTCCTGTCAGCAAGCCTGAAGAAAGTGGTGGAGAATAATATAATTAACAATTGAAAATTACAAAGATATTTTAGCAAGCACATTCCAGTCACCCACTCTTAAATTTGGCTGGGAAAGCCTGGGCTAGCACTTTTTCTTTTCGTGTGAAATTAGTAAGTGATCTTCAAGGATCACAAATGGTCACACTTAGAAAATCTATTGTTCGTCTCATTCCAAAGACAGAACCTGCTGGGGGACAGGAGACTTATTTTATCTTTTTAATTCTTCCTCTTCTTTGGAAGGAAAAGCCATTATTTAACACAAGTCTGACAACTCTATAACCCCCACAGGACTTACCGGCAACATTAACATGGTACCTGGTGGACCAGGTAAACCATCAGCACCTGGAAGGCCAGGACGTCCTGCTGGCCCCTGTGAAATCAAAAGGGAATGGAGATTAATTAAACATATCTTTCTTGTTACAGGGTCATGTGTATTCATTCTTGTACCTTGTGGATACATTTCATGTGTTTAAAAAAGCAGAGGGTCAGTGTGAGAGTCTGAATCAGTGTTAAAAGGGTATATAAATAAGTGGGTTTTGGGGAGACGTATCTAAAAAGGAGAAGCAAGGGATAATTTTTCTTTCTGAGTGAGCCAGAGATGATACTAGCAATAGTGAGCTATAATTACTTATGAAAGCACTGGTCATCATTCCATTTTTAAGTGTGACTTAAATTTTGCACTGAAATTAAGTGTTCACCTTATTTATTATGTATATATGTTCACCTTCTCAACATTACAGTATTTATTTGTATATAGATTTTAAGCACTTTGGGACACAATCTGCTTTTGCATTCTGAGTTTGTACAGCAAATAGAATCATGGAACTTGGGTCCAGGACTAGGGCTCTTAGGTGCTGCAAAACCATAAATAATTAATCACTCTGTGTCTAAGACTTTAAATAAATCCCTGTATTAGTTCTGAGTTTAAATCAAGTTTAAAAAATGTCCTTTAATATAGTTAGCACCTGTTGTCAGACCTTATTTTTACTTCAATGTAAAATTATGTTAATAATGGAATGAGACAGTCTTCACACTTCCCAGATAATTGAAAAAATATCCATATATTTTGGGTAGACTATAGCTGAAGAAATTACATAGTAATTAAGACAGACATTAATTGTTATTGTATGTAAACTCTGTGTGAAACATCCACAATATTTTTAAATCAAACAATGATCTTTGTTTCAATGTTAATTTTTTAGAACATTGCTTATCAAAGATTTTTTATCTGAACTAAAAGCTTTGAGATACGAGAACAATTACAGCAATAGCCAGATCTATCTAGAAAAAAAAAGTAGACAAGTAAAAAACAAAAACAAAAAATTTCTCTTAAATTGCATAAGGTACATTTCTGAATGAGTCACTTTGAATGCTAAAGGAGTAGGCTTTCTTTGAGGCAGCATCAGGATCTGCTAATACACATCCCTGCACTTAAATAGAATTCTAGTGAAATTATTAGGGCTTTACAAGGGTAGATCTTAATGCAGAATGATGACCTTGATGTGTTTACTGTGAGCTCTGCTTCATGTAGAATTTTACTGATCACTTCTAACTTTACAAGCAAAAAAGAATATCAGCTCAAGCAGTCATTGAAATATCCTTAACTTTCTGTGTTACTTTATCAATTTTAATCCATAAGGATATATGGAATTATTAAATCTATAAGAATAAAGGTTGAAGAAAAATGTTTATTCTAGTCCATTTTCTACATGTGGAGTGTTTGGTTTGATTTTGAAGTCAAATTATACAGTGCATAGTTGCTGTATTCTCAGTGTTTCCCAGTCAGAAGTATTTCACGAACATACTAAACATTTCACTAAACTGTCACTAGTAAAGCAGAGTGACATTTATCTCATGTCTATTGCAATAGAAAATTTTCCTAAACTGAATGCATTTAGTCTGTTTTAAAATTATACAAAAGGCCTGTGAGAACAATGAAGACTTAGGTAATGGCTGCATTTCATATATTTTAAGCATGGACACACCTAAGATCACAGTATGTCCAGCATAGCTTAGACAGACAGTACCCATTGTTTCCATCATTTCAATGCAGATTTTATTATTATATATAATCACCTTTATTCATCTCTTCATTTGAATGATTTATTGTTCTAACATTTTTTTAATTTCTTACTCAGATTTATAGCAAAGATTTTTAACTGGATTTTTATTATTATTTTATTATATTTTAAACTAATTCACACCTAAATAAAACAGTGAAACTGGGGTTAGATAGAATTTTTACTCCTAGAAATGCATGACAGAGACATTGATTCTTTCTGTTGGTTTTTCATTTTTGACCAGATCCCCAGCTGGTATATACTGATGCAGCTCCATGAACTTCACTTGAGCTACATTAATATAAACTAGCTCAGAATTAGTTCCATGAACTCTTACAATGGTTAGTGCAAATTATACCATTAATAAACTGCATAACTGATATTTTGACTTACCCTCTCACCAGGGTCACCCGGGGGACCAGTGGGACCTTGTAAACCTGGGGGACCTGTGAGACCCTTTGAAAAAACAGACCATAAAATGCTTATGGTGAATGACAGATTGCAGTGGTGTGTTCAGCTTTTGTTTATTAAACATACTTTCAAGAGCCATAAATGATTATCTCCAAACATCTCCAAATAATATCTCCAAATAAGAAGGCAGAATTCCACCCCAGGGGCTCTCACTGAAAACACTTGAGCTGAGATTGTAAATCTTGACCTATTCTACTGTGTTGAGTACATTCTACATGTGAGAAATGATGCCTTTGGTTTTAAATATATCATTTTATACATACTGAAGCACCATGGACCCAAACTGAATGTACTATCATGAAATGATAATTAAATGATGTAAAACAACAAAAATGAGAAATGAGACTTACAGGCGGTCCTGCTGGTCCCACTGGTCCTTCAACAAGCATCCCCTACAGAAAAAAATGACACCAGATTATTATCTTTTGGAGAAAACGTAAAAAAGCAAAAAATAAATTACAGTCACAATAAAATTAGCAAGGAGCTTTATGATATTATAATCCTTATGTTCTCACTTCCATACCCATCTGTTTGTTCTCATCAAAGCATAACAAGCTCCTTCTTCATAACTTCTAAGGTTAATATTTTCTCTCAGGGACCATATTTTGTACTTTTCAGTGCATCCATTGAAGTATACACAAAAATTGCATAGAGGATTCCTAAATTACTCTGGCAATGTCACATTTTCTGTGTTATCAGTTTTCAAGGAAAACTATTAGCAGAATAGGCACAATAGTAACTCATACATGCTGATTTAACACTACTCTGTTTTTGTTTCATTTTATGCAAGTACAGTTTTGCTGATGGCTTCCAAGGTTATTTAGTGCAATTAGGAAACTTATGATTTTCGAACTTTAAAATTTGGGAAGACTTTCAGGTCTTGAAGATCCTGAATTTCTTGTTCAATGAGGTTATCTGCATGCATACACACACACATTTATGAGATTATATGCGTACATACACATACCCCAACTTTCTCCTGAAACCATGCTTTTGGTACCAAACAGCTTCTCTGGGGATTTTCCTCCAAGAGGAAATTCAAAATGGAATATTGATGTAGTCTCAATTATCACACTAGAAGCTTTAAAAATAATGGGTTTGCTTCAGAAGCTTCCTTTTAGCATATTGATGGGAGAGGGGTTTTTAGCATGGTATGCTTTATACAGCTTTACTCAGAACTGATTTTTAAAAATACTGGTGAAGAATTTGTGTGTAGCTGTGGGGGATGACAGTAATTTATACGAATCAGATATTCTGTGAACTAATGCAGTCTGAGCTTTACATGTCATTGTGTTTGATTCCTGACTTACTACTCATTCTTTGTTACCAGATTTTACATTTTGTGATCAATGACTTCTAGAAACACTAAATTCTGTGATAGTTTTGTGATACAAGCGCCCATTAAAACTTAATTTAAATTACCACATTTCTTTGCACTCCAGTCCAATGCATATTTGGAGAGCCATTCAGATTTCCAGAGGATGAAATGACAATCTACTACAGGTTGGACCTTGTTGGTCCAGCACCCTTGGGACCTGATTGGTCCTGGATGAGGGATTTTTCCGGACCAGGTGAAGTCATATCTGGCCCCCCTGCTATTCGTTCCTCCAGTCCTGGACCTGCCACCGGCCTCCTGGCTGGTTACCCCCACCCCTCCTCGCCACCAGCTCCATTGTCCTGCCAGTTCCCCTCACAAAGTCAGGCAGCCCAGCTCCAGCCTAGCTCCTTGTGCGCCAAGCTCCTGGCCTATCAGGCAACCCCTCTGTAGTGCACCGGGCTCCTGGCCATACTGGGCAGCCCCTCTGTAATGCGCTAGGCTTCTGGCCCCACCAGACAACCCTGCTGTGATGCACTAGGCTCCTGGCTCTGCCAGGCAGCCCCACTATGTTTTACCTTGCAGTCCAGCTGCAGGGAGACAGGCAGCCCAGCTGCCAGGCTTCCACCATGACCCTCTCATCCTGGAACATCCATGGTCCATGGATGTTGTCAAACCAGGGAGTCCCGGTTAACAAAGGTTCAAACTGTAGCCACCATATAAAGTTAAGACAAGATATTACAGTAAAAAAAATCGGGTTTATGCTATTCATCTAAACTACAAGTGTAGAACATAAATCTGCCTTACTGTACAAGATGCTTTATGGCCCCCATTGCTACTCTTCAGCTGAGAGGCATTCTTTATGCTACTGTTCCCTTACCATTGCTAATGTTATCAAATATGAATGCAGAATAAATAAGCGCAGCATCAGTATGTTGCCTCATGATAGTGCTACATAACCCTATGATGCTGGTTTTAGGTATTCATATGACAGCATCAGAAGCTGATATTTAATTAAAGAAATATAGGGATTTTGTTGGCTGGTCTCATGATGCAGGGGATAGTTAGATGAAAATTAACCAAAACCAATGATCGTAAGGCTATTTATCCCCAGTCCATGAGAAGATGAGGTCTTCATAGAAACATCACAGCTCGCCCAGTCTATGGTAGAAGGATTAGTGTGACTGTGAATCTTTTCTTTATCTCCTCTGTTTTCTGTCTACAGAATAATATTGTTGATAGTACTGGGGGATATCATATATATTATCCTGAATTGCTATAGTTAGATTACGTGGTTTGGCACTGAAGTAATTACGTAAGAACATAAGAATGGCCATACTGGGTCAGAACAAAGGTCCTTCCTGCCCAGTATCCTGTCTGCCGACAGTAGCCAATACCAGTAGTGCTTCAGAGGGAGTGAACTGAACAGGTAATGATCAAGCCATCTCTCTCCTGCCATCCATCTCCACCCTCTGACAAACAGAGACTAGGGACACCATTCCTTCCCCGTCCTGGCTAATAGCCATTAATGGACTCAACCTCCATGAATTTATCTAGTTCTCTTTTAAACCCTGTTATAGTCTTAGCCTTCACAACCTCCTCAGGCACGGAGTTCCACAAGTTGACCATGCGCTGTGTGAAGAACTTCCTTTTATTTGTTTTAAATCTGCTGCTCATTAATTTCATTTGGTGGCCCCAAGTTTTTATATTATAGGAACAAGTAAATAACTTTTCCTTAATCATTTTCTCTACACCACTCATGATTTTATATACTTCTATTTTCTCTTACTTATGAAAATCCCAAAGCACTTCAGAAAATAAAATCTCTTCCCACATACTTACAGGTTCAACAACAGCTGGTTCTCCCTTCTGTCCTTTTTCTCCATAAGCACCATGTCCAGTCACCTGCCCAGTGGAAACAATAAAAATATACATTAAGCCAAATACCTCTGGGCATTCTGAAAAGTACAGACACTGTTATTTAAAACTAAAGCTGTGCATGTGTATAGTAGGGGAAGTTTTAATAAGCTTATTTTTGGCATATGACACTGCAGGGGATATGATCCTAAAGAGAATGGGAGTTTCAGAAGGGAGATGTACACTAAACTAAATGACTTGGGGAATGATTGACCCACTGTACTAGGAGGAAGGAAAATGCTCATACTCTAAGTTTTGCAGATGAAGAAATAGTAGGGGTGTGACTGAAGGCAAGGAAGCTTTGTAAAATACCCTCTTGCTCCTCTAAGTATCCTAACCTGCATCCATTCCATAATGCTCTTTAGCATCATAATGAGGCAGAGGAAGAAGTGGAAATTTAACAAACCTAAGGGCTGCAGTTGCTGACTTGTGCCCTATGAGTAGAGAAAATCAGAGATGGAGGGAAGAAGGTGAGAAAAGATGAGTTACTTGTTTGCCCACCTCCCCTGATTGTCATAGAGATAATTTCATTTCACTGGGTCCACCTTGTCACAGGCCAATGGCTGCATTTTGTAGTTAGATCACTACTCTTTGGGCAATACAGCCAGGCTAGTTTTCTCAGGGCTCTCTTCTTACTCAGCCATGAAGGAACCTGTCCTTCTCTCACTGGAATGTTATTTGCTATGCCCAGATTTCATTTCTTGTTGTCCAAATGCAATATATAGTATTTAGTCTAGTAAGAGCCTGTGACTCCATGCCATAAGTACGAAAACTATCTGAATGACCATGTAAGCATTATCCAGCTATCTCAAGAATGGCCAGGTTTCCCTTTGGAACATATGAATTAACTTATGTGATTTTTGAGCTCTTTTCAGATTCAGCACAACAAAATGTACTGAGGCCAGGTTCGTGTCCTCAGAGTTGCAGAAAACAAGAAACTGATAGCACAAACTAATGCCAGAATGCAGCTAGGAACAACACAAGCTATAAACCAGGGACAGAGAGCACTGAGTTTTGTACAATTGATGTGATTAATGATTCTACTCCTTGCCACTGCCCCTCCCCAATTATCCATTTTTAACTTAAAAAATGTCCAAGTTACAAGTCTATTGTAGAGATTTCTAATACACTTTTTGACTTCATCCTGACTGCCTTTTTTATAGGCCCATCAAATCAATATCTGATGTGTTCAATCAGTGGCTCTCACGTGGCATAAATTTGAAATGATTCCATTGAATTCAACAGAGGTTATGTCTACACTACAAAGTTAATTTGAACTAACAGCCATTGGTTCAAATTAACTTTCATAGGCGCTACACATGCAAACCGCTAGTTCGAACTTAATTCGAACTAGCGGAGCGCTTAATTCGAACTAGGTAAACCTCATTCTACGAGGACTAATGCGTAGTTCGAATTAAGTAGTTCAAATTAAGGGCTGTGTACTTAATTCGAACTAGTTGGAGGCTAGCCCTTCCCAGGTTACCCTGGTGGCCACTCTGGGCCAAACCAGGGAAACTCTTCTGCTCCCCTCCTGGCCCTGGAGCCCTTAAAGGGCCACGGTCTGGCTACGGTGCCCGTGCCAGGTGCAAGCCTGCCAGCACCCAGAGAGCAGACTCTGTACCTGGCACAGCATGAACCAGCCACCCACTGCCACCCAGCCCTCCCCCTCTTCCCAGGACCAGGCTGGCGGCTCCCAGGAGCCTGCCCGGGGCCACAAGAGGTGGGTGCCCAGCTGGTCTAGTGCAGAGATGATAGACCTCATCCAGGTTTGCGGGGAGGCCTCCAACGTCCACAGTCTCCACACTAGGCACAGGAAAGTGGCCATCTAGGGCAGGATAGCTGCCAGTCTGACCACCAAAGTCCACATGCGAACCCAGGAGCAGGTTTGCATGAAAACCAAGTTGGTCCAGTGAGACCCCCAACCCTGAGCCCTGAGCTTAGAACATAAGAACGGCATACTGGGTCAGACCAAAGTCCATCTAGCCCAGTAGCCTGTCTGCCAACAGTGGCCAGCACCAGGTACCCCGGAGGGGATGGACCGAAGACAATTACCAAGCCATTAGTCTCATGCCATCCATCTCCAGCCTTCCACAAACAGAGGCCAGGGACACCATTCCTACCCCTGGCTAATAGCACTCCATGGACCCAACCTCCATGACTTTATCTAACTTCTCTTTTAACTCTGTTATAGTTCTAGCCTTCACAGACTCCTGTGGCAAGGAGTTCCACTGGTTGACTATTTGCTTTGTGAAGAAGAACTTT
>JANRFK010004893.1:22642267-22676510 GCA_030068395.1 Apalone spinifera | reverse complement strand
GTGCCGATTTTCTTCCACATATTGATCTGAGGAAGTGGGTCTGGCCCATGAAAGTGCATCACCTAATAAACCATCTTATTAGTCTTTAAAGTGCTACATCTGTCTTTTGTTTCAGCTACTTTTTCTCAGTCATTGTTCTCTCATGGAACATTACATGCAAGTACCATCCATGTACCATATCATCTCCTGCCATTGATTGTTGCACAAAACGTCCCTTGATTCAAAACAATGTCAAAACATGGCTCATTGGCTTCAAAATGTCTGTGCTTACATCTTCAGTGTCATGTACTTGTACTTTGACTGCCAGTAAAAACATCACCAATTCATCATTCCAGATGTTGCCAGTACTTATAGTATCTACTCATATGTGAATATGATCTATCATGGAATTGCAGATTGGCACATGCCATTTTTAATGAAACACACAATATGTTTTTAGGTTTGGTTCAAACTTGTGCTGTGTTTTTATTTGTTGATTTGTGTGTTTGATAGTGGCCTAAAATCCCTTGGCTTTAGGGGTTTAAATCTGTTGGGCTGTTCTAATCAAAATCATGAGAAAATATTTGCACAAATTTTATTTACATAGAGAAAAATAAAAAGACCAAACACAACTATCAAGGTATTATACACCCTTCTATTTGGAAGTAACATCACCTTTGTGATCACGTGACACTGTATTTCTGCTAAAAAAAAGTTGATTTTAGAGAAAATGTGCAAATGGTTTGGCAATTTTTAATGTTCCAATTCTGCAATGTTAACTTGGGATAAGAGCGCTTACTCACGTGGTTATAGCCTCTGAGGCTTATGATATTACTTACATGAATAAGTGCTATTCATTATAAAGAAAATTTATAGAATCAGGCTCCAAGATTTATTTCTTAATTTTTTTTCCCACTGAATGTATATTTTCTTTTGAATTCTTTTGAATATTTCTTTAAATTTTACTCGGGCTCTGGACTAATATGTTTTTAAATAAGATATGACACAGCAGAGCAACAAAATCTAGCAACAAATACAATAGTAAAAATTAGGGTTTGAAGTGTCAGAGATGACACTGAAAATGTTACCATTTTTTCCTCTTATAGTAGGGCAGGAAAGCAGATATTCACAGCTGTTTGGCCAGATATAGTAACATGGCTTAAACAGGAGACTTCACATTGTTTATCCAAAGCCACTTATTTTGCCCAGCAACCAAGGAGAGATGCTCTTATTAATCCTACTCTCCATAAGTTTATAGAATCATGTATCATTTACTGCATGGTATCAATGAAAATGTCTCTATTCTCAGGGTATATTCTCATTTAACATTAAAGGGATTCATATATAGTTATTGTTAATGCTTATGGAGGTTAAGAACAAAAATAATTTGTAACAGCAGAATATAACTCCATTTTGAGAATTCATACAGGTGAGATTTTTCTGGTGTACTTGGATGCTGTAAGTACAGATGTTACTAGTTAAGTCATATTACTTGTGATTTTAGTGGTCTGTGTGCTGAGTCTAGTAGTCTGCTAGGCAAGGCTGAGAGTTTTTTAAGAAGCTCTAGTCTGTCGTCCTTTGATCCCTAATCCCTTTACCATCCCTTTTCAAGGGGGCAGCACTAACTCAGGGAGAACCAGAGTTTAAAATGCTAGCTCCTAAGCAACCAGAGGAGCTAGCCTACAGTTATCAGGAAATACAGAGGCACTCATAAGATTTATTTACAAATACAACTACTATTGCATGGCTGAGAGAGGACAAAGAAGCAGTAAATGGGACATAAAAGCCTGGACCTGAAGGTTAGTGGGGAGAAGCAGTTTCATGGCATGCCCCATTATATCCTAGATAAGTTCCTATTTTAGTTTGTGTGGGGAATAATACCAGGGTAGGTGCAGAGCAAACACTAACCACAAAATGTTCTCCTCCTACGAGTCGGGCTTTCCAATCAGAAATCCAATAGGAGTATTAGTCCCGTTTACATTTTGTACCCTTCTAGGAGAAATGGGCAGGTTGCTATATTCACAGGAAAGCTAAAACCAATAGATAATAACCAAATAATGGTTTGGGGATGAAGAGGCCTGTACAGCAGCAAAGAAGCAAAGGTCAACACTGAGCATGATTCATCAAATCCACAGGATCTTCCTGCTTTCCTATTGGATCCTCAAGGAACACACACAGGTAGCAGGCCATGAACCCAACCCCCTATGCAAGGCTATGGCTGGCTCTCTCACTCTTGAAGGAAGCATCAGCTAGCAACGCTGTGTTCTCCCATACAGAGTTGTGGCCTTTATTTCCTCCCTCCCATGGATATTTTCACAGATGGGTAGCAGGCACTCATACACATTTAAACAAATGATCAGCTTAATAAAGAATATTTGCTCAAAACAACTTATTTCATCATATAAAACTAATGGAAGTGATTATAATTCATGCACTTATATCCAGTAAGTAGGACTTCCATTGTTTTCCATGTTTAGCCCAAAAAATAATAATTTCATTTGTTTCATGAATTTTCCTTAGACAAGCTGGAAGGGAAAAAAACAAACAAAAGGAGGTTCAGTGATGTAAATTAAAATAAATGTTTGATCCAAAACTAACTGAATGTTTTCTGGGGTCTTCCCATTGCCTTCAAAGAGCTCTGGGTCAGGAGCTATCTTCTCCATTAACAAACAGCAAATCCAGAACAATGATATATCTCATACTACCACATTTTGCCCCAACTTACGCTTGTTTCTGTGATATCAGTCTCTGCTGGAACACCTGGACCAAACTCCTCATTAGTGGGACTGGTTGGTTTCTCTTCATATTCTTTATATTCATACAAATCATATTCGCCTAATTCTCCATCTACCAGAAGATCAGATTCACTGAGGTCTACTCCTCTGCTTCCATATTCAGAATCCTCAATTTTTTTATGTTCTGAATTATAATCCTCTCCAGTTATGTATTCTTCAGCAAATACTTCTTCAGCAGGATTATGCTATTCATATATGCAGCAAAGGTTCAGGGAATAGGAGGAATATGTGGGTTACTGTTAGTAAAGCAATGTATGCATTTGGAGATTGACAGTGATGACTTGTCTAAAAGAAGACAGAATAGTAGAAAAACAGCATGTTGTCTTTTAATTAGATTTGAAGAACTGGGAAACCAGCCTTTAAAGTTAATTAAAAGCTCATTCTATGCACATGAGTATGTACAAAGAAGTAATGCATTCATACGCTTTATTGGAGGGTTTTCCCAAAATACTGCTTTTATAACTGCATATGCAATAAACTATGTGCATTTGCTCGCTCAGAGCTACATCTCTGCCAGATACATCTAAGTCTCCTTGCTTGGTTTCACACTTTGATTGTATTCTACATGGTTCATAAATGCTTGACATTAAAACACATTCAGCCCAATAACCCGTGAACTAATTCAGATTTGTTTAAACAGTATCATTCTAATTTGTATTGTGCAGAAAGTGCAAGCAATTCTTTAGTTATATACAGCATTCTTGCCTACCTTGTGTCAATAAATAACATTGCCAAGCTAAATGTTTCAACTTTTTTCCCTCTTCTAATGATTTTGCAGTACATTTTCACTAACACAAGTCTTGCGTCATGTCTTTCATAGTAGTTTATATATATATATATTTGTCTTACTCTGAATTCCAACTGCAAAATTCATAGAAGATGAAGTTGAAAATTTTAGAATGCTAAGTATTGCTTGCAGCTTCCTTCCTCAATTATGAAAACAGTGTAAAACCAAGCAATCAACTTATAAGCACCAAAGCTTTTTAGACAGCATCTTATCTCAAATATACAAAGCAAATTTGAAAAAAATATGCATTTTTTATTATATAAGACTCTTGCAAGGAAGGTTTGGAAAGGATCAGGGCCAAAATATTGCATATATCAGCCGTATGTCCTGAAACATTACATAGAGGTGAAATGATTTGTCCTCACACAGCGCTTCTGAAATCATTAACAACATATTGGTCTGATCATGATGGCATGAAAGTAGATGGCGATTAAAACAGAAGATCAGATTCTGATTTCATTTCAAATTAACACCAGTATAACTCTACTAACAACAATACAGTTATTTCTCATTTATACCAGTGTGGATCAGAATTGATTGATTTTGGAAATCAAACACTTCTTTGTTTACTTGTGAAAACCTGAGTTCAGAGTTATGGGTCAAATTTTGCTTTTCTGTACAACGCCTGCATACAACTTCTGCTGAAGCAAAATTTTGGCACTTTGAGTGTGTCTTTACACTGTTGCACTAAATTATTGTAAATAATGCAAGGTGTTTATCCACAGCTTCCTCCAATGCCTGATGTTATTGATTTCAACTGTTGCAAGATAATCATGAAACCCTAAAATTCTGGTTTTGACAGTAGAAAGTCTTGCACTTTGCATTCTGTTTTGGAGATGAACAAGTTGGAAGTCATGAAAGCAATTTGCCTCTTTTCTTGTTTTGTATCAAGTTATTAAAATCTGTAGAACTGTTGGGCAGTTAATTTCCAATTCAACCTACAAAAAGAATGCTGAGCAACTGCAGCATTCCTTTTCATGGTCACATTGAATGAGTCATGACTGTTGCTTCAGGAAAAGAGTTGTGTTTTGTACATCTTTTCAAGCACTTCATGTTCATTCTGAAAGGATTATGTAAAAAACCTACGTATAAATAATTCTTCATTATAATTAGTAAACATCATTTTACTTAATGTTACTATAAACATTCATGCTTTCGATTGTGGCTGTCTAAAAAGTTTTTTTAGCAAAATTTGTTGTCATTGTCTGATTTTTCAACACATAACTTAAATATATAGCTACCGAAAAAAAGAGCATGTAATATTTTGAATGAATATAATTCTAATAGCATGCAAAGGATTTGTTTGCTCTCCTTTGCAGAACTGTTAAAGGAAATCATGGCTTTCAACTTAATTCAATATGCTGCTATTTACATAAAGAAAAATATTTATTTTCAAAAATTTCAACTGGGTGAATATCAAAATAAGCAGTTTTAAGCAACAGCATATCAGTGGTTAGTTTCCTTATATGCTTCAGTTCAGTATTAAAATTGTAAAAGAGAACTTTTGGGGTCCAGCGTATAGTTTTCCTATAGCGATTGATCCATCACAGCAGACGTGCATAATTTTGAGCATGTAAGGTAAAAAGTGAAGAACAGAATGAGGAGAATGGGAATTTGTCCCTGCTGTGAAGGCAGTAATGATTTGCTACTTGGGCAGAGTAACAGGCCGAAGGCCCAAAATGGCATACTACAAAGTGTCTCCTTTGTTGCCTGAGGATTTTACAGTCTTTACTTGAGCACACTAGAACCAATAGGAGCTTTGCCCAAGAAAAGACAGTAAGTTTTGAACCTAGTTGGTCATTAAGACCTTTCAATGAGCATTACCCAGAAGCACACATATCTTTGCCTGAATTTTCCCCTCTCCTCATTACCTCATTAGCTTCAGTTGTTTGCCTGGGAGCCTCAGTCTGGGAAATCCCATAGTCAATTTCAGTCACGCTATATTCTTCTTGAAATTCATCAACAGTATTGGCCTATATTTAAAAGAAAACACATTACTAAAAATATAGAATAAGACAAATATTCAGCAAGAGTCACTTTTAATCAGGGAATGGTATTAGCCGCAGAGTATTCATCTAGTGGGGTTAGGGCTATGTATGTCTCATGATCAGAGATCTTCCAGTCTTGGCCTGGGAAAGATCTTGATTATTTCTTTGCTACCTTTACCCCTAGTTTGCCTTTTGCTGCTGCCTGGTAACTTTTCTTCTTCTTGGATGCAAAATGTTCAGATTTTTTTGTTGTAACCTTTGTGGGTTTGTCCTTTGATTTAGCGGCCACTGTCCTCTTCTTCTTTTTGGCTTTGGCTTTCTTTTTCTGAAAAATGTGGTGAAAGATGGAATGGGAAAAAATAAATAAAATGAAAGAGAAATGCAGAAAGCCTGAATGAAGGAAAGGGAAGTAAAGGCAAAATGAATCCTGCAAGTCAAGATGCCTTCCATTGCTAACTGAAAACAAATGTTATGGATACACATGAAAGGAGTAAGTGAAAGGAATACAATAAGTTTGATAAACAGATGACACAAAATGACAAACCACATGACAGAGGACAGCAGGATACTGCACAACAAATGGACCAGATTTTGTTACCTCTGTTTGTGCTATTGTCTCCATGAATAGTGGGGGTTCCTCTGTTACCGTTTCAGGCTCTTTATAATCTGCTTCCCCATATTCATAGTCATATTCGAATAAATCTTCAGTTGCGTACTACATTACAAATGGAAAAATATCAGGCATTTCTATGTTAGTAGCAACAAACTATATTAGCGATACTGGAAAGCATCTTAACCTTTACTTGGGAGTAAAGTTTAAGGGGATTAAAGCAGCATGAACAATTCAACATAGTTACTTATTCTAAAGCACTTCTCAAGATTTCTTATTTTCTTTTTTGTAATACAATACCAAAGTAATGAAAAAGCAAGTACTGGTGACCATAAAATGGTCCATTAAATGGCTGCACTGACTAGTCAACTAAAATGTAAATTATGGAGCGTTCCCACTCTCATTTAATGAAACCATATATTTGTATATTATTTTATGTACAAATAAGTTGATAGTAAAATTTTTCTAGCTGGAGGGAGTCCTCTAGCTCCATAATCTCAGCAAAGAGGTAACATATTTCCACAAACTGTGATCTCTAAGGTACATCTACACAGCAGAGCTAATGTCAAATTAAGCTGCACAACTTCCATAGTTTAAGTCAAAATAGCTTAATTCGGGCTTTGGTGCTGTCTACACAGCAGGAAGTCAAAGGAAGAAAACTCTTCCTTCAACGTCCCTTACTCCTCATGAAATGAGGGTTACCATAAGTCAAAGTAAGAAGTCCTCCAGCTTAACATTATTTCAAAATAAAGGCTTGTAGTGTAGACACACACTATATTATTTCGGAATAACTTCAGTTATTCTGAAATAACGCTGCTGTGTAGACATACCCTAGAAGTGATGCTCCATTTCCACTACTGACTTGTCATGTCCTGAAGAATAATATCTGGAAAGCAGCAACTTGAAGTGGTAACCAGAACATCCTGGGATATGATGGTGTCACCCTATTAAGTAAATAGCCTGAACAGGAAAACAGCTACCTTCCTACTCAAGTCAGAAGCTCTATTCCCCCAAAATTGCCCAGTACCTGTATAGGTATGTAGTATATGGGGAGAAGGACAAGGATGCCTCTTGGACCCCCAATACTTCTGGCATCTATACCTGCAGTCCCTATACTTCTCTGAATCCAATCTCTGAGACTGGATAGTGCTGCTCACAGCACTAGGCATACCAAATAGGATAGTGGAATCAAGGGGTGAGCTGGTAAGTAATATCCATTTCACTCCTTTAAAGGGAGTAGCAATAGATATGCTACTCTTATATGCTGGGGAGCTCTTGCAGAGGCAGCACAACTCCATGGTTCTCTCGATGTCAGCCAATGCCTTTAAGTCACAACTACATTAAAAAATACGGAATCTTAACTACTGAAAATTTTTGTAGCTCCATTGATTTCAATGACACTACAAGAATTTACACCAGCTAAAAATGCGTCCCAAATATTTTAAAGAGCAATTAGATTTAGAATTAGATCTTTATTGGTATGCCTGTGAACCTAGGAGTCAGGAATTATGGCTCTGGCACTAACTCACTGGGTCAGATCATCAGATATAATAGGGAGCCACTTGGCATAGCTGGGGAAACAAGTCAGCTCCATTAAACTATGTTGTACTCTCCTTGTGCCTGGAGCTGCCTGGGATGGGTTTGCCCCACACTGTAATTTAAAGCAGCCTCCTGACTACAAAAAAACTCTGGGAAGTTGTAATGCCCCATCAGGAACCCTTATACTGAATAGGTACTACCAAAGTACAACGTATTCCTGCCACACTTCCACTCCTTTCAATATGATCCTTATTTTAGAGAGTCATGTAATTTAGGGGAAAACTTTTCAAGACTCTCAGTGGGAACCAGGTACCCACCAGGTACGTCCTTTGTACCTTTAAAAACCTAAAAAAACCACAGTGTCCCCATCTTTAAAATGAGGAGAATATTCTCCTACCTCAGTGGATTGCTGAGATCAATTACATATATTTATAAAGGGCTTTAAAGATTTAGAAAAGTATTAAATGCCATAATCATTATGAAATGTATTGAGGTTTCAGGAGAAATTGTTGGCAGGACTAAAACTATAGACTCTGTGTCCCAAAATAAGTTGCATTATTTGGCCAAAAGATGCTTGTTTACCACCTTGGGATGCTAGCCAGTCTCCTTGGTTATTCGTCTTTCACCTGAAGACTTCTTAATGAGAAGAAAATACAGAGAAGAGTTTATTCTTCTCCAGTAGTATGGAACTGATCCTAAAAGTTCCTGTGCTGCTACAGTCCCCTTTGGCTAGACTTTTATCATTTTATCACTGTTCAATCCTAACTACTCACTGGTGTTTAAACAAAATGCATAATCTTCTACTATGATCACCAATTTTGTTATTGATATTTCTATATTTTGAAATCAAAACCAAAACCACTTTGAACTCTTGCTTTTTCATTAAATAAAATTATTGTATTGAAAGTTTACAGATATAAAAAGAAAATAAAGATTTTTCTTAATTATCATGCAATTTTTACTTCCATACGGGAACAAATAAGCTCCTGTTATATATTTATGTGATATATTGTTAAGTATAATCCCATAAAACTATATTTCATGTTTATAAATAGCACTTTTGAAAATATAGCATTGATTTAGTGAGGCTATGCATGTGACTTAAATTGTTATAATCTAGTGTAGAGCATCCTGTCTGTGGAATATTTTTGTGTTTTTAATATACCCATTTGTCAGAGACATACACTGTAGTTACGTCTACATTGGCGCGCTTTTGCGCCAAAGCTATGCAAATGAGGCTTAGCATTAGAATATCACTGAGCCCCATTTGCATAACTAATGATCCGCCATTTTCACGGACCAGGCTCTTGCGCAAGACGAGGCTGTCTACACTGGCCCGTCTTGTGCAAGAAAAACCCTTTTGCGCAAAGCCCTTATGCCCGAAAATGATCGGCATAAGGGCTTTGCGCAAAAGGGTTTTTCTTGCGCAAGACGGGCCAGTGTAGACAGCCCAGTCTTGCTGAAGAGCCTTGTCCGCGAAAATGGCGGATCGTTAGTTATGCAAATGAGACTCAGCGATATTCTAACGCTAAGCCTCATTTGCATAGCTTTGGCGCAAAAGCGCGCCAATGTAGACGTAGCCTGTTTGAAAAAAAAAAACATGCTTTAACTGTCTCAGAGGAATGCTCCTATTGACATCCTCTATTTGCATAGGTTAAGCAATCAGAATTTGACTTCATTGATATAGTACAGAATAGGCATCATTTTAGACTAATGCATGTAAAATATGTGTGTTCTTCCCCAGTTGTCTCTGGATAAAGGTACAATTCTTTTTCCAGCAAAATAAATTGAAATATTTCAACTTTCAGGAGAGATTACAAAGGTCTGCACATCCCAGAGATCAACTATGATGGTGCTCCTTTTGTACAGACAGGGAACTGGGAAGTAATCAAAGGCAGTTGTTTAGGCTCCAGCAAAAACAGCTAAACACAGTGAGTTCCTAATGAAGAACAAACCCATAATCAGAAAAGGAAATTGTATTTTGAAGTGTCTAGGAGGCAATTCACAGCCATATATGAGAAGAAGAAATACAAACTGCATCAAAAGAGCCCTTTAAAATATCAATGGATCATAAATCCATAAAAATGGTATGTTCATCTTCTGCCAGTAGGTCCTTGACAATTGTACTGATATGGAAGGAAAAGGTTCTGTCTTCAAGGGAATACAACAAATCAAACTCAGTCACACTCATGGGCCAGCCAGAGAGAATCAATCACTTATATTTAAATGCGTCTGAAGCCAAACAAAATGGGTCAAATTTATCCTGATGAAATTTCCATGGAAGTCAATAGAGTTATGCCAGGAATGAATTATTCTAAATGGCATTCATGCAAAATCCAAGGGGAGGGTAATCAAAGATGTTTAGGGAAAATACTATTTCATCAATAGGAATTTAAAAGAAAAAAAATCATTGGGAATTTGTTCAGTTTAATAATTGCCCAAAGGAAATATATTAACTGTATGAAATAAGAAACACAATGAAACAGAGAAGTAGTGAATAACAGCATCACAGTGAAATGGAAAGACAGTAAGCAATAGTTCTCACTTCTCTATTCATTTTGCACTTTTAACAAATGAAATGTAATTATGTTTTGCTTAGTATTCTAGTTAACTTACAAATGTTGATACAATTGCATTCCTGAAGGTAAAGCTATCAGGCTCGTGCCAACTCTGTGGTTACTAAAATTATAAGAGCGGGTTATAGAACGTTCTTCATAGACCACAAACTCAAAAGAAACATTGACTGAAAAAGAAATCTGTGCCAAGTATGTTAGTATAAAAAAGGAGCATGGTGAATAAATTGGTATTTATATTAAATTGTGCCAGAGGCACAGTTTGAAAAGCCAGATATTTATGAATGAGAACTAGAAAGCATGGATACGTGGAAGACTCTATTGCATCATGCACAATCAAGTGGAAAATATTTTACTTTTCCAGGTTTGTGCTTTATTCCTTTCTACTAATGAAAATGGAACCTTTCTTAAATATGCTCTATTCTCACAAAAACCGAGGCATGTTTGGTCTACCACTGGTATATAGACCCACAAACCAAAAAGTACATGAGCAGATGAAAAATGTAGGGTGTAAATTTTCTTTCCTGGTTCAGATTACCCTTAAGCCCATGGAAATGCCTGTCTGTAGGCTTTTTGTGATATTATGGTGCTTCAGAAGAGCATTCTAGAGTGCAGCCCACAAGTGAGGAGACGTGGGTATTATGTGACACACATTAAAACTATAGGAAGGCTAGTGGGAGAATTCAGTGACTCCACCTTTCTTGCCTTGCACACAACTGCTTCCCCTGTAAAATTCTGAAGATGTTCTCTACACAGCCAGTGGAGGGAAACATGCCTTCTCCCCAAAGCACAGAGACAGCTACACCAAGAGTCACAGAGTGCACCATCTGCAATGGATATGCCCCATCATACAGTGATTCTCCCTGTGATACAATCCCTCACTGTGCTCCCCCAGGAAAGTGTGTCTCTGCACCACCTCCTACCAAAGATATTCTTTAAAGTTATGATGACCCCATTGAATGTCCTTTGCCCACCAGTAGAAACTATAACTCACTTCAAGAGATGACTGATGCCTACTGAAGGGGGAGTCACTATTTAAAGGTGCCCCAACATCTTGAGTTCCCCTCTCATCCTTAGTGGTTCCTCCCTGAAGCTCCCAGTAGCAAAAGTATCTCCATGAAGTTACCAGCTGTTCCCCACTGACTCTCCCCACTTCCACAACTCCCAGCATGCTGGCTTGCCAGCTACAGCAGCTGTCTTGCAGAGAGAGGGCCCAGCAGCATCATGTGACTGAGGGTCAGCAAATCCTGGCAAAATCTGGGGGAGCACACAAATCCCCCCTCACCGAATTATTCCTTATTCTTGCAATGGAGCTATATGTCAGAGAAATCACTGATCAGTCAAAAAGGGATACATTTTCAAACATTTCCCAATGTTGGGTCACTCAGTTTCTGAATGCTCAGTTTATGGTACCTGGGACCTGATTTTTATTTCCAACTAACATCAGCTAAAGGTAAGAGTACACTGCATGTCTGAAGGATCTGGCACTATGATATCTCAATTTGGATACCAGAAATCAAATATATTAGATAATGCCTGTCTTTGAACATGCAAGCCCAAATCCCCAGAAATTCCATATATAGCATTATTAGTGAAAGACTAAAAGTGATAGTCCTCTCCAAGTTTTTCTAAATGTAGTCAGATTTGTACTCAATTGTATTTGTAGTGAAAGCAGTTTTTAAAGGTCTTGTCATAAAACTGAGAATTCCCTTTTGTCATATTCACACTTTCACACTTAGTTTCACACTTAGTTCATATAGTTTCACCATTTTAGAAAGGCTGAGGTTACTCCTACATAGATCAAAGAAATTACAGATGTAGCCTTTAGGTCATCTAGTTCTATACTATTTAGGATTTATGGACTGTGATCTGTATCCTGAATTTCATGTGCAAAGTTATTGGCAGCTGCCACAGAAAGTGAGCCACAGATGTGATATGCTTTTGCTGGCACAGTTTACTTAGATGGCATGCAGCTATCTTCTGGACCAATTGGAGTTTGTATGTGGCTTTTGAAGATAATCCCAGAGAAAGTCTATTGCAAGTGTGAAGATTGGAAAGAGTGATGGTGTGGATGACAAAAATGAATACTGTGTGTGAAAAGGACCATAATTTTCTTCTTCAGGTATTAAAAAAAAGAGAAATTTTTGGTGGACTCAAAAAGTCTAGAAGCATAAATGAATATTGAAGATTGTTATTGTGGGTCACTTTGACAATGGTCAGGCAAATGCCCTCATTTTTTGAAGTGTTTATAAGCTTCCTCTGATACAGAAATATCTTCACAGATGAGGAACTCATTTCCGTATTGTACAGTTGGAGATTTATCAAATGGCTTTCCTCCAGATACACATTGAAAGACATGTTAAGGGCTTTATATGGGTCTGATGAAAAAGAGAAGTGGAGATGAGTTTCCTCAGCACACTGGGCACCATGGAATTTATTCAGTCCAATATTAATCATTATTATTATCTTCCCCAGTGATTTTGCATAGATACTGGCAAGGGTAGGAGTAGTGGTATCTGAAGTACAACTAGGATCACCAAATGGAACAACAGTTGGAGCTTCATACAGAGTTTCAGATAACAGTAACATTCTAAGCAAATGCAATTTTCTTTTGTTCTTTTCTCTTGCACTGTAAGACCACCAATAGTTACAGCAGATCTATCCAGTGATAATGACTATTGCACATGGGTGTTTTCATAGAATTCCAGTGAAGAATAAAACCTGCTGTCCCTTGATGGGATAAAATCTTTCCATTATTACCTCATCTTTTCTTTACCAGAGAAAGAAGGTTGATTATATTACACTGGCAGATTATCATGAATTTTCAGTTAAATAGATGCACTGTTTTCTTCATCAAATGTATTTAAGGGACACTCTAACAGTGGTATGCATGACAGACTCTGACTGCCTTGAATATTCTGAGATGAACTTTACTTGAAAAATGGATTCTTCTGCTGTCAGTCTGGAAATTACTAGGAAGTTTAATTTTTTATCAACTGAAAATGATTGCAACATTTATTTGTGAAAAGACAATAACTGGAGACAAGGAACAATTAATAAATCCACTGCAAATAGGACAAAAGTCAAATGAAAAATGAGAGACAGGAATACATATTGTTGTATCAAATTAGTATATCTCTAGAGAGTCATTGACCCCATCTGGCTAACTGAAGAGGAACCAAAACCTCTCTGAACAGTTCAAGGAATATTAGCATTTTATAACATGAAATTAAATAGTGAAAGGACACCAAACAAAATAAGAGATAATTTTAAAAAATCCAATGGATATAAGCACAGGTGGCAGCAGCTGTCACTCCTATGACAGATGGTAAAGTTCTAAATGTGAAGTATCTAAAAGACAATCTTTATGTCACATTGTCTAAGTAATGCACATGGAGGAGATGAAGGTGCCATAAATAAGCAGATTACCATCAATGGTTACCAATTTTTTTTAAATCAGTTGCCTTAAAAAGGCTCCAATTTTTTGTTCAGAATTAGAAAGTTTGTTATCTCTACCACTTGCTAATTAACTAACTGTAGTTTTCAAAGCATGGACAAAGATCCTATGCTAGATATGAAAAGTGGCCTCACCCTATTGCATGGAAAACCAGATTTTCTAATCAGCAAAACAGGCAAAAGAAGGTAGACAGAAAGTGAAAAAGAGTACATGAAGTCTTCAAGCATGTACTTCATTTCTTCCCAAAAAAACCCGATGAATTTGGGACAGGTCCAAAACAAACAAAGTAGAGCTCCCTTTTGGGAGCAAGTTCTACAGCACAAGTCAGACAGTGAGATTTATTAGAATAATCTTCCAAGGGAAGAAGTGAAACCCTCATAACAGAGGCCACTGAAGCCTAGCCTGGATACTATACCAGAAAATATATTCTGGGACCAATCCAACATTGCAGGCAATGGAATAAATGGCTGAATAGGCCTTTTTCTTCTCTAATTTATGTAAGGTGGCTGTAACCAGCCCAATGTGATTTAGCTGAAATCAAATGTAATACATTCTCATCTAGGGTTTAGGAAAAGAACAACCAATAGCAGACACCAGATTAATCAAGAGAATAGAAAATGCAATTAGTAAATTAGCCATGACAATAATGTTTCCCCATGAGGGAACAGTACATTTCAGTTGGTATAACATATATTTTAGATAGTTTAGGACATATCAGGAAAGAGTAAAATCAACATTTCCATAAGACAGCTTATTTTATGTGTTTTCCTCCATAACAGTTTACCCTAAATGGTACACAGAAAAGTCAATTTTTTAAATCTTGATTTACTAGGATGAGGCCATGCAAGAACTGTTGAAAATGAAAGTTATTCCTGTTCCATTAATCTCAACCATAGTATTGCTGACTTTTTCTGTCATTATTATTTCAGATGCCCAATATTACATTTAAATAAATTCATTAACTTCATTGGGGCTTTTTACATGAACAGCGCCACATGTCTGAACTCTTAGTTGCTAACTGGTTGTGTCCTTTTCTTCTCAACATAGTGCAAAACTTCTAGGTACCTAAAAATATTATTTTATTTATTTATGTATTTATCTATTTGCTTAAACAAGATAAGCAAATAATTTATTTATAATTACCAAAGTGTGACTGAGAAGTCTTAACAAAAATAAATGAAAAAGACATCAAACTCTGAGAGCCACTGAAGTTACTGAAAGGGATCCCATTGACTTCAGTGGGCCTTGGAATTGGCCAAGAATTCTGCACTTATGCTATGACTACACTGTGGAGCTATTTTGGGATATCTCTGCTATCCTGAAATAGCTATTACTCATCTTAAGAGCAAGCCCATTATATCAAAATATAATGGGCTTGCTATTCCAACATCCCTGTAAACCTCATTGCATGTGGGTTAAGGGAAATTTCAGAATAGCACCTTATTTTGAAATTTGGCATTGTGTAGACAGTGCCAAATTTCAAAATAAGCTATTTCAAGGTAAGGGTGCTGTGTAGATGCAACCTAAGTGTCGAACAAGTTTAAAGGTCTCCACTCTGCATTCAAAGGGAAGTGTAAAACTATTTTAAACTGGACAATCCTTTCTCAATCTGTGAGATTATGTTTGGCTGTAAAAAGGTTTATTAATTATATATCTATAGTTTATGGTCATAGATGTAACTCAAGGGTATGTCTACACTTGCTCCCTATCTCGAGATAGGGATGCAAATGTAGTGTACCGAAATTGCTAATGAAGCACGGGATTTCGAGAGAAAACCCTTCTCTCGAAATAACTGTTCAACCTCATTGTATGAGGAGTAACAGTTATTTCGAGAGAAGGGTTTTCTCTCATAATAATGCTCCTACACAGAGCATTTTATTTCACAATAACGTGATTTCAAAATGTCGTCAGGACACGATTATGCTAATTAAGGATGGGATATTTAATCCCGAGCTTCATTAGCAATTTCGGTACACTACATTTGCAACCCTATCTTGAGATAGAGAGCAAGAGTAGATGTACCCAAAGTGTGTATTCATGTAGGTTTTACAGTTTTAATAAAGGGATTTATACCTCTGATAATCTAAAAGGGAATGTGAACTCCCAACAGCTGCTGCTGCCGATAGCCTCCAACTTTTACCTGTGGTGTAGTATAAAATATGATAACTTAAAGTATTAAAACAATAATTTTATATTCATTATGATGGAAAGCATGAGTTCACTACCCTGAAAATATAGCATATATAACATATAGTTTCATATAGCAAGTGTTACTGCCTTTATAAATGATGTTTTATGATCTAATAATTCAGCAGCAGCAATCACAGCCAGTAGGTACTCACACTCTTGGTTCAGGCCTTGAGCATACACATGACTTCATTGGGACTCTTGTTGGTGAAAGGTGTACGAGCGACACATGGCTGGACTGGAGACCTAGTTTCCACCTGGACAACTTTTTGGGCCTTACTAGCCTTAATAAGAAGCAGATTCTGCTTTGGAGGATAAGGTGGTAGGGATGCAGGGCACTGATCTATCACAGAAGTCCTCCTCCAGTAATAACTTAAAAAAAATCAATCCTAACTCCAGCTGTTCAAGGGGTGTGTTAATTAAAAGAAGAGTGTCTTATAAACGAGCAGTTTGATTTCTAGTGGCTTCTATAGCTTTTCCTTCTCGGAAATATATTATTTCTTGGCCTGGAGAGTGATGTTAGGTGATAATGTAGTTTTGCACATATCTGGTACTTTTTAAAAAAAAGTTCAAAACACAATTTCAATTTACAAAAACACCAAGAATTTGAAGGACTCTTGGAGTGCATCTACATAGCAGTGTTATTTTGAAATAACTGACGTTATTCTGAAATAACACAGTCTGCATCTATACAATAAAATGTCAAAATAATGTCAAACCTGCTGACTTCTAATTCCGACTCCTGTAACCTCGTACTCCATTGTACGAGGAGTAAGGCAAGTCAGAGATAGAGTACTCTTCCTCGGGCTTCCTGCTTTGTAGACAGCTATTTCAACTTAAGCTACACAACTGACGTAGCTCAATTGCGTAACTTATTTCGGCTTTAGCTCTGCTGTGTAGGAGGGAAGGAGATTTTGTTGTCTAATTGTATTTTTAATGTGACTATCTTAATTAATTTAGTTTCAAAATCCATCCAACTAGACTATGTGTAACAGAAGCCATTGGTGGGACTTGTGTGGCACATACTTTTAAAATGTGTGTATATACATTAGGAAATGAGATTGCAGACAAGTGTAGTGGCTTCCCCAAGAAAGCAGCTCATGACACTGATACTTCCCTTTCACATACCCAGTGCCTCTAGGGACCTAACGGATGAGCGTTTCAGCAAGTGTAGCTACACTGAAGTCTAAGAGATATTCTGATTTACACAAGCAGAGGCTCTGGCTCTTCATTTTTAATTTTCTTCTGGCCAACTTCTAGAAAGCCTGCCACGTATAGAATTAACATAGATTTTTCACCACATAAGGAAAATAAAGTAGCTTCACTGATGAAATTCATGACTTTATGTAAAAAAATAATAATCTTCCCCCTATACACACCACATTTTCATTTCTATTGCTGATCTACCTTAAACAGCACCCATGTCTTTCATAGAACCATTATCTGTCCCACATCTAAGGATGTGTCTGCAATACACCGTTATTTCGAGATAACTAGTGCTATTTCAAAATAACAATGTGAGCACCTACACAACTTTTCTGTTATTTTGAAAGAATTTCAAAATAATGGATCGCTTATTCTCAAATCTGTAAACCTCATTCTACAAGGAATAATGTCTATTCTGAAATAGCCATTTCAAAATAAGTCTGTGTAGACCCTTCACTGCTGCCATTTCAAAATAGCCTCTCACCAGGGCCATTCTAAGTTATTCCTCCCCTGTGCGTTCTGGGGCTCTAAATTGAGATAGAACATTTACATTAGGGAAGCCTGCCTTGGAATACTTTTGAGGCTTCCCTGCAGTGTAGACATGCTATTTTGAAATAAGCTATTTCGGAGTAACTATTCTGAAAGAGCTTATTTTGAAATAACCATACAGTATACACGTAGCCCAAAAGGGGGGCTTTTAACATATTATTTTCTGCTATTTATTGCTTATTTCTCCCTAATGAGAGGTCACCTTTCTTCTACCTATAACTTACAGAATATCAGCAGGAGGCTTTCTTCTTCAAACAAATAATAACACCAAATGAAATTGTTTCATATATAAGAAAAATCCTGACTGCTGACTGGCTGCAAACAGTCACAAATGGAGGACGTTTCTAACATTTACCTCGACTTAAGTCAGTAGCATCGTGTGGTTTGTGGTTTGAAACGAGGTTAGCTAATTAGCTCACATAAAAATGAGGGCATCTTGACTGGCCACTGCCAAGTTCAGTGAAAACCATGTCCTTCTTTTCATTGAATGAGATAGCATGTGCATTTTCTCCCATCTTGATGGACTAATCAGTGTAAAGTCTTTTTTCCCCTCTTGGACATCTAATTTCTTTTTTTTTCCTTCTTCTACTAGAATGCTAGTTTCAAATGAAAAAACAGTTTCATTTTACAACTACTGGCTGCAATGGAAAGCTTTCTACACAAATCCTGAGACATGTATTCAGAATGTCTTTAATATACACATGCTGAGACCCTCAGCTAGTGTAAAGCAACATAGTTACCTTGAGTTCACTGGAGCTATTCCAATTTATACCAGTGAAGATAGCCCACAATAACTACCTGTTTCTGTGAACTGATTGACCCTCAAGAAAATATGATCTAGTCTGCTTTATTCTTCTCAGTGCCTACCAACTAATAGAGCTGGTTGAAAAATTCATTGGAATTTTGTATGTACATACACATACCTGTACTCACTGACACTAAATTAATGGTGATTGCCTATCTCCTAGAACTGGAAGGGACCTTGAAAGGTCATCAAGTCCAGTCCCCTGCCTTCACAGCAGGACCAAGTACCATCCGTGACAAATTTTTGCCCCAAATCCCTACATGGCCTCTGCAAGTATTGAACTCACAACCCTGGGTTTAGCAGGCCAATGCGCAAACCACTGAACTATCCCTCTCCCTCAGATTTTTGCCCCAAATCCCTAAATAGCCTCTGCAAGGACTGACCTCACAATCCTGGGTTTAGCAGGCCAATGCTCAAACCACTGAGCTATTCCTCCCCCACTGTCTCTGGAAGTTTCATATACTCTAACCATCCAGTTTTCCCAAGAGCTGAGAATTCACAGCTCTTATTCACTTCACTAGAACTGAGGATATCCTACCCCTCTAACCCTCTAAAAATCTGCTCATAAATGTACAAGACGACTATAACTAGTATTGAGTAAGCAAAGATTTACTACTCAGATTGCTAAATTTGAACTTCATGATGCTGCATATTGCAAAAAGAGTCCATTTAAACTTCTGTTGAATATGCTGGTGCTTAAATGCTATAGGGCATGTCTATACCAACCCTTATATTGTCAAAATTCTTGCCAAGCAATAAAAGTTTTGGTGGCATAAGCACTAGTATGTACAGCACTATGCCAATGAGAGACTTACTCCCGCTGACATAGCTATCACCGCCCATTGTGTTGGTTTTATTATGTTGATGGGAGAGCTCTCCATCAGCATAATACATCTTGTAAGCTAGCACTTGTAGATATGGGCATAGTGATAAGCACCATAGAAATGCCAGAGAGAAACAAGCATGTAGTGCTCACACATACACCCCTTGTAATCTCCTCCTTTTCTTGCCGCAGGTCCAGGACAATTAATGCTCTTTAGCCATAATTCAGTGTTCCCCAGGTAATATATATCCATCCACTAATATGCACTAAATTTAGTAATACATGACTGATTACTCACCTCATCAACCTGAGGTTCTTGAGCTTGAGCAGCATTGGGCACAGGGGAATCACAATCTGGGCTATAATGCTCACAATAGTCATATGCTGCTCTGGGATCAGCTATAATCAACAGCTGCTGGATATCACCCTGCAGATCAGCAAAAACAGATTAAGTTAACAACAACAAATATTAGCATTTCCGGTTACAAAACAAAGCAGGAGGGGTAAAATATACGTCAGATGTTTCATTATATTCATCCCATGACATTTAAATAATTTATAGGTGACTTAATTTCAATTTAGACTTTTTTGCCATTAATCTCAGTGAGGCTAGGAGTGCATTCTAGAATTTTTGAACAGTCATTTTAAAATTTGTTTTCTTCCTCTTGTTTATTAATGTTAGTTTTCCAGTCATTGAGCAAAAACATGCAATCTAAGCGAAAGTTACATCCCACTGATCATAACATAATCAAGCGAAACAATTTGCAAATAATCAGTAATCCACACACTGTGAGAGTATGTCTACACTAGCCCCCTAGCTTGAACTAGGAAGGCTAATATTGGCATTCGAAGTTTCAAATGAAGCCCGGGATTTAAATATCCTGGGCTTTATTTGCATCTTCCTGTCCGGATGCCATTTTTAAATCCCCTTAGTCCGAACTAACTGCACGCGGCTACACGCGGCAGTCAAACATTAACTCAAACTAAGTCCTTAGTTCGAGTTAACTGTTACACCTCGTAAGGACTTAGTTCGAATTAACGTTTGACTGCCACGTGTAGCCACGGGCAGTTAGTTTGGATTAAGGGGATTTAAAAATGGCGCCCGGATGGGAAGATGCAAATAAAGCCCGGGATATTTAAATCCCGGGCTTCATTTGCAACTTCGAATGCCTACATTAGCCTCCCTAGTTTGAACTAGGGGGATAGTGTAGACATACTCTATCAAAATCAAATTATTGTCAACTTAACATCAGTTTCTTGGAACTCTAAAATAGAGGACATGGTCTTGTGGTCTCGTTTGGTGCCACTAAATACATACAGCTCCCACAACTGTTTATGGGACTCAACAATGCATTTTAAAGGAAGAATAAAATTGCTAAAATATCTGTAAAATCATTAAGAAATACATTCTCAACTTATTAGGAATTGATCTTCTTTTAATACCAATGAGCAAATAAAGCTCCTCTTTAATGTTTTAATCTAATTTTTTACACTTTAATTAATTCATAGTTGGGCCTTTCACTCCTCCCTGATTAGAATATAGTTCAATAATCAACCAGAGAAAATGGGTATACAATAGTTTTCCAAGCTTAAGATTTCTTGACTTAATTACATTTATGTATATGTATTGCTTCTGTTATTCTACATGAACGCTTTACCAAATATTGTGGATCAGATTTAAGACCTACGTTTATTATATCAACTGGACTAGCTGTAAGTCTTTGTTTGAATATGAAGCGAGGGGGCTGGAAAGGTACAACTCCTGCAGTATCTTTTCATGAAGTTTCCATAGCTGGTCAGTGGGAACGACTAGTCTAAATTCCTAGGATTTAATTCAGGGAACTTCCTACTGCCAGCATGAAGCTCAGCATGCAAGTGATCAGCACTGCAATTCTAAGAGTTTCATCATAACTGTGCTACAAAATGGAGAAGCGGAGGGCAGATGAAATCAACCCCAACCATGGGTCTTTTTCAATGAGAAATGGAACTACAATAAGTGATATGCAAAAATACAATATGGAATGTATCAAAACAAACAATCTACTGGTTAACACAGAATGTTATTTTCTTACCTAGCTCTAAGTATAATGTGTAAAACTAACATCATGCCAGAAAACATCCACTACTTTGGATAGCAAAAATAGCATTGCTGAAAGCCTGCATAAGAATCATTTTGATCATTTTTCATGGCAAGCTTTCTGATTTCCTAGTTTACTTCTTAATGTACTGACATGATTTAAACTACTTAAACAAAATTTGTCAACATTTCCACTGTTAAATTCCAATTTTCATACATTTATTATTTAGGCATAAATATAAACTTACTGAAATTTAGCATAAATTCTAGATTAAATACCATAAGTGCATTTATTTCCTGGAAGAAAATGTAGGGGTTTTTGTGCTTCTATTTCTTGATATTTTTAAATGTGTACATTAACAACATCATTTTATTCAGTTTTTACAAAAATGAAAAAAAATCCCATACTGGTTTCTTTTGCACATTTTGTCAGTAAATAACAAAAAAGAAATAAACAATGACAATGCAAAATTTACAATCTGTGAAAATTCATATATCTCAAAGTTTCCATGTACATATTTTTGACTAAATTAACAACATTGTGTGGTACTGTTTCCATATAAAAGACAAAATTACTGAAAGTAAATCCTCAAAATCCCTTCAGCTCTTCGTATAACTTTAAAAAAAGCTTTGGTTTGCTACAATATTTATCAAAGCATTTAATATATTTATATAGTAATATGCAAATTATGTAATATATTATCTAAGCTGATAGCTTTAGTTAATTGGCAATAACTGAACATGCACCTCTAATCTGTGTACTTTTTAATGAAAAAAGTTTTATTCAATGAAACTGTATTGCATTAACTTTATAGGCTGTCAGGTCAGTTGTCAGAATAATACCATAAATAATGTTAAAAGTATACTGGTAGATTCCACAGTCTAGCAAAGAGACATGTGACCTCTCATCCCAGATCTGTTATTAACCCTTTAACGTGATAGAAGATAAGACTCCTAATTTCTGTGCCTCACTTTAACTGTCTGAAGGATGGGTCTATTAATGTTTCTTGATCTTTGTAATGTACTTTGAGATCCACATATGAAAAATATTATATATTATATATATTATATATTATATATATTATAATTATATATGTGTTAATTATTTATCAAACTTATTTTTAAGGTAAACCCCTGGGTGCAACTTATACCTGTGAGTGGCTGTGTCTAGTCAGTGTATGATTAGTGCTTGGAGATCCCATTACTAGGTGTCCCTGGAAAGAGTAAACAGTTGTTCTTATACCCTGCTGCTGCTCCTGTTTTGCCTCAGCCAGATCAATACTGAATGAGTGAAAGAAGGAGCAAGCTAAAGGGAGAAAGCAAACAAAGGAGCCAGTTTTGGTGGGAGGAACCCAGTTAGTTTGAGTTCTATGAAGACGCTGGCCCTTATTCTGCTGGAACCCAGCCAGCATTCTCTTCCTTGGATGAACCAAAGGTAAAGACTATGAAAGAGTCCCTGGTTCAGACTGCTTGCTGTAGACTAGCCAGCTGCTTGCATTCTTGAGATAACCATATATACCAGCATATACATTGTGGCAGACAATTGTGAGTACCTAAGGGAAAATCCCAGAAGCCACTGTCTATTTAGAGAGATAATTATATTTAAACAACCCCATTGGCACAGGACAGCTGGTAGGCTGGTTATTGCTTTGCACTGGACTTACATACCACAGAATTTTGGCCCAGGACTGTGGTGTACAACTATACATTTGCAAAAACTCTCAGGTGGTTGTTATTCTTCAGGTTAGATTCCTGAAGATTCTCCTGATCTACTGACTGCACTTTCCAGCACTGTCCATATCCCAGCTATAGGTCCATGTGAAAGGGGAGCTAGTAAAACTTTTAGGAAGCATTCAGTTTCCACTCAGATAGTGAGGGCCCCACTCTGAAGTCTCAGGATGAACCAGCCAGTAACGTGGGTGGTGTTGATAAACGGCTTTTATGGGGTTTTTTTTACTGCGACTTACCTGCTCCTTCCCCACCCTACCCCCATGCTCCAATAAACACATTTCCTTTAGTGGTTTGTGATAGGATGTAAAGCTGCTTTTGTTTATATATTACTGTGTGTGCTGGAAACGCTATTCAGACTCACAGTTCCACTTATTACTGAACAGATGGCACCACAGATTGGGCAACAGTACCATTCCAAACTACAAACTCAGACTCCACATGCACATTCAATTGCTATTTCATCTGGCATCTATAATCCAAATGCCTTAGTATCATTAAAGTAAACAGATTTGGGTGATATTTTTATAGCTATTTATCTGACAAATATACACTCTTTATCTTTTTGAGAATTACCCAGAAGGAGACTTTGATTTGCACAAATTCCTTCATTGAATGTAAATGTCTGTCTTTATGAAAACATCTGGTAGCCATGTGAACAATCTATAAGTATTCTATTTTCCTACACTTTCAAACCAAAGTCCCTAAAGTTTGTCTCCTAATGGTCTCATTTTCAGAATTGGCTGAGTAGCCATAATTCTATTTGAAGTTAACATTAGCTATGGGTCATTGACACTTCTGGAAATCAGACTCTATACGGAGGCAACTAAATGATCTCTGTGTTATGCCATCTCTGAATAAAATTTTCAGGACAAAAGGTGAGTATCATAGAATGATAATATGAGAGAGAGCACAAGAGAAAAGAGCTACAGAAAGAGTTGCAGAAGTAGAAGGAAATGTACCAACCCATGTGCAAACCTTCTGCTTCAGCAGGAAGGGCAAAGGCTGAACTGCATAGTGTGTTTAGTTGTATCTAAAAGGAGTTTAGATGAGCTAAAAATTTAATATCAGTCCACAGGAAAGGATGCAGAGTTTACTGAGACAGACAATATGGTTGCTCTATGCCATTGAGATTCTCATTCCATTTAACAGTTTGAGTGGCACTAAAGTCACATTTGTGCATAAGTTTCTTCACAATTTGAGCTCATTGCTTTAATTCAAGCAATTCTATCCATGAAAGGACATACAGATGATATGTAAGAATATTTTCAACTCGAGAATTTTGGGGTCTTTATTGAATCAGGCCTCCCTTCCCTCTTCATACAGGATCTGATCTTAGAAATGGATAGAGGATGGCATGAGGACTGTTTTAGTTTGTGTCAATAATGCTACAATTTTATATAAATTTTCAAATGCTAAATGGCATAGCCCAGATCATATTATAAGACTCCAGTTCAGCAAGGCACTTAAGAATGTGCACAACTTGAAACACACAATAGCTCCCTTGAACTGAATGGGATTACAGATATGCTTACAGTTAGGCATAATCTTAAGTAATTTGCTGAATTAGGGCCTATAGCAGTATCAGAATCTGTGCCTCATGTGTTATGTCACAGTAGTTGATTAATTAATCTCCAATGACTCTCAAATCTACAGTGGGAATAATGGTACTTACATGATTGTGAACATCTTAATACCTTTGTATTTTGGGATTTGGTTTGGACCTATCCCAGCTGGGGCACAAGCACTGAATCTGATCTGAAGCTCCCAGAAGTAAACAGAAGTGGTCTTTGAATAAGCCCATAGTCACAGATTGGAAAACTAAGATACAGTGCGGTACCTGGATGGCACTATAATCTAGGGGATAGGACAAAATACTAAAAGTCAACGGACCAGGATTCCAATCCTGATTCTGATACTGAATTGTTCTATAAGCTGTGTAACATCACTTAACCCCTCTAACCTCTATTTCCTTCTATGTGAAATAAGGATATTGGTATTCATTTACTAACATGGTTTGTAATCTGAACAATAAGTGCACTTTATCATTGAAGTCAGTGGTAAAGATGTCAATAAATAGAGAAGCTTCTCATTCCCAACCCTATATTTAGTTCATATGACCTTTGGGGTCTCCTCCACTTCTTAATTAAAAGATAACCCAATACCTATATATTTAATAATATTTTGCACAAAAATATCAGATACAATTTTTCATTTTTCACTGCTCTAATTTCATTCTCGGTTTGCAAACTCAAAAATAGGCAAATCTTGACCAAAATATTCCCTAATGTAGCTGTTTCACCTAGCTCTCTAGAACATTGTGTTTCAGAAAAGTAGCAGTGGCCATCTTTCCCATGATCTCCTAAAGGCTGTTTACAGCTGCCAGTCCTGACTTTTCAGTGTTCTGTGCTTTTATTTAGCTCTAATTTATCCCTAAATGTTTTGTAAGAGCCCAGCAAGCAGTGGAAATGTTTGGTAATGCTTCTAAGCATAAGCATGGTTTTTAGTTTTTATCTACTTATTTTCTTGTGCCAATAAAGTAAAATGATGTAATAACACTATCACTTTGTTAGGAAGAGAACTGATAAGCTTTGGCTAGGCATAGGCATACATAGGGTATGTCTACACAGTAAAGTTATTTTGAAATAACAGCCGTTATTTCAAAATAACTTTACCAGTGTCTACACAGCCAAACTGCTATTGTGCTTATTTCGAATTTGGTAAACCTCATTCCACGAGGAATAACACCAAATTCGAAATAGCTAAATCGAAATAAGCGCTGTATAGACACTTATTTCAAAATAGGGGGCTCCAGCCTTTCCCAGGGTGCCCTGGTGGCCACTCTGAGCACAACCAAGAAAACTCCTCTCCCTCCTCTCTCCCCGGAGCCCTTAAAGGGGTAGACTCTGGCCACAGTGCCTATGCCAGCTCCAAGCCTGCCAGCCCAGAGCCAGCAGTTGCTGCACCTGACCCAGTGGCACCAGCATGAGCCAGGCAGACCGTGCCAGCCAGCCCTCCACCACTCTCCAGGACCAGCCTGCCAGCTCCCAGAAGCCTGCTAGGGGCTGGAAAAGGCGAGTGGCTGCCTGGTCCAGTGCGGAGATCAGGGACCTAATTCGGGTTTTGGGGGATGCCTCCAACGTATTTGATCTCCACACTAAATGAAGGAATGCAATCATCTAGAGGAGGATAGCAGCCAGCCTGGCCACCAAAGGCCATATGCGAACCTAGGAGCAGGTTCGCATGAAAATAAAGGAGCTGTGGCAGGCCTATGCCAGGGCCACAGGGGGCAGCCCCCAACCAGGGGCAGACCCAGACTCCCGCCCCTATTTTGATGCCATGGACCACATCCTGGGGGGCAGTACGATCCGTGCCCCCAGGTGGTCATCGACCCAGGGGCAGAGCTTGCTGCCTCCTGCTGCTCCAGCCCCTGATGCCTCCCCGCGACCACTCCTCCTTCCATTCCTTCTCCCCCTCCCGCTTCTTCCTCCCCACTCTCCCCACATCCCTTTAAGCACAGGTCTCAGATAGCCTCAGGCAGCAGCCACACAAGGTAACTCCTGACCTGATACCCTGCCAGAACTGGTTCCAGCTGACCTTAAATGAGATTCAGCATCCTATCAGTGTGGATGCACTATTTTGAAATATCAAAACGCTATTTCAAAATGCATTTTGTGTCTAGATGTGTTATTTCAAAATAAGCTATTTCAAAATAACCCTGTAGAGTAGACATACCCCTGGGGGTTATCAATATAGTCAAACATTATTAAGCAGCATTGCAAACATTGTTCCATTTATTCGCCTCAGTGAAATAAAAATAAAATGAGACCCACTCGCTACAATATTGACCTCCCATGTTCTGAGGCTGCTGGACTAGAGAGGTTCAACTTGTAACTGCAAGGTGTGAATGGGCTCAGGAGAGTTGGGATGCTCACATGAAACAGTGATCTAAACAGAATTTGGAAATGAAATTACAGCATGATTAGACAGTTGGCCTGAATTCTGAAATAAGTAAAATATTCTTGGATGATTCTGTCATGGGAAAGTTAATTTTCTTTATTTTAACTGGGACCAGACATTTTAATATACAAAAATCTAGAAATTACTTACATGCCTATCTTGCATATCAGAAATTCACAGAGAGCTTCCCATAACTACAGGTTAAACGTTAGAGCTAAAATTTGCCTTTTGGATGTATATTCTGCATTCTCCCCGACCCCCCCAAAAATCAAAATATACTTATTATGTGTATCTAAGGATAGGTTTTGGATCTTATCATGATGAACTGGATGGATACCAGAAGCATAACAAAACTAGTGCCAGAAACAATATAAAGAGGACCCTAGAGACACAAATATCTTTGATTTTTATATACCAGAAAAGGTATAACAATTCCAAGATGCATTTTCAAAATGTTCTTCTAGCAGTAGAATCTTCACTAAATCACCAGATACCCTTAGGCTCTGGATACCTGCCAACCTCGTCTAATTAGCTGTTTGACAGTAAAAGCATAGACTCCAAATAACAGCAGTCTAGACAGCCTGGATATTATTACTATAGAATTTAGAAAAACCTGCTGCAAAATTCATTTAATCTTTCTGCAGAAGCCTGGGGGATTGAAGAGTTCCAATAGCCTCTAATATAATATTCCGTCACCCAGGTGCACTGCATAATATAGCTACAGAAAGATATTTTACTAAAAGCCTGCCAACTTGAAGCACTGTGAAAGCAATAAATTATGAAAGCAATAAATTGTGAAAACAAAATTCTATACAGGCCTAATTTTCCATAGAATATCCTCTTGATGCTGAAACCCCATATTCACACTAACATACTTTGAGCTTTAAGAAAAGGTTTGTTATGTGATAATACATTTTTTTCATTTTTACAACATGGGACAAAACTGTTCTTAGACCTTATATCCTACATACAATTTGCTGCTTAAATTGATCACTTTATACAATCAAATGTGGCCATCTTTGGATAGAATACAGCAATTTCTTAAAGATGCACAGCAACACAAGACAAGAAGTAAAGGATATCATATGTAATTGAAACTGCAGGGGGAAATTACTGTGGCCCAAATTGGAATTTGTTCTTTTGTAAATGAGTTTTCAGGAACCCAATTTTATTTCTCATCCAAACATCTGCACCTCACACATTGCCCCAGAAACAAGTGAGTATAGACATCCAGAATCATAGAGTCACTCTGCCCTGTGGCAACCACATCTGTAGCACCATTCATTTCTTTGGAGTCCTCTCTCCTGATGAGATCCAACCCTGAACCACATTCTGTTATACGAAACAAAACTTCATAATAAACTTGTAATTTAGGGGCAGTTCCTCTTTCCAGGCCCCAGCCTGAGAAACTAATGAGCAGTAATTGATCTCAAAGAATTGATGAAAAGAAAACTCTTCTTTCACCCAGGAATGGATATGCTCAGTGGATGCTAAACAACACTGAGACCAGGAGTAGTCTGCCAGACACCCGCGGCTCAACAGAGAAACGGACACATGCATTTCAACATTGTACAGGAAGGCAAATCCCACTACCAAGTTCCTTTATTATAATGTGTATGGCAACTTCTCCCCAAACCAAATGTGACAGTCAACTCAATCTCGTGCAAGAATTCTCCATGGTTAGATAAGTAATCCCCTTTCACTGGCTCTCATGTTTATTTTTCTTGATTATATGAGTAACATAGTCACTGTGTGGTTACTGCTGCCTCTTTCCTGAGCCTTCCACATTCCACAGTCATCAGAGTGATTGTTTGTTTTCGTTCATCTCTAATTATTTTATTCTCCTAAAATTCTAGGGCTAGATCATACCCTGCCTTGGGTAGGGTGTGCAGTGGAGTTGCATCACTCAGAAGAAACTCAAGAGAAGGACTATGCCTCTGGCAGAATTTTTTTCCAAACTCTCTGATGTGCAGGGGGTGAATGCAGGATACCTCCTGGGATCTGGCTCTACTGTGTGAGCCAGTATGGGGGTGGAAGGGCAAGAGCATGATCACACGTCTTCCTCATACCCTTTGAGGCAATGTATCCCACTGGCAGTGTCTGGAGGCAGCACATCCAGTTTTTTCCTAAGCATGGAGACATGAGCATAGAACATGCAAGTGCAGGAAAGGATCTTGTGCTTCTTCATTCCTACTCTATGTGCAAATGGGCCGAGGGATCATCCAGACTTCTGAAAGTTAATAATTGTGTGCAAATTAATAATATACAGTTTCAGTATAAATATCCTTAATCTGCATTTAATAAGACAGTGTGGTTTTGATTTTCAAGATACTACATATTGGGCTACCATGCTCCCAAAAAGATATATTTATAGCAAGGCTATATTAACCCCCAGAGAAAGGTTTCTCCCTATAAAATCCACAGGCTACTAGTGTAGTGATCCTTTCTATTCAATGGGGCAGAGCTGAGGTAGGGGCTCCATTTCCTTAATACAACTACCTGATAAACACCTGAAAAAATGTTCTATTGTTATCTTTGGCATTCGTTGACTGAGTAGGAAATCTAAAATTATCTGTTACACACACAATCATATGATGGCAATATATCTAATGTGTAAAACTTACTGATTTGATGTAACGTTCAACATTATTGATATCAGACTATTTACAATGCACTGAATGATAAATACTTTAGCTGCATACACAGTTCTTGGATTCTTGAGCAAATGCAAACTAATTCCAGATTTCTCAAAAATAAATTTGATCTCTACACAATTACCAGAAGTCTGACTTTCTTCTTTTCTAAACAAGAGGAGGGAGGGTATAGTCAAAGGAAAATATTTTTTCTTTGTCCATCATTGTTTGAATCTGGAAATATACCAAACAAAAAAAAGTATTATCCCATTTACTGAGAGGGAAGAACAACAATAAAATAACCAAATCCTATTCTTTTGAAAAGAATGCTTCTTTTTATTAGGTGCCTTTGAAATGAAAGAATTTTCTTTTCTTCCTTTCATAAACTGAAAGCTGGCAGCATTTCCAGTTATCTATAACATTAGGGTTGTTTCTAGACATTTGTGCCCGGAATCTATTACAAGTATTTTTGCTTTATGTTCCATTTGTTTTTATACATGTGTTATTCAGCTGTTTGATGTAAATGTTTGAAGGAAAGCTGATCCTTTTGACTGAATGCTATTTAATGAGAGTGACTTCACAAAAAGTGTAACTGAGAAAACATACACAGACTAAATGTTGTTCTAAGAAACCCATCTCTAGGAATTAGAATGTGGGTGCAGCTAAAATTGGTATTTTCACATTCTCCTAGATAAAATAAACTTTAACATCTAAGGGCTACATTGACTTTATGCACAGTCCTAAGCAAGCGATGGTACATAAGTGGCACTAATCCAAGAGTAACCCCTGGAGGCAAGGAGGCCATGTGACCCAAAAACACACTTTGCTTTCTTCTGGTAGTAGTAATTTACTGCTGATCTAAAGCAACATGATATTAATGACCCCTCCACTGCACTCTCTCAGCTATTCTGGATAACTAGCAGGGGACAGAGCCAAGGTTTTCTCCATTCCATTCCTTGCTGCTCCGTGGAGTGGGGAAGCAGGCAAGTAACCTCCTTTGTTCCCATGCAGCTGGGCCCAACATCTGGCTATTCTACATGGGAGCATAGGAGTGATTCTGATTCTCCTACAGGAGCTCATAATGTAAATCACACTGTAGCCCCATGTTATCAATATCTTACCATTGGGATAAATCCACAAATATTTAAGTTTTTCTTCAAATGCCTTCAGGATTAGGCCCAATTTTTGTTTTAATTAAAATCAGGTTAAAATCCTGTATCAGACTCTCTACCCTTTATCATCAAGGACTAGGCCTACTCTTGCAGAACCTCTGCAAGCAAAATTCCCACTGGCTTTAAACTAGAGTTTTATATGCAGCAGTATCAGGCCCACAGTTCTTACCTATAATGTAAGGATTTGATGCATGATCCATCAATGTGAAATTTACATTATTTAGAAGGAAAAAAATCTCTATAGGGAAATCTCTGCATTAAGACTGTGTTAGTTAATGACTTATTATAAAATACCTCTCGTTCACACCAAATATACTAAATGAAGAGTGACAAATCCTTAAAGCTGGCAATATATTAAAAGATCCCTGCTATTTATGAAATATTTAAGCTACAGACACACTTCAACAGGCATATTTCAGTATTTTTATATCAAGGCCATCAACTGGTCACTTGTTTCTTGTTTTCTTCATTTTTTGAAACAGTATTATTTTCTAAGTATAGCCCTGAAATTGCCGTTTACAAATAAAAACAAAGACGCTGTTTTCAATGAACTCATAAAAAACTCCATCTATACAATATTTGCACTGATCTGTTAAGTCATCCAAGAATACTATGTTTAGCCGATTCATAGACTTTTAAGGCCAGATGGAACTATTATGACCATATGGAGTCATATCCCGCATAACAGAATCCATAACATTTTCACCAAGTGTCCATGTATGCTAAGAACACAAATAAAATGCAAAAAAATGGCACCCAACCTTGGAACCCGCACTCAAAAAAACAATCTTTACTCTAGAGAGCAGATGACCAGAATGGCATAGAATAAAAAAGCAAAATACATACATACATAAGGATTAGTCACATAAGTAAGATTTACAGTATTGTGCCAATAATTTGAAAAGAGATACTTTCAAATGTTATGTGTCGACACAGAATAGAATCAAAGACCTGGCATCTCTAACAAAAGCAAATTATAAATGATACATTGCACATAGATTTTGAGTTTAAAATTTACAAATATATCATAACAAACAACATGTTGTGGTGGAATCAGAGAGGGAGCCAAGACCAGAAGGTCATCAAATTATTCCTTGTCATATTACAAAGCAAGAACAGCACAAAAACATTGAAGAGCACTGGGAGAAGAAAGGGGGTTAAGGACCAAGGAATAAGACAAGAAAGCTGATTCCCAAACTCCATCAAATGGCTGCTTTACATATCTTTGAACTATAAATCATAGAATCATAGAATTATAGAACTCTAGAACTGGAAAGCACCTTGAGAGGTCATCAAGTCCATTTCCCTGCCCTCATGGCAGGACCCAGTACCATCTAGGTGATCCCTAGATGTTTATCTAACCTGCTTTTAAATATCTACAGAGATGGAGATTTCATAACCTCCCTAGGCAATTTATTCCAGTGTTTAACCACCCTGACAATTAGAAAGTTTTTCCTAATGTCTAACCGAAACCTCCCTTGCTGCAGTTTAAGGCCATTACTTCTTGTTCTATCCTTAGAGGCTAAGGAGAACAAATTTTCTTCCTCCTCCTTATGACTCCCTTTTAGATACCTGAAAATTGCTATCATGTCCCCTCTCAGTCTTCTCCTTTCCAAACTAAACAAGCCCAATTCTTTCAGTCTTCCTTCCTAGACAGTCGCTTCCCATTCTGTATGTGTGAGATGGATTGTTCCTTCCTAAGTGGAGTACTTTGCATTTGTCCTTATTAAACTTCATCCTATTTACCTCAGACCATTTCTCCAGTTTGTCCAGTTCATTTTGAATTATGACCCTCCAAAGCAGTTGCAACCCCTCCCAGCTTGGTGTCATCTGCAAACTTAATAAGCATACTGTCTATGCCAATATCTATCATTGATGAAGATATTGAACAAAACCGGTCCCAAAACTGACCCCTGCAGAACCCCACTTGTTCTGCCTTTCCAGCAGGATTGTGAACCATTAATAACTACTCTTTGAGAATGGTTATCCAGCCAGTTATGCACCCACCTTATAGTAGCTCCATCTAAGTTGTATTTGCTTAGTTTATTGATAAGATGTGGGACCGTATCAAATGCCTTACTAAAGTCCAGGTATACCATGTCCACCACTTCTCCTTATCCACAAGACTCGTTATACTACCAAAGAAAGCTATCAAATTGATTTGACACAATTTTTTCTTTACAAATCCATGCTGGCTGTTACCTATCACATTATCTTCCAGGGTATTTGTAGATTAATTCCTTAAATACTTGTGCCATTATCTTTCCTGGCACAGAAATTAAATTGACTGGTCTATGGACCAAGGAATCATAAAATAATCATAAAATAATCTAGCTAGAAAAAAACAACCACTTTATCTTAAGTGTTTGTTTACAGTGGAACAAGCATGTTTTCTAAAATATTTCACAAAATAGTGACATTTCTTGGGGTTCTAAATGAATTCACTACTTAGCAACCAGATGGAAGGAAGAGTCAGGTATTCTCCGCAGAGATACTCCAAAGCCCAGCTAAAGAGCCACTGTTATGTCATATCACAATACTTAGTTCTAGCTTATAAGTGTGTATACAAGCCGAATCCACAGGGACTGAGAAATGCCCTTTCAGAAAACATCAGAATACAGGATGTGTTCTAATGAGTCAAATCAATTATCCATCAAATCCTGAATCTTGCTGCTTGATTCCTAACAGGAAGTGAATTATTCTACAGAGTACAATGGTCAATTGAGCAACAGTGCTTGTGCAGGATTAAAGGCAGTAGGAGACAATCCTTCCTGAGCTCTGCAGTATTCAAGTCACTGAAGGCTAAGATTTGATTATCTTTATCTAAAGGCCTATTACATCAAGTTGCTGAGTGCCTGTGATGGGGATGCCTGTCGCACACAAGGCCTGAGAGGAGAGAAAGGGACAATTAACCCTGTGACAGGCTGTACCTGAGACGAGTCAGGATGGATAAGCTTTTAACTGATGATGTAGCCCAGTTAGCAAGGGGCAGATTAAGTTGTTATGATACTAGAAAGTGGATTGTAAGAAAGTGGTTTCAGTGTGGAGGGCTACAGTCATGCTATGAGCTTAGGGAGGGAAAGGAGGAAACCAGGGGGAAATAGATTCTCTGGCTGGAGAAGATGCCAAATTAGGACAAAATAGGAAACAGCTGGAAAACAGCAGCAAAGTTTGGAATAATACAGATTTTGGCCACTGAACTGAAACCCAGAGTAGTGGGTGGACTGTGTTTCCATACCTGCCACTGGGCGACTGGCACGGAGGGTATGTCTAGACTACATGGCTCTGTCGACGGAGCCATGTAAACTAGTTTAAATAATCTCCATTTAATTAAAATAAAAATGGCCGCCACACTGTGCCGACAATCAGCTGATC
>JANRFK010004893.1:22612986-22623639 GCA_030068395.1 Apalone spinifera | reverse complement strand
TCTTTAGCGATAGATCAGCCTCTAGACTGCTGCTTTTCTCCGACAAAGCTCCATACCGGAAAAAAGTGGCAGCCATTTCTATGCTAATGAAGTGCGGGATATTTAAATCCCCACTTCATTAGCAATTTCGCACAGCCTAATCTGCATCCCTCTGCTGGCAGAGGGGTGGCTTCTAGACATACCCTCAGAATCAAAATCAAATTAGGAATTAAATCAAGCATTTCTTTTTTATGACAAAAAATCATGCTTACATGCTTAGCTGAAGTAGTTATCAAGCATTCTAACTACTCTGAGGCTTTGTCTACACTGCAAGGTTTTTGTGCAAGAAACTTTTTGTGGAAGAGATCTGCAAAAACTCCTTGCGCAAAACCATGTCGACACCTGAAAAGCGCATCGCAAAAGCGATGTGATTTTGCACAAGAGAGTATTCACACTGTATGGACATTGTTGCGCAAGAAAGCTCTGATTGCCATTAACACTTGTGCTTTTTCTGATAGGCTCTTTTTGTGCAAGATACCCGTGTGGAGCGTCCACACATGCCTTTTTTCACAAGAGCTGTAGCACAAAAATTAGTTATTCCTTGTGGGGAGAGGAATAACTCTACCAGCAAAAGCCCTCTGTCCTGTCGATTTCATTTTTTTGTTTGGGTTTTTTTGCAAAAAACGCACTTGAGGTGTGGCTGTTTGTGCAAAAACAACTGTTTTTGCACAAAAACCTTGTAGTGTAGACATAGCCTTAGATTTATCAGCCAATTTTATTTACCAGATAAGTTTGAACAATGGCAACAATACAATGATTAGGTAAATCATTATCTGTTGTTGTGCTGTCATTCCTTGAAAATGAAAAAAAAAATCCCATAAGTCTATAAGACAGTACTAATAGTATTAGTATTAATTTAGAATACCTTTATTCATAATTAGTAATAGTGTATAATACCTTTAAATCTGTGAGTTCAAAGTACTCTATAAGTATTATGTAATGAAGCCTCAATACCCTCCTCTGAGGCAGGTAAATATTATTATATTGAGTGTTACAAATGGGTAAGCTCAGGCACAGAGACACTAAATGATGCTTCCAAGGTCACACAGAGAACTTCTGTATTTAACTGTTTGTCTCTCTTTGACCCATAGCTACTAAAAAGACACCCAAACCTAGAGCTCATCTCTGATTGGGGGTAAAGGAGACTGCAACATGAACTTTGGCTTCACTAAAATGGGTCTGCTCACTTTTCAGACCCCTCTTAAACATCACTTTTTTTTTTTTTTTGGTCTGTACTCTATTATGAAGCACTACAACATAAATAGTTAGATACCTACTGGGCCCAGTGGTTGTGGACTTTAACACATTTCTCCAGATTAGCATGCCACATAATGCACTGTGGTATTTGCACATGCTTCCCGAAAAAGCCTCAGAAAGAATTTTTGTGTTATGGTAGGAGAATTCCAGTCCTCTTGGATGTTTTTTTCAAAGATCCCAGACTGAGCAAGTTCATTTCCCTTCCCTGGACAAAGATTGGGGGGGTTACTTTGCTCTATAATTGGGGTTGAGGGGCTAGGGAACAGTGGGTCTTATGGAGCAGAGGGAAGCACCCTACAAGTGCCTTCAGGTACTGTGCATATCCCCCAGTCATGACAATGAAACACTGATATAATTCCTAGAGTGACATCTTGAAAATATTGCATCCTAGAAAGAGAATCACATTGATGCCTAATCAGCATCTTATGGCTCTGCCATGGCACTGTTCACAAGAACTAAGGGCAGGAGGAAAATTATAGTAAATGGACTGAAAATCATACTAGCTTTTTTCTGATAAATGTTTAGATGGTGGTCCAGGCATATTCTTTTTCACAGAAAGCATTCAATGCACCATGTCCCAAGACAAGAAAGAAATAGAGAAGTATGAGGAAATCCTCACCCCTTTTGAAATCAATGTCAAGCCACCCACTGGGGGTTTTGGGCCAGGATTTCACCCTGAATGCTTTACAAATATTGTGTTGGGTCCATAGGTTGTTCCAGGGCTCAGTTTATTGAGTGCTACCTGCTGGATTTTTATAAATATTTTCTTCTGAGTTGTTTTTATTTTAAAAGTGAGTAGCATGGTATTTTTGCAAATAGATTGTTCATTTTAAGCCAGTTTTTTCCCTCTCTCTTTAATGGACTATTTCCCCTTGCATGCCGCAGAAAGAAGAGTTCAAGAGGTGGAACAGCAGGGTGAAACTGAGTGCTCCCATCCTTGTTCTTATCCAGAAATCCTGCAGATGTTAAAAGAAAAGCACCTAAACCGAAGTTGCCAAAGGCAATTTAAATTTATGTGCCAACAAACAACATAATGAACATATTTACTCTGGCATTCAAGAACAAAATGAGCAGTTACTACTGTAGCTGCCAAATCTAATAGTGATTCTACAGTGTCATTCATAAAAAAGTTCAAGTTAACAAAGGAACTATTCCCCCAAAGGAATGTCTGGACTCTAATACCCTTCTTTGGCAAAGAATATCTATTCTGTGCTAATGGCCCTTAAAGGCCAATGATACAATGTCCTTCCATGAGTTATCAGTCACCAACCCACTGTATTTGATTAACAATGTTACTCTACTAGTAGTTCCTACCCACTTCATTTCTGCACATGCCATTTTTGGATTCTAAGTCACTGTAGACAACAGAACAAATGAAAAGGATGGATTAAAATATTAGCTTTAACTATGTGGTGCAGAAATAACACTTTCATAATATAACTAAAGAATTTTGCAACTTTTTTTAGGCTGATTAGTCAAGATATTGCGTTCCTTACTTGTGTGGACTAATAATTTATTGTGCTCATAATCCTACTACTTATGTTCAGTTAACTATATCTTCAGTTGGATAGCTCCATTGACTTCAGTGAAGTGCTGTCATTTTATATTAGCAGAGAAGATATAGTGTAAAGTGAGGAAATACAGAAGAATGGAAGAATATGAAATATGGAAAAATCTGGTCCTAAATGTTTTTTTTCTAAAATTCCTTTTATTTTCCTATTTCTAATAAAAAGAGGATTAATTCTGTAAATGAAATGCAAGATACATATGAAGGATCCAAGAGAAGTTTCTCGTCTAGATGTGTCTGTTGTTCTGAGAACATACTGATGTATTATTAGTGGTTCTGGATAATAAATGCTTGAAGATCTATACAAATCCCATATATTGACCACATCACTACTCCTTTAATAGGCAAAACAAAAATATTTTCCTTGCCCATATTTAATGTGTATGCTCGTAAGCAAATCCACTCAAACTCTGCTTGCATGTGGTGGAATGAAGATTGAAAGATGATTTTGTGTGTGTGTACGTGCACATGCATGCATGTGTGTGTTTAATAAAGTGCAACACTTTTGTTCAAGTGAAAAAAGTGGCAGCAAAATCACAGAATTAAAGTTTGTTTTCCATCCTCCTAAAAGCCAAGGAAACTTTTTACACAATGTGCTTATTTCATGTCTAAGAAATCAGAGATGGGATGGAGTCACATTACCTGTTACCCACAACTAACCATGTGTAGTCCCCAAAATACCAAGATACCCTTACATAATGTCAACCAGATGGTACTTCTGGGAATGATTTTGCAACAGCCAACCACAATCAGCATTTTTACCACAGCAACATAACTCCAGGAAGAATTGTTTTTAGTCAGTTTCTGGCACAGAAGTACGAAACTTAGGAATGCCGTTCACCTTATGGATCTATCACCAAATATTCATAAAATTCCCCCTGATAGAATGATGAGAAAACCAAGTAAAATTACTTAGGCCTCTTCTGTCAGTAGTACACATGTTGCTCCCATTACTATCAATGCAAAGTATGAAGTCATAGCAATGGAAGAATAGGCCTTTTAGTCTAGGAATATGGCCAGTCATATATTTTCCTTCTCACCAGTACGTATCAGTTACCATCCCACCTCAGAAGTTTCCCACTTAAACAAAGAAGTAATATTTGTTTTATTGTGCTGTTTGGTTCAGTTTCCTTTTCTATGCACTTGTAAATATTTTTCCATACCATTATTTTTGTAATCACTGTAGTTGTAATATAACAACTCCAATTATATTCTGAATTCACCAATATGTTAAACCATATACAGTAAAACTCCAATAGTCCGGCATCCAATAGTCCGGGATAGCTTTAATGGAGTTACATTAGCAAAAAAGTGGTGAGAGAAGAATCAAGCCCCAAATATTTGGCAAATGATTTTTAAAAGCACTCTGCCTGCCCATTTGATTGGCAACTTCCTGCATTTGTACCTAACTGGAAAGCAGGGGCATCTAATGATGCTTCAGTAGTTAATGGGCATGGGCTCTGTGCTGTGCTACAACTAGCAGAAAAACACAGAGACTAAAAAAAACATATCAGGAAACACAGAAAATGCAACCTCATGGTGGGAGAGTGGAGTGAACCCTTTAAGGGTCTTCTCCCTCAAGAATTGGGAGTGGGTGGCCAAGAATGGCTTAGAGCATCACCCTGAGCTGATGGGACAGAGATAAGCCATTGACCCATGCACACATGAGGGAGCATATATAAATCCTGACCGTCCAGCGTGAGCCCATACGTATGCCTAACCAGCAATTTCCAGCCCTGAGATTAGGGTAGGGCTGATTTTTTTTTAATTTGGTCTTCTATAGGCATGGTGCTAGTTGCCTTTTTTAGAACTGGGAAAGAATGTTCCCTCACCACCAGATTGGGCAAGACAGTATGAGATAAATATTTGTTTTGCCCCCAGCAGCTCAAGAACCCAATAAGGTAGGTCAGAGGTAAGATTCAAGTTGTCACAATTTTCCAGGTGTCCAGTGTTGGTACTTATCCAAATAGGAACCCAGTTCCCTGAAAAAATGGATATAGATATAGACTTAGAGAAAGGCATCCCCTACAGAAGTTGAGGAGCAAAATTGGTTTTCCTAATGCTTGGTACACCAAGGAGGCATCCCCCATTATCCAGCCCCTTTACCTCATAGTTTGGGGGTAATAATATGGTCCCAGCCATGGGATGGGAAGAGCTATGGAGAGGGGTAGGAATCATTGCAGTTCTCCACCAGGTTGAAATGTTTAAGGAACAAACAGTGATCCACATGCATGAAGTACTGTGGATTACTTCCCAGATGAGTTAAATAATACAGCTGTGACAAATTGAACCACAATCCTTTTATGTTGTCTTTCTTTCTGCATGTCTGGTACAATAAGAAAACACACTAGGAAGCTGACTTTCTGATAGACTCACCTGGATACAGTTGCTTTGTTGGGGCACTGAGCTGAGCTTGTTTTGAAACTCTGTATGCAACATCTGACCCCTTTGAATCTCTTCTGTTTGTGCAAAATCCTGCTGTTCTTGATATCCCTTCAGGTGATTTGTGAAATTCTAATGCTTTTAACACATCGACTGATTCAGCTGAAAAAAGAGCAAAAACAACAAAAAAGAATTATTCATATTGTAATGTTACAAAAAAGGAAAATAATTTCATTGCTAAATGATATCTATCCTTAGAGTGGCTACATCAAGTTTTGATTTATTGCAAGCTAGTCTTACAGTAAAATATTGTTTCACAGGGTCATTCTCTCATCAAATATCTAGAAGCCCCTTATATCCAGTTTAAATTAGTTAAAATCAGATTTTTAACAGATCACTTGCTAATTGAGATTTACTATTTCATAAATAATGTCAGAGATTAGGAGTCCTGTGGCACCTTATAGTCTAACAGAAGTATTGGAGCATAAGATTTTGTGGGCAAAGACCCATTTCATCAGATGCATGTCACAAAGTGGGTCTTTGCCCATGAAAGCTTATGCTCCAATACATCTGTTAGTCTATAAGGTGCCACAGGACTCCTTGTCACTTTTGCAGATCCAGACTAACACGGCTACCCCTCTGATACTTGACTCAGAGATTAGTGCTCACAACACAGATTACTTTAACACATGAATTCCGATCAATGGAAATGACTTAATGAGCTTTTCATATATTGGACCAACACTTAGCTCCTAGACATAACCGTCTTTGATTCTTCATACTAATATACATTCTGACCACATGTGACTGAAGCCAGTCCCTCTGCCATCTGCCCCATTTAGGCCGCCAGCCTCAGCCAGCCTCCCATCCACTGGCCCCTTTTGGGCTGCCTGCCCTGGCCGGGCTGCCAGCCCTACTGCCATTGGCCCTGGCCAGATTGCTGGTCCTGCTGTGATTGCCCACCCCAGCCCGGCTGCCAGCCCCACTGTGCCTGCTCCCACCAGCCAAGCTCCTGACATCACGCTACTGCTGGCCCCACTGCCACCATCCTCAACATGGCTGCTGGCCCAGGCCAGGCTCCTGGCACAAGCAGGGATCTTGACTGCAGTTGCTCCTGCCATTTGACTCCTGGCCACCAATGTTCTCTGGCCCAGGAACATCTGTGGTGCTACCAGACCATGTATGTTGTCAGATCAGAGAGTCACCTTTTGTATAGGTTCAACCTGTATTTGCATAAATGTTCACCAACAGCAAACAGAAAGGTTGAAAACACAGTCAAACTGAAATTCTAGTTAGAATCACTGAAATGTTTGTGAATATTTTCCCCCGCTGTTTGCTTGGCTACAGCCAGTGTTGCCTTCGGTTCTGATTTTGCTTTAACTTAGCATTTCATAAATCATCCTATCAGTAACACATGTTAGTTCATTTAATACTAAAATAGTTCATTTTATGCAGCTGATTGCACTGCCAGCATGAAGATAGATAATCAAAAGCAGTCAAGTGTGTGGTCAAATCTAACTTTATGGAACTCCAGTTCTGGACTTTCTAAAGGAAAAACATTCCAAAGTTTCCGTAATGAGATGACAGAGTATATGACTCCTTTCATCTGGTAATACATTTTGTTACACTTGCTTTAAATAATTCAACCTCTGCTATTTTAATCCTCCACCAAGATTATATTATTATTAAAAAAATAAACAACATACTGATTGTTTATCACAAGCTAATATATCCTGAAAGAACTCTTAAATGTATTCCTGCTATAAATAATAGATACCTGTTCTACAATTGCATGAAACTAAATTTAAGCATTGTGACAAGCTAAGTTTCAACATTAAATAATCAAAATCATTGCAAAAAAAATCTTAAAATACCAGATTAGCTCTGTAAACCTTTGTTTGTGCCTTATAAATGCGCTCCTATTAATTTCAATGAAAATGACATATAGTCACTGAACTTTTTTATGTGGGAGACATGCCAATGCACTTCTCTGACTGTAAAAGGGTTGGCCAAACTGTTTCTCGAATAACTGATTGATGGGTTTTTGCAATGCACATAATGATAGAGCTGGTAGAAATTTTGCAGAAAATCAGTAAATATGAATAGTCATTCAAATTCCAATTGACTGCATAGTTCAGCTAGTTTTGTGTCCCTATTTTTGTCTGTAGACATTTCCTTTGAGTTCTTCTTTATTACTCTTTGGGTAATGGCTGCTTATTGAATATCTGAATTGGAAGGTCAGCAAGAATAAACATCCACAATAAAGGAGCATTCATCATTTGTTGTTCTGCTGCTTATAAGGTGTCATTGAGGGATCTGAGTGACATTAAAGTATATAGATGATCACTCACACAGCAAACAGTCAAAACCAAATACTTTTCATACAGCCCAAAAAATAAAATTTATTTCCACAAACCATTAGTCAAATAATTTGGACAGCAAACAGAGCAAGCTTGTTTGCAACAATTTGCAAATAGTGAACCTTACATAAAATAAATAATTTGGCCATTTCTAATAATGACATAGCAGTTTTGCTAAATAACTGTAGACTATGAGTAACAAATTATCCTTGTCTAACCTATTGCATATTTTGGGATGACCACCACTTTGTCTGACATAACAGAAAATGCAAAAGCAACTGATTACTAAGGTTTAAAAGAAATGGTAATCCAGAATGAGATCTGGAAGTTCCCTTATAAGCCTACAAAAATGTATAAAACTTAGTGTCTCATTTATCCGGCCCTATGAATCTTCAAGAGGAAATCTATTTATAAAGAATCTGAAAACACCATGAACTATGGAAATTGCTGAGAGATAGGGTGACCATATTTCTCCATGCCGAATACAAGTTACTGCTGGTGCTTGGAGCTTCAGCTCTGCAGGGGAGGTGGCACTTGGGGCTTCAGCCTCACAGAGTATGGGAAGGGGGCTGCAGCCAGCACTTGGGGCTTCAGCCTTGAATGGGGGGAGGCAGGACTCCGACCCCAGAGTGGTTGCGGGGAAGAGCCACTGGCATTGGGGCTTCAGTGACTAAATCTCCAAGTGTCGCCAGCTCCCCGCCCACCCTGTGCCACTGCAGGGATGAAGTTCAGCCCCGCAGCATGCAGGACAGGGAGGGGAGAGGAGCTGCCAGTGCTGGGGCTTCCATGACTGAAGCCCTGAGTGCTGGCGGCTTCTCCATGCCCCTGCTGCAGAAGAAATACAGGACAATGTGCACTTTTTTTTTTTAAGTCAGGATTCTGGGAACAGCCCTTAAATATGGGAATGTCCTCGTAAAAGTGGGACAGATGGTCACTCTACTCAGAGATGTGGTGGAACTTCTGTAAGCAAGTCCCAGTCTGTGATGTACAAGACAATTGCCACCTTAGACAAAACTTCAATGTAGTGCTCTACTTCACTCTCTAGAACACAGGTTTTCAAGCTGAAAGGGAATGTCCTGGCCAGGTGTATGGGGAAAAGGACACTTCTGATTTTCTGAATGGGGCAGAGAGTGATGTGGTAAGTCTTCTGATACGTCAGTGCTTATTGGTAGACATGTTTGTCCCAGACCCACGCTGTAGCACCGCTCACTTTGGCACTGACATTCCTGTCATGATGGAGGAGCAGCCTGGCCAACTTTGAATGAATGACGTTTTAATCTGGCACACAGGGTCACAGTCCTACTCAGGTTTGGTCCCAAAACCCCTCCATCAAGACTGAGAGATGACTTGGCCAAATTTGAGTGAGTAGCATGGCTACCTGGCTCACAGGATCACAGTTTATTGAGCTGAGGTTTTCCACTGGAACTTCCTTGTAATGGGACCCTGTGCAAGTACCCCAATTGCATAAGGGCTAATTTGGCGCTGGTTGATATCATTCAACACTTCCCCATATGAGGAAGACTGAGATACTAAAGATCATCCAAGTTTGTTCCTTGTTCAGTTTGGACTGATCTTAATTTTTCATTACTTTCCATTGCATCAATAAATATCCGCCTGTGACAGACCAACTCACTAAAGCTTCCTTAAAGGATCTCTTACTCAATGTGACTTTAGATGTTACTCTTTTGGTACAATTTTTTCAGCTACCATTGAAATTAGACAAGGTTTTTACTAGGCAAGGGAGTTTATTTAAAATTAAACACTGTCTTATTACCTCTGCTAGGAGAAAATATCTAAAGAAACATGTAAATAAATATTATGTAATATCATGCTAAGGCACCCAGTATAATTCAGGGCTTTCTTGGTGTCTTGGGATGGCACTGTAAGGAAATGGGGGCATGACCCTTTTTGGAGAAACTATAATTGAGCACACAAAATTCAGATACCACATAGAAAATTTGGTTCTATGGTTGTGGGGGTGAACTGACAGAATAAGTACAAACCTGCACAAGTCCCTGGCCCTGCAAATGGATCTGATCACACAGCACCTTATAGCCACAAAAAGTCCCATTGACTTCAACAGGCCCTGCATGGATTAAGCAATCACATGCAGTCAAATCATAACTCAAGGATGTACTATTAGAACAGAGCTTCACATCATAAGAGGCAAATCTTGGCCCCTGAAGGCTCAAACCACAATGGAAAATACAAGTTTCCATAATGCTGGTTACCAAACAGTAAAGAATTCAGTGAAAGAAATTCTGCTACCCACTATCTACCACAGTGCAGAGCCCTGCAGCACCTCTGTACCCAGTGCTTTTTTTGTTGTTGTTGTTAAAAAAAAAGTGCCGGTACTCATTTCTTGAGGAAAGTAAATTTGCCGGAGGAAAGTGATGCGGTGTGAGTGCCCCCAGGGCCGGCAGGGGGCTGTGCTGGGGGAAAGCGGCACTGCATGAGTGCTCCCCAAAAAAGGTGCCGGTACGCCGTACCAGTGCTTACCATTACAAAAAAAGCACTGTCTATACCATTCACAAGGGCAAGATTCGGTTCCAAGGGACTTGTTCTCTCCAGGGGTGTGTCTACATAGCAAAGTTATTTTGGAATAATGGCCGTTATTCTGAAATAACTATGCAAGCATCTACACAGCAATTCCATTATTTTGAAACAATTTCAAAATAATGGACGGCCTACTCCAACATCTGTAAACCTCATAATACAAAGAATAATGCCTATTCCAAAATAGCTATTTTGGAATAGGGGCTGTATAGACGCTCCATTTCTGCTATTTTGAAATAGCCCCTCATCAAGTCCACTCTAAGTTATTCCTCCTGGGGCTCTAAATCGAGTTTGAACATCTACATAAGGGAAGCCTGCCTTGGATTAATTTTGAGGCTTCTGTGCAGTGTAGATGTACTACTTCAAAATAAGCTATTTCAGAATAAATATTCCGGAAAAGGCTTATTCTGAAATAACTGTGCAGTGTAGACATAGCCCAGGGCTGTGTCTATACAGGCCCCCTTTTCCGGAAAAGGGATGCAGATGAGAGAA
>JANRFK010004893.1:22568473-22598191 GCA_030068395.1 Apalone spinifera | reverse complement strand
AAAAGCGTCTCTAAATCTGGCGCTGCGGAGAGGTTGAATGCCCCGAGCTAAGCCTCCTCCCCCCCCCTTATTATCGCCTCCCCAGGACAGGCATCTCATTTGACAGGTCTTCCTAAAAGCTGGCGGCAGCCTCGTCCTGCATTTGCCTGCCCCGCTCCAGTCTCTCTCTTACCTCCTCTGACCTCTGCCGCCTGGAGCAGGAGAGTAAAAGTGATGAGTGTGGTGACAGTGGAGTCCCGGAGCCACCTTTTCGTTTTCCACCTTGTGGACCATCTCTGCAGCGCCATGCTGGGCGCCCGCAAGTGCGAACCGAGCTCCGGGCGCCTTCCAAAGTATCCCAGCCCCGTCCCGTGCGCGGTAGTCCCAGAGATGCTGTCCCTCAGAGAGCCATGAGCGCAACACCCAGGGGGGAGGTCTTTTGTCCCGCTCTGCTCCGTGCAGGCCCCGCCGCTCCGTGCTCCCGCAGCCCCTGCCGTCAAGCTGCAGGGAGACGCGGGGCTTTAATCAAAGTGCCGGGAGCACGGCATCCCCCTCAAGGCTGCATCCCGTCAGGGGCTGGGCGAGAGGCGCGCGGCAGCCACCCCCGGCAGCCCAAACTGACAAGCCAGCGGCAGGGCAGAAGCCAATCGCGCGCCTCCTCCGGCAGCCCACAGACCGCCCTCCCCCGGCCCCGCCGCCCAGGCTGGACCAGCCCCCGAGCCGCCCAGCCAGGCGGATCGATACTTGGGGAATGAAAGGAATGGCAGGAGCTTCCGTGCGCGGCAGCGCCGCTGGAGTGTCCCAGCCCGAGCCCGACCTGCTTGCGCCCCGCCCAGGGAGCCGGGGCGCGGGGTGCGTGGGGAGGCTAGGGCAGTGGGGCAGAAGGGGCACGGGGTGGGGGTCAGTATCACCGTGCCCTGGTTCCCCCAGGTCCGCGCAGCGAAAGTTGCAACCCAGCCCGGAGCACGAGCGTAGCGTGGTGCAGCGACAGGTTTGCCCGCTCCCCGGCAGCAGGGCGCTGCCTCAGAGCTTGGGTATTCCCAAGGACTCCAGCGTGACAAGGTTTGAGGAAGAAAAAAATAGGGGGTGAATCCCCCACCAGCTGATTGCAGAGCAGAGGCCTTGAAAAGGAAACAGAGGGGCACTGGCACAAAATGTAGAAGCCCCGAGTTTGAAATAAGCTAATCAAGCCCAGCCAGAGCAAATTGTGTAGTTTATTTCAAGATAATTTTGAAATCGCTTATTTCGAAATTTGATGCTGTCTACACAGCACTTATTTCTAAATAAATCACTATTCTGAAACGTCTGTCAGGATGCGTCTACATTGCAGGGCTCAATCCGAAATAAACTACGCAAATTGAGCTACGTCAACTGTCAACTACGTAGCTTATTTCAAAATAGAGCACTCTTCCTCTGACTTCCCTTATTCCTCGTACAATGAGGGTTGCAGGAGTCGGAGTACGAAATCCTCCAGCTTGATATTATTTTGACACTATTTTGAAATAACTGTCTGCTGCGTAGACGCGGACTAAGTTGTTTTGGAATAGCGCTAGTTTGAAGTAACGGGTGCACTCAAAAAATGCAGAATAGCTATTTTGGGATACTAGAGGTATCCCAAAATAATGCCACGGTTTAGATGTAGCCTTTAAGTCCAACCTTTCCTTTGAATTGTTGGTGTGTATAGGAGTGCATCTACACAGCACCCTAAATTCAAAATAAGATATGCAATTTGTGTAGTGCAAATTGTGTATCTTATTTTGATTCAATTTCAAAATAGCGTATTTCAAAATCCGGTGTGTTTACACAGTGCCAAAATTAAAAATAACATGCTATTTCAAGACCTTCCTTAACCCTCATGCAACGAGGATTACAGGGATGCCAAAACAGTGCATACGCTATTTCGAGACCTATCTCGAAATAGCAGGTTCTTTCAAAAGATGCACGGTAGCTATTTCAGCATACTTCTGATATCCTGAAATAGCCTGCTGTGTAAGGCTACATCTACACTGGCGCGCTTTTGCGCCAAAGCTATGCAAATGAGGCTTAGCTTTAGAATATCGCCAAGCCTCATTTGCATAGCTAATGATCTGCCATTTTTGCGGAACAAGCTCTTGCGCAAGAAAAACCCTTTTGTGCAAAGCCGTTATGCCCGAAAATAATCGGCATAACGGCTTTGCGCAAAAGGGTTTTTCTTGCGCAAGACGGGGCAGTGTAGACAGCCCCGTCTTGCGCAAGAGCCTGTTCCGCAAAAATGGCGGCTCATTAGCTATGCAAATGAGGCTCGGTGATATTCTAACGCTAAGCCTCATTTGCATAGCTTTGGCGCAAAAGCGCACCAGTGTAGACGCAGCCTAGTGTGTTCTGTATTATCCCATATGCATATGCTGCTAGAGCCGAGTCAGTTTGCTCAGACAGCCAAACCACTTAACAAATCTTTCTCACAGAGGAGTCCTTAAAAGAATAAGGCCTTACAAGGCGTTGGTTAATCTAAAGTGACTATTCTTTATTGATGGCTCTAGTCATGAGATTTGTGAAGTTTTCTTTATTGGTATTTATGCTTCAAAAATGTTAATTTATCTTTTTAAATGAAAAATGTCAGTTTTAACAATCACATAATTTAATAATGGCTTCCAAGAAAAATGAGGTTTACTAGGGAGCAAAAAGCATGACAAGTTTAAAACAAAAAGGAATATATTTCAGAACTTAACAATAACACGTTACCCTTTCATTGCCTATGTTGTAGATCAGTGGTTCCCAAACTATTCGGCATCATACCCCCCTTTTTGATTTTTGAAAAACCCTCACGCCCCTCCTCCCCAAAAAATAGTAGCAAAGCTTGGGGTGGGATTGACGGGGGGGTGTGTATGGCTGGGTTGCCTCGCGCCCCCCCTTGGAATTTCTTCACGCCCCCCCAGGGGGGCACGCCCCCTAGTTTGGGAACCCATGCTGTACATTATCACAGAAAATGGGGATCCTGACCTCTTTTGTAAAACACTTTGATGTCTACTTATGAAAAATAGGTATTATTGTATTTCATCATTTCATGCATAGATTTCAAAGAGGGAAGAATCATTTCCAATCTTTTACAGCTAGGGAAACTGAGTCACGGAGCGATGAATTGGCTTGCCCAAGGTCACTTAGCACATCAGCGTGAGAGCTAGGAATAACACCAGGTCTCCTAAAACCTAGTTTAGTGATCTGTTTACTGAGCTATACTGCCTCTTTAAATGCCCAGAATCAACAGATAATGACAAAGGGTAAGGAAAACTTCATAAAATACATACATTTGGCTAAAACCTACTTGTCTTCACTCTCATCTAGTGAGTAAATGCACCATAGATTTTAAAAGATAGCTTATGAAGGAAAAAGAGGCTTGCATCCCATTTTCTTTATGTAGAATAAACAAGTCATTACATATTTTATTTACACTGGATGGTAGAGTTGTAGAAATTCCTGTTTTAAATACCATTTTCCCTAAAAGACTCAATGGGCAACTGGAGAACTATTGAAATCATAATTCTAAGAAATATAAAAAAATCTTGCTTTTATCAATCTTAGAGTTGTATCTATTAAATACCAATTCTGCAATAAGTAGCTCAGGAGTGGATTGCTATGCCCATGTGGAGACCTACTGAAGTCAAAAGATGAAAAATAACCAAACTAAAACAACAACAAAATCTTGGAAATTCTAAAAGCAAATACTTGGTTTAAAAAACTGGGTAAGTTACAAAGTGCTAACAGAGAACCTACTTATCATATAATCTATTTATAAGCAAGGAATTAATTATTATTGTGTATTCATTCATTTATTTATATTGCCATCAGTATTGTGTTTGACACTTCCTAGAACAGATAAGCATCAGTGACTTTTTCAGTAGGTCCTCCTCCCCTTTTCCATATCTGTGGGAGTTCTCAGGGGACCTCTGCCCTTCTCACTTTAAATCCTATCTTTGGGTGATCTCATCCACTTATATGGCTGCAAGCGTCATCTCTATAGTCATGATTTACAAATTTCTCTATCTGTCAGCAACATTTCTCCATCATCTCAGTTTGTCTCTGTGACATCCCTGCATGGATGTCTTGTTACCAACATGAATTGGTAACTCTTCTTGTGTCCTCATATTGCTTCCCACCACATCTGTGCACATGTAATTGCCAGTTATTGCACTCTGCCAGGTCACTGGAAATGCATTCACATTCAAGCAGTGGGCATCTCGGAGATGCTTCATATTTTGAGGCTTTTTGCCACTGTCACAGGTATTGGAGTATTGGTGATGAAGGCCCACTTGATCGTTGCATCTCTAAACAAATCAACTTCAGTTTGAAATTGATTAAGGCAATGTCACAGATTCCAGGGTCAATCTTCACAAGGCGATCAGTGTAGCCCCTATTTGTTTGGATGACAATGTAAAGGGTTTGACGGTGACAAGAAAAGTTTGTTGTGAATTCAGTCGACTCAATGTTGGTATTATAATGCATAACAGATGCTTTGGATCTGTACATCAGCTTAAGTGAAAATGGCCAAAACTGAACTCCTTTTTTCCTCATCCAAAACAGTTTCCATTTCTCTTCCTTTACCACTGTCAACAACATCACCATCCTTCTCATTGCTCAGGCATATATTGAATTTTCCACAAACTGGTGATATTTATTTTTAAGACATTTGACTCTGATAGTGGTCCTCTGTGTTTGGATTTCTGATATTTTGGGGAGCCTCTATGCTATGGAAAATTAACAACAGTCTCTATGCTATGGAAAATTAAATATATAGAGAAAGAGAGGGATGAAGGGAGGGGTTATCAAGTGATTAAAATGTAATTGCATTATTAAAAAAATTAAGCACAATTAATTGCACTGTTAAACAACAATAGAATGCCATTTATTTAAATAATGTTGGATGTGTTCTACATTTTCAAATATATTGATTTCAATTATAACACAGAATACAAAGTGTGCAGTGCTCACTTTTTATTTATTTTTATTACAAATATTTGTGCTCTAAGTAACAAAAGAAATTTTATTTTGAATTCACCTTGTACAGATACTTTAATGCAATCTCTTTATTATGAAAGTTGAACCTATGAATATAGAATTATGCAGAAAAATACTACATTCAAAAATAAAACAATGTAAAAGATTAAAGCTTAAAAGTCCACTCAGTCCTACTTTTTTTTCAGCCAATCACTCAGACAAACAAGCCTATTTACCTTTGCAGGAAATAATGCTGCCCACTACTTGTTTACAATATTGCCTGAAAGTGCGAAAAAAGCATTCACATGACCAGGGCTGAACAAATCAGTGTATCTACTCACCCATGGCAAGTAGATTTCAGCCGGTCTCCCCATTCACCGGTGGCACGTGCATGCGCTGTGCGGGGCTGGTGAGTGGATTTCACCGCAGTTTGTCGAGCCCTGTACATGGCACTGTTGTAGATGAAATAGCAAGATATTTACATGCCAGATGCACTAAAGATTCATATGTCCCTTCGTGCGTCAATTACCATTCCAGAGGACGGGTGCCCATGCAGATGATGGGTTCTGTTTGTTAATCATCAAAAGCAGAGTGGATCAACACATGGTCATTTTCATTATCTGAGTCAGATGCCCTCAGCAGAAGGTTGATGTCCTTTTTTGATGGTTTGGGTTCTGTAGTTTCTTCATAGCAGTGCTGCTCTTTTAAGACTTCTGAAGGCCTGTTCCACATCTTATTCCTCTCAGATTTCGGAAAGCACTTCAGATTTTTTAAACCTTGGGTCAAGTGTTAGAACTATCTTTAGAAATTAAGATTGGCTACCTTCTTTGAATTTGGTCAGATCTGCAGTGAAAGTGTTCTTAAAATGAATAAATGTGTTATTCATATTATGGGTCATCATCTGAGTCAGTTAGGAAATATATGGTAAAATATGGGTAAAACACAGAACAGAATATATACAATTGACCCCTCAAGGAGTTTAGTCACACATTTAATTAATGCATTGCTATTATTAATGCAATTAAAGCATTATTTTAGCAAGTGTCATCAGTGTGGAAGCATGTCCTTTGGCATGATTGCCAAAACATGAAGAGGCAAATGAATGTTTAGCATATCTGGTATGTAAATGTCTTGTGAAGCCAGCTACAATAGGGCTATGCAAAAGCCTTTTTGAGTGCAGTTATGTAAAAAAGTAATCTACATTTGTATGCTGCACATTTCATTACAGTATTTGTATAAAGACATTTCTTTACAGTACTTGTATGAGGTGAATTGAAAAATACTATTTCTTTTGCTTATTATTTGTTCAGTACGAATATTTGTAATAAAATTAATAAAATAAGGTGAGCACCATTTACTATGTATTCTGTATTATAATTGATATCAATATGTTTGAAAATATAGAAACATATCTGAAAATCTTTAATAAATTTCAGTTGGTATTCTATCACAATGAAAACTGTGATTAATCATAATTAATTTTAATCATGATTATTATTTATATTGTGCGAGTTAACTATAACTCAACTGTAACTGTAACTGTAACTGTAATCCCTTGAATATATATAACAATTGTTGGCTTAAGCAGGTTCTCCAAGATGGCGCTCAATAACAATGATGTTAATCAGGCCCACTGAAGGGAGAGGGGAACAGTTGCCCCAGAGCCTGGTGATTCAAAAGGGCCTGGGGCTCCTGCGCTGCTACTGCAGCAGGGACGGCACCTGGATGAGGCACTTTAAATCACTGGTGGAGCACCACGCAATACATTCTGGGTGGCTCTGAGGGATTGGGGGGGGACACCATGATCGGAGCAGTGCTGAGGACTGGCTGCCCCCAGTCATGCCACTTACACCCAAGACCCTGCCCATTCCAGGACTGTGGAGCTACCCCCCTCATCTTGCCCAGGGGCCCGGCAAGGCTGTCGGCTCTCCTGGATGTAATTCAGATTGAAATGACTTGCATAGCTCTAAGGCAGAGCTTACACCTGATTTACCTAAAGACTAGGAGGGAAGTGCTTCAAGATGGGGCAACAAAATTCATAAACCATTTAAGAACAAGGGTAAGGCTTCACCTTTCAGGACAACAAAGCATCTGAGGAAAGGCTGATATTCTAGTATCTGCAAAATTGGACACTCCTGGGAGAAGAAGTCACACTATCAACAAATGGCTTGAGCTTCTAACTAGGTTCTCCTTACGTCGGAAGAAAGCCTGCTAATTAGAAGTACTATACTAGCAAAACATCACCGTCAGGGTTCTTGTCTGGAATTCTAGCTCCTACTTTATAGGAGTCCAGAAGACGAGGAGAGCAGAAGAGTTTATGAACTTCCTGTTATTTTCAGTATCTTAATTTTTCTTTTTCTCTTTTTTCATCTTTTAATTAGCTGGGAGAAATCCTAGCCCATTATGTTTTCTTTATTTAAAGTGTTGCTGGGTCTGTTCATATGTGAGCACCCATAAATCCCACATAACATAAAAGGTTCCAGAAAGAAAAGGTTTAAACTGCGCTACCTTTTGTCTGATTAAAATGTGTTCTGTTTAAAAGTCAGACTTTCAGAGTGCCTTCTGTACTTTCTGGTAAATAAGAGTTGTTAAACTTCTGCTTATCAAGAGTGTTCTGTTCATGTTTGTATTGCAGTATCTCTGTTCAGAAGTGACATAAAACATTTAAATCGAACAAGGCTTGTATAGGCTCCAAAGTTGTGGTTCAGACATTATATGATACAGATTGTACCTCCCTAAGCTGGGACTCTCTGGTCCAGCAACATTGTGATCCATCAGAATCACAGATGTTCTTGGACCAGAGATCCAAGGGGCAAGGAGGTCTTTTGGCATGGCTGGGAACTCCATGGTGGGAGAGGCAGAAGTGCATCTGGGAGCCCACGGGAAACCTACAGGACTGGCAGCAACAAGGAGCCCCAGCTGGTCCTAGGGCAGCCAGGGCCGGAGCCCAATCCTGAACCCAGTGGCAATGGGGCCAGAGCCCAGGGTAGATGGAGCCGATAGCAGGGAGTGGTGTCAGGATGGAAGGCCAGTGGGAGAGGACATCCCCTGGTCTGGCAAATTCCCTCATTCGGGACTGGTAAGGTCTCAAGGATGCTGCACCAGGGAGATCCAACCTGTAATTTGGTTTCTGCTTTTTGATACTTAACCGGATTTAAATTATAAATCTGATAGACTTTTGTAAAAATGTCTAGGTGCTGGGATTTATAACCAAATGAATAGCCAACTTCTTAGACTCCTGCTTAGAATTTAGATAAGGATTAATTATAATTTGGTGCTAATTTGATGACTTAATATCAATCCAATTAAATAACTTGATTTGTTGATCTCGGATTTTGATAGCTAGTGTATTTCATTCTTGCTTTAGTTTAATTAGAGCTCTAATCAGGGGGGCTGACAGACTCTGCGGGCCCGCAAGGTGTGTGTGTGGGGAAGGAGCTCCACATTCTTGGAAGGTGTAAGGCAGTGCCAGCCGGCCATCAGAGCCACACATGGTGTGATGCTCCACAGGTTCCACAGCCAATTTTAAGGCCTCAGGCTTCCTCCCCACTTTGCCAGGCCTGGCTCTAATAATTTTATCTCTCGATTTGATTTTATTTAAGAGCTTTCATACATATATAAAACAGAAACTGATTCTGAATCAATAATCAATATGTGTTCCATTTGTTTTTTAAAGCAAATAAAATACTGTATTTAAATTAAGTAAAACATTCAAAAAATTATTTTACTTCAGAAGGATTTGCAGTTCCCTGTCAGTGAGTAGCACCTATCAAATTTTTCTGTGCTGGACAATACCAGAGCAGAGGTGGGAGGAGTCATTTCCTGTATGTTTATCTTCTTTTCATCTAAAATGACATGCCTTTTCCAAGAAAGACGAGACACAATGTTCAGCATGATTGTCCTTGTCCTTTAGAATTTGCTTGTCCTGCACTAGGAAGGCGAAGGAAGCATTTTTTATAGGAAAACAAAAAATGATAGGTAACTAATGATAGCTACAAAACCCAGCAAGGAAACTTTGTTAAACACCTTGGTTATTCTAGCCAATTTTTGCAGTGCTCACTGAAACAACCTGTATCAGCTGTGCATAGGCTTAAAGGATAATACATTTTCCATTCCTTTAATATAGCTATATAATCCAACAAAATCAACTGAAAGACCCATTGACTTCAGTGGCCTCTGGGTCTGGCCCTAGCAGAATTACCCTTTCCTGCTTTTTTTTCTCCTATCAATAAGATCTTTACCAGGTGGGTAGTTTACCAGATAAAATGATGAGTGTCTGGCTTCCCAGACACAAAATTACCAGCTGTTGCCCAGTTAAGTCATACTTAAACACAAGAATGTTCTGTAAAGTTTTTCGCAATTTAGATTCTTAAAACTATTACTCTTTCCTTGAAGCAAACAATGTTTCCATTAACAACTTCATTAAATGTCTGATTAGAATTTGCTGGAGGGAAGGTTGTTGTTTTGTTTGTATCCTATATTTTTAGGTACATGTAGTTTACATTTTAATTACCATTTTGATACTGGAAAAGAAAATGACTTTAAAATATTTGAATTTGTTTTAGATTGATGAATAAACATATTTTAAATAATAGATAGACTAGCTGAGCCATAAAAATAATTATTTAAAATGTTTAGATAGCAAATCCCACTATTCAGCTATTGCTCTCAGAATATTGTGATGTAAAAAATGGGTAAAAACATGAGAACCTTTGAGAAAATAACCTAGTGAAAGAAGCTTAGTATGCTTCAAAAAATTTTAAGTGAAGTGTGATCCATAGGTTATTCTGTGTATTTGTCCTTTCTGCTTTTTATGCCTCTTCACACATCAGGTTAGTATTATGCAGAAAAGAATGACTAGCATTCTGACATTCATTCTGCTGTCTCTGATACATCAGCAATGGCAGATTAGTCAATGTTTAAATGTTATGACTTGGTCTCTTTTATGTGCACAGATGGGTCATTGTTGTAGTTTTGGACAGTGGGGGGAGGGGGTAGAAGTACTGAGAAGAGAATGTGTTTCCTTAGCCTAACCTAATTCACTCACAAGAAACCCACAGTGGCAGTTTCACATTTTTCTGCCTCTAGACTCCTATGGTAGTTTACAGATATTTTCTTTTTCAAAGGTGTCATAATTCAGCAGCGCTTTCGAGACACAAGAGAAAACTTAAATAAAACGCAGATCTGCAAAAGAGTTTGGGCAGGAATGAAATACCTGAAATATGCATCTATCTTCAATACCAGAATTAAATGTATCGAGAAGACAGAGACGGAGGGATGCTGGCTTTTGAGCTGTGCACATATCTGTTGCAACACTCACTTTTGTAGTATGATGAGCAGAACTAGAAAAAGAGGCTCAGGTTTCAGGAAGAACCTATACTACTATGAGATTAAAATATTGCAAACTTACTTGGTTCTTGGGAGTGGATAGGAAAAAATATCATCATCTAACCCAGGGGTGGGCAATAATTTCTGGTGGAGGGCCACTCCAAGATTTTGGAAACTCGTCAAGGGCTGCACTTTTCTGTGGAGGAGATGTGGGGTCTAGGATGGAGGCTGCGCACAGAAAGGTGCATGGGGTAATGGACTGGGGTGCAGGAGATGGTGAGGTCTGAGAAGGAGTTAGGGTGAAGGAGGGGGTTGTGACCTGGGTCAGGGGATGACTGAGGTGCAGAGTCTAGGAGGGTGTTTGGGTGCAGGACAGGATTCTGGCTTGGGGGGAGGGGTTAGGAGGGGATACAGAGCCTGAAAGGGAGTTGTGACCTGGGGCATGGGAGTGCAGGGGATTTGCATGGTGACTTGGGGGAGAAGTATATGCGGGAGGGGCAGGGGTGCCAGAGGCAGGCTCTGGCTGGGAGGAACTTACTCTGGCATCTCTGGCCAGCACCCCTACGGCAGGCTGGGCTACCTGCTGCAGCCCCAGATCACTTAAAGCTGCAGCCTATTTCCTGCACATGGCTCTCAGCTCCAGGAGGGAGAAAAGGCATGTGCTGCCCCCATCCCTCAGGCCAATCTCTTAGATCCTATTGGCTGGATGTTTACAGCCATTAGGAGGTGAGAGATTGTCTGGGGTCATTTCATACTGTCTGGTTGTTTCTGGACAATAGGAGCTGAGGATTGGGCTGGGGGTGGTGAAATCCCTCCCATCCACAAAGCCTCCCTCTTCCGCCAGAGCTGAGAGCCACTGGACTGCACTTTAAACCTGCAGCAGCTGTGTGCCTGAGGGTCCTGGCATGCTGGTCCGTGGGCTAGATCCAGTGGCTTCAAGGGTTGGATCCAGCCTCCAAGCCATATTTTCCCTAGCCTCTTCCTTGAGGGACAGCAAAGCTTTTTCTCTGTGTGCTCTAGTTGGCCTTGCAGACACCACAACACTCCTGCCATGGAGCTGGACCTGCCTCCAAGAAGTTGGTGGTTCTTGTATCTCATGCTGCACCTCCTGGTGCAGTAACTGCAAGTTGCCCTCGTGGCTCTGCAGGAGGAGGACCCTAGCTCATTGCGGGGTACCTCTTCTTCTCTCTCCAGGCACTACTCATGTAGCACAACACCACCTGCTCTCCCTGCACACTGTGTACCACCGCTTCTAGTGATTGGATACCAGTTCCAGCTGGTGGGACTGAATCATCATGGAGAGGTGGGACGACCTCAGTAGCTCCAGAATTTCCATATATGGAGGGATACCTTCCAGGAGCTGCGTGACACCCACATGCAACTCGCCATCCCCCTCCAGAAGTGGGTCGCTATTGCTATCTGGAAGCTCAACATGCCAGACAGTTACCACTCTGTGGGGAACCAATTTGGCATGGAGAGATCAACTGTCAAGGCCGTGCTCATGCAGGTATGGAGCTCTTATGCTATTGTCCGGGAGAGCAGTGACCTCGTAAAGGGGCATAAGGAGTTTTACTCCATGTCATGTCCCTGCACAGGGAAGACCATGATCTGGACCAAAATCTGATGGTTATTCCATGGCTTATTTAAATCCGAGTGATGGTATCAGAAAAATGCATTAAGTTTCACTACAAACGTAAAATAAAAAGAACGTTCAAAGACTGTTCAGCTTATCTGAGGAAAAGCTACACTGAACATTTTTTTCTTTCTAACACTGCACAACAGTGATTGTTATCCCACAGATTTTGAGCTCATGCAGTAGAGTCATTAGAAAGAAAGGGTTTGTTGAAGAGTGTGGAAGGCAGTCCTTAAAAAAAAAAAAAGATCTAGCAACAAATGGTTGCTGATGGTTTGCCAAAAGAAGTAATGAAAATAGTAATACTAACATAAAAGTTTGCCAGTGGGAAAGAAAGCACATTTTTTCTACACTCTGTCCTTTGGTTTCAAGTCACAGATTTAGGCCCTGTGTCATTGTTAATTCAGGAGCCTGAATCTGCTCCCTGGAAAGTTCAGTAGAACAAGATCCTCCCTTCCTGATTGATCTACCTTGGCTGATTATCTCTGGAATTTGTATATTGGTTAAAAGAGCTATCCTGCTGTCACAGGGAAGGATAGCACAGGGTTTGGCATCTTCATAATTAAGGGGGAGTCGGGGCAGCCCGTGACTATAGGCCGACTCGGCCACTGCCTAGGGCGCCGCCTTCAATGGCGCCTGATGATGATGTCACAGGGCGCCCGATGATTACATCACTCCATTGACGGCTGTGCAGGCAGGGGCGCCGATCGCGCGTTCCGCCTGGGGCACCAGCTGCTGCAGCCCGCTTCGGGCAACTCCTGGGGGGGGGTACATACCTCTTTTTTTGCAAAGGAACAGAATGTGATTCTAGTGCTAGTGGATGCTGTGGAGAGTACCCTCTCTGCTCGTTATCTCTGAAACCTCTAACTCATTAGCCAGCATGGATGTGAATCAGCCTTCCTAACACTTCCTTATGCGCTGCTATGAACTCTTTCCCTGCTGTTCTTCCCTCTGCTTTCTTCACATCTTATACACTCCCACACTAGAAGTCAGGATCTGACCCCATGTCTTGTCTATTGCAGTCATGAGGGGTTGAAGCTTGCAATACATCACAAACAGCATCAGCCACTAAAGCAACTTTTTCTATTCATACCACTAGAGTTGAATTTTTACTATTTGGGATGAGAAAATTCATATAACCTAATTTAAAACCCACTGGAATGTCATAGACTTAAATGCTGGATTCATGCTTGTATTTTACATGTGTTGGTGTCACAGGGTCGGCTCACTGGCATGATGGTGCCTCCTGCTGGTAACCCTGGGAATTAGCTCTGTTGCCCACCGGGCACCTCCCTCTGGCTGTTGTCTCACCTGTCACTCCGCTCTGTCTGCATTCGGATTCTGGACCCATGTCACTCCCGGACCACGGCGCCCTCATGGGACACTCCCCACCGGCAGTGCACATTAAAGTGGCTTCTTGTCCCCATTCTGGCAGTCCTTAGTCTCTACTGCCACTGTGGCCAACTCTGTCCTTCAAGCCCGAGCCCTTTGTTACGGGGCAAGCCACAGTCTGTGTGAGCCATGCCCTCCTCCCTGGAGGATATCAACAGTCCTGAGATTCACCTGCCACTGTGGCCAACTGTGGCCTCCAAGCCCAGCTCCTTTAAATCAGGGGCAAGCCACAGTTTGTATGGGCCATGCCTTCGTAGCATGGTTTAAGGCAAGGGGGGAAAAGAAGGGACCCAAGACCACCCACTACTCTGGGTCCTGACCCAGTGATCCTCTGGCAGCAGCCTTGTCCTGCCCTCCACTACTCCCTTCCACTGCCTCTTGTTCCCTGGGCCATTTCCCCTGTGACTCTTTGTACCCTCCTGGCCCTAGTGGCAAGGCAGCCTGGAAGATGTCAGACTGTTGCCTCCCTCTCTAGCCTCGCTGAGCCTGCACCAGCACTGCTTTCCCAAAGGTGCTTCTCTGGGAACCAGGTCCTGCACTTTCTCTGGTCAGAGCTTACCTCACTTTTTCCTCTGGGCAGCTCCTTATATGCAGGGCTGTTTCAGCAAGCCACACCCTAATTGGCTACTAAAAAGGCTCTCCCTCATTGGCCAGGACTTCTGCACAGGCTCCCTCCTGTCCGCTTTAACCCCTTCTGGACAGTATGGGGCAGTCGCCCCACCACATTCACCTTCCACACAGAAGAGGCTGTGTAAAAAGAAGCAGAAAAGGGAAAGACAAAGACAAAGACAGACAAAAAAAAAATCCAGCTAAAGAACAATAAATGATAAAAGGGTAGAATTTTCAAAAGTGATTGGGGAATTTTCAATAGGGCTTGTACTCCTAAGTCACTTAGTAGTAATAGTAAATATTAATATTTATATACAAGCACACCCAAAGGCCAAGGATCCCAATGTGCTGGCTGTTATAAAAACATAGAAAAGAAACAACCTTTGCCATGGAGAGTTTACAATCTAAGGATGCATCTACACATCAGAACTTAACTCGAAATAAGTTACGCAAATTGAGCTAGGTCAATTGCATAGCTTATTTCGAAACTGGGACCGTCTACACAGCACTTATTTCAAAATAGAGCACTCTTCCTCCAACTTCCCTTACTCCTCGTACAATGAAGGTTACAGGAGTCACAGTAAGAAGTCCTCCAGCTTGAAAGTATTTCAACATTATTTTAAAATAACTGCCTGCTGTGTAGATGCAGACTAAGTTATTCTGAAATAACTCTAGTTATATAAATAATGTTGCTGTATAGATGTATCCTAAATGTGTGAAATATAGGAAATACGGACACAGCTAGACTTCTTTTTCTTGCTTTCTTCTTCTCTTATTTGGAGTCAATGACCTAATAGCCTTCTTTTAAAACAGGTTGCCTGCTAGTCTGTCATAAAAGTTGGTCTTTCTGATGTCCAGTGTTATGTGGTCCACCTACCAAGTCTTGGGTCTACTCTATGATCATTGCAAGAGCCATCCTACTGATATAACTCTCAGGTCTCTACGGGATATGCCCATAACAATGTAGCCAACCCTCCCCCAATTCTCATGTTGTTACCAACCATGGAGTGTCCAACTATTTGAACATCTCAACATCTTAATTTCTGTGTTAGAAAGCATATTGTTTTATTTTCTAATAGCTAACTGAATCTCTGTTGCATACATTAGGATGGGTTACAGTTTAACACACCCTACCCTTTAATTTTACTGACATTTTTGTAACAAAGAACAGGTCATCTCCTGCAGTTTGCACCAAGCAGCTGTTAACCTGCTATGTTGCCAGGGCCACCAGTTCACTAGAACCCAGCCAGCATTAGCACTGTCAGAGAAGTTGTCCAAATAATACCAAATATCTATTCTCAAAGTATTTCCATCCTGGTTAGCAGTAGTGTGTACCATGCAGATAAGATTCTCAGTCCAATTTCACAGACTCTTGAAATGTGAATAAACTTTTGTGTGGTTATCGTGGCCAAACTTCCTAATAATGTGAGGTTCATCCAGGGCTATTTGTAATAAGAATATTATTGATACCTTAGGTTTACCATTTTTTCACTTTACATATACCTCTGCAGGGATAAAATCATGTCCAGGATTTTTGTCTTGTGTTTGCAGAACTCAGGCAAAGCCTTTTGCCATCATAATTATACCTAATTCAAAAACAAACATTATATAGTCCATTACTGTAACATGTCTCCTAAAACATGACATATTAGAGATGATAGATCTTGCCCAATTTAATACTTCAGCTAAGTGAGAGACTCAGATTTGAAGCAGCAATTATTTCTTTCTAGTTTTTTTTAAGTGCTACCATCATGTGCCAGCAACGTCAAGGATCTGTGTTTTTGGCTGCCAGTTTTAGAACTATCTAAAAAAAAAAAAGCGGCATAAAAACTCTCCTTTAACTAAATGTCGATACCGTGCTTTAGACATGACAAGCATATTGTTTTTAGATTCAAAATTAAAGTTAATTGCTTTTGTTCTTGTTGCCTTCATTTGTTTGCACTCAATATTTTCACTCTCAAACTTCCCTATGCTGTGGAATTCTTTAGATGACATCAGGACTCTTAGTTTTGATAACAAAATAAGCTTGCAGTTACAACTAAGATTTCACTAATAATTTTTGACCTTATTATCCAGTTCCTTAAACTGTGGACCAGAAGCTAAACACCAAAACTCAATTTCGCCCATGTCCTCTGTCAGGATATAAACTCAGGTGTGCAGACTGAAAAGCCCAATGCACCACTTAGGTGCAAAGCAAAGGCAGAGGGGGTATGAGCAGCACTCTAGTGTCAGGAGGTGAACCTGAACTGAAGCTGCCCAGCTGCATAGCTTAGGGAATTTAGAGGAGCTGCGAAGAGAGTTCTAAACCCACATAAGGACAGGCTGCTTTTCCAGAAAATCCTGCTAGTAGAGGACAAAGCAGAAGGCCATTAAAAGGGACCATTGCACAACTTTAAATAATGACATGCTGTAAGAGATAACAAATGTAATAACAAAACAACAATAACCAGGATAACATTAAGTGAGGTGTTACTGTATGGCATGATATGGCATGCACAGTGGTTATGGGTAATTAACACACAAGTACTGCAGGCATGGACTAACAGGTTTGCATTTGTGGCATCTGCATGGCATGCTCACTATTTCCATGTCACCCACACATCCCAATCTCATGGAATTTTGCGTAAAGATGACAGGGATAGAATGAAAAATGTGACTATCCAAAGGCATGATAGCTTATGCCTATGGATACAATTATATCATGGAGGTCACAGAAGCCACAGATTCCATGACTTTCAGAGGCTTCCATGACATTTTCTATTTCAGCCTCGGGTGGCCCTGGAACCTGGGGAAGAGCCAAGCACAGGATAGTGACCCTGGAGCCCATGAGCAATAGGTACTAATTAAGAGGCATCCCTTCCTTTCACATTCTTTAACCCTCTTATTTAATTCATTACAATAACAGCCATATTTGCTTGATATTTGCCATAAAGTTCTGAAATAAAACTAGAGACTAATCCAAAGGAAAATCATGGATTCTAACAACTTTGAATTTAGAAAAAAAAAAACTAAATCCAGAGCCAAACTTTATAGCTGTCTATACAATGAACTGAATACAGGTTCTGTGTCTATTGAATACTGAAGCTGGTGTAAGCAGAAGAGGAGAGTTTAGCATCCCATAATACATAACATCAAAAACATAATGAGAATGACAGAAAAATGAGTAAGAGCAGCAGAAAGAACTTTGGTCCTATTCAGCTGCTCCTTGGAAATATTTCTAGATTTATGGCCATGATATAGCTATATTGTATGAAATAGTATCTAGATTTCTACTTGATTCATTTCTTGTGATTTATCACAAGTTAGCATTGTAAACACTTAAGCAATGCTCAGATGATCATAGAACACAGTTACTCAGCATTTTTTATTTTCTTGTAGGATTTTTTTCAGATTCAGTCAATACCATGAAAGCTATCATCTTTGTTGAAAAAATGTGAAGCTAACACAAGGCAAGGGCAGGTATCCAAGTCCTGCTGCCTGCTAGGCAGACTGCCCAAATAATAAAATAATTAGTTTCATTTGTAGCAAGTTATACTGAACCAAAGAGAGACAAGGTCTACTTGTGTGACAACAATACTGGAGGAATGAAAACATTAAAATGAATTAAAACAAATAAAAGACTTAAATAAAATTTATAAAATATAGGACCAGATCCAGCTTAACCTACTCACATAATCAGTCCCACTGAAATAGTAAAAATGGAAAATGCCTTTACATTTGGAGTCTTGACTTAAGGAAATTTAAGTCCTATCATAGTTTTTCAAATACTTCATCCTTTTATGAGGCATATGGAAAGTTAGATTTATAAGCTCTTAACACTCAGAATTAAAGTACTATGGGGTAGATTCTCACCTGGTATAAATTATCATAGCATTGGCCTATGAGTAGTTCACTATACAAGAATCTGCCTTTAGGGGGCAAGAATAAGTCAGGGTACATCTACACTAGCACCCTAGATTAATCTAGGGAGGCTAATGAGGGCAACCAGAATTGCAAATCAAGCCCAGGATTTAAATATTCCACGCTTGATTTGCATGTTCCTGGCTGGTCACCATTTTAGAAATTGACTAGCCCGAAGTAACTGCCCGTGTCTACATGCGGCAGAGAAACGGGATTCCGATTTAAAGCCCTAACTCGAATTAACTGGTATTTCGATGCTTCAACAATTGCTTCTGTGACTTGATCAAGTAAAACTGCACTAAATTACAGTCATGTACTAAGAAGATCCTGTCTTACAAAATAATATTCTGTTACTAACAGTTGGGTTCCAAACAATATTGATTATTTACAGCTATTGACATTAGCACTAGATTGCTCACAAAATCTACAAGTCCCAGTTGGGGTGAATTTTTAAGGGTTGTCTCTACCATGTTGTGGGCAACTGGTTTTTCAGAATTGGCATGTGTTGTGGCAATAGGGATGTAGCATCTGCTTTTAGTTGGTAGTATGTAAAATAGTTTTGAGATGTCTTTTCAAAAAATCCTTTCAGATGATATATACCAATTTTGTCTCTTAAAATTCCCTGAGTATTTAAAACGCACCATTTCTTCTCTTCCATATATTGCTGCCAGTGATCCTTGAGTGTACTTTATTCCTTTCTGCATCTGTAGACCAGCTATGACCTTGATCCTTCAAACACAGAGTAAGAGGCTTAATTTTAGGTACACATGCAGTTCAGTTGAAGTCTATGTATATATAGCATGAGGTCCCTATGTAATTACCATAAATAGCCCCCATTTTGTTTCTTTTAATCATGTACACTTTTCAGAGGTGTTACAGTCCCCCTCTCCTGTAAGGGAGCCTCACCCAGTGTCTCTCACCTGCAAGTTAGTTGTACATCCTAAGTGTCCGCCTATTGTCGTTGGCACACTTGCCTTTAGTAGTTCATGGCCTCCCCCGCACAGGGAGGGTAGGGAGACCTGGGACTTCCCCCTCTCCAGGTCTCAGCCCAGGACCCTTAGAACAGGAGCAATGGCATCCTGTTCAGTCGGTGGGGACGTCTCCGAAACTCACTGACCTGCAGGCATCTCTCCACCCTGTCCTGGACCACTTCCTGCCTTCTGCTGGCCTCCAGGACACCATTCCTCCTCGGGGCCTCGAGCTGTTACCAGACGAGGAGGTCCTCCCATCTTTCCCCTCATCGGTGCCGTTCCGTCCTGTCCATGGGGGTTGCTCTTTCGGCACTGCTCTTTCGGCACTTTCGGCACTGCTGGAAGTCATTGCCCCTGCCCAGCTTGGCTCCACTTGCTGGAGCCGTCACCCCCTGCCTCCAGCTCACCGCACCCGCTCTTTCCCGGTGGGTCTGTCAGCTTTTTAAACCTGGTGCCCTTACTGTGGGATGCTGGCGCAGGCGCCGTCTTGCCAGCTGGCAAGCTGGCCTGGGGAGCTGCTACGCATGCACCCGCGGAACAGCTGCCAGGGCACCGCGGCAGTAGTGCAAAGTGCCACATCAGTGCGGGGTTCGCAAGATTTCCCCTCCTGTGACTCCGACGCCGCATCACAGGGGGTTATTGCTTATTTATTTATTTATTTGAGACAAGCAGACTTATCCTGGTTCTTCAGGGCAGGGCTTTGGGGATGCAGGAGGGTGTGTGCAGGAAGCTGGGGGCCAGGGGGCTGTACCACCCACCAGGGACCTGTTGTCTCCTTCCCCACCTGCACCCATCCCCACCGGCCAGGGTTGTTTCCCTCCCCCGCAGGACCTCCTAAGCCTTCCAGGGGACTATTCTCTCCCTCCCTCAGGCCTCCCCGCAGTCACCAGGGGCCTTTTACACTCTCCCCCTCCAGTGCTTTGGCCAAGGGCTGGAGGGGTGAAGAGTTTGGAACAGGGAGGGTAGTTATTTGGTGTGATCACAGGCAAGATGGCAGAGCCCCCAGACCTGCAGGCCACTCCCTTGGTGATACAACTGCCCCCAGTGGACATTCTGCATGATAGGTTTCTCCTGCAGGCTTGCTGCCTCCAATGGCCACTCACATGCCATGTCCCTCAAAACAGCCCCCCTCCCTTTGCATATTATGGAAAACTGTTACTTTCCTGGGGCTTCTGGTTGTCCTGGTGCAATCAAACCATGACCTTTCTTTAAGTTAGGAAAAGAGGAAGCTGCAAACCAAATGTGGTGGCCCTAGCTCTTACCAGTTAGAAGGAGTTCTTGAACAAATGGACTCACAGACAGACACACAGACACACAGTTCTCTGTTCCACAGGAAAATATCAACTACAGACTTAAAAGGTTATTTTAAAGCAATCAAAGAATTACATTCAATAGTGTATTTTGATTAAATGGACATTGTTTCAGTAAATCATGGTCTTTCCCCCCGAGCTGTGTATGGAGGGTACTTTGCAAATATCTTCCCCTGCCATGTGAAGAGAGCCAACAGCTTTTGCAGCACCCTGAAGAAAGTGATTAACTACTGTTGTGTCTACACAGATGGAAGAGCTACAACCTGGGTTGCCTGGGGGCGCACATGTCCCTTCTTGGGCCCTGTAGATCTTCCCTAGAAAATATAATTCAGCCTTTCACAGAACCATTCCAGCTGGAAAGAATGACTCAAGCCCATGTTGATTAAAAATACAAGGCTGTGTTTAGTATGCAGAATGGGATATCAATGTCAGAAAACACAAGAGAGCTACAACTTCTTAGTGGAGAGCTCTGCAACTCAAATCTGTGGGTGAGATAAACATGCAGTTTTGCCTTATTTACTTGTGTGAAACCATCACGTCTATAGAGGGCCATTCCTTGACACATTGAACTCATTGGAATTTTTCACTGACTTCAGTAGGATCAGTATTTAGCCAGTACTTCATATACAGGGTGCCCCCACTATAAGTCACCCCGGTATACATCTGTTCCACACTAAAGTCATTGACATTAGTAGGCACTGATGTTTTATAAGTCCTCCCATTCCCTGCTATAAGTCATGCTTAACCAGTGGTTCTCAAACTTTTCGGCATCACGCCCCCTTTTTGATTTTTTTGAGAAACCCTCAGGCCCTCCCCCCACCAATAGCAGCAAAATTTGTTGAGCAAAAAAAAAAAGGCACTGACTGGGCCCGAAAAACAAAAATAGCAGCAAAACTTAGGGGGGGAGATTGATGGAGGAAGGGGACTGGGTCACCTTGCGCCCCCCCTGGAATTTCTTCATGCCCCCAAGGGGGGCATGCCCCCCAGTTTGGGAACCCATGTGCTAAACATTCCCCCCAATTTGCTTAAATGGAAGTCAGCTGCTGGAAAAAAAATCTCCACTTTAAGTTGTTTCGCTATAAGTCCAAGTTTTTTGGAATGTATCTTGGACTTATAGTGAGGATGGCCTGTATATTGGGTCAAATTCATGTGTAGATGTAATTGAACAGCTCTATTGATTTCAGTAGCATTCTGAATTTGGCCTATTGCTTTTGCAACCTAAACTGGATGTAACTCGAGAATTACAGGATAGATGCATTTTGACAGGAATAAAAATAATGATATATTTGACAGGCAGATGGAAATACCAAGGCATGTTATGCTTCATGGCAGACTTCACAAGCAGGAGAGTTGCTGACTTCGGAATTGCCTCTGGGTCTGTCATTCTGTTTGTCTCTATTGGAGTTGATTTTTTTGAACTATTTTATCTCCCAGGCACCATTTCCCCTATGGCTTACCTTAGCCTGTGAGGAATTCACATACCCCTCTGACCCTCCCCCTCTTCTGACTATGTATGTTCTAGCTGAAATCCCTTAGGAGATTCTGAAGCTGAATTTTTATTATAAAAACTAGTGGGTGGAGGTGATGGCTTCTGCCCATACCTTTGTTTGTTGGAGACATGAATGTGGTATGCATTCCTTCATATTCTAGTGCACAACTCATTTGGAAAACTTTTTTTTCTTTAGTGAAAAAGAAAAAAATCCATAAAAGCTGCCCTTCAAAATGATGTTATTATTTATTTTATGTTAGCAGCATGGATAATGTTAATCTCATTGTGAAACTTAATCAAATATTATATTGAGAAAGAGGAAACATTAAACAATAAAGGACATTTTAATAACTGTGGTTGAGAACACAATGGTATGCTGTCACATCAGATACTCATAAAAACGAAAGCACTTAAAAAGAGCAGACAATCAAAATGAGTGAAAGAATGCACAGTATAATTTCAAACATGTCAAGCCAATATACCCTACTGATTTTCAGGCCTCACCACAAGTTTGCTTTACCCATTTTTTCTGTTTAGTTTTCAGCTGTAGGAGCCAGAGGAATAGGCTGCAATGAGAATACCACTTTCCCTTCAAAAGGATATTTTCCACCCTTCCAAAAAACAAAATGGTGTGGTCTAAGAAACAGTGGCTTCTTTCTGTGTTGAAGACAGCAGGAAGCAATATAGGAATTAGCTTGTTTCTGAAGGATTCCTTTCAAAAGAGGTTCACTCAGTGCTTCACTTCCTCCAGCATTGCAGAACTTGCCCACTTCAGAAAATGTGTACCTCACATTTCTTTAAAGTTCAGTTTATGAAGTAGACAGAGTAAATTATGTGCACCGATATCTGTCACATAGTAGATAAAATCAAATCAAATGTCTTAAAATGTATTAGAAAAAATGCTTTAATAAAATCTCATGTGCTAATAAAAATAAAGATCACACAATCCCTCTCTCTCTGATCCATAAATAGAAAAAATAAAGCAAGCAGTATTTCCTTTAAAGAAAAATCCTAATGAAATCTGGTAACATCTGGAAGTGAATTGGTAAAACTGCTCTGTAAAGACCAATTTACAGTAGTAGGTTAGGTATACCCTGTACCTGACAAAAAGAGGTTTGGCAAAGTATCTCGGGTATTCTGCACTGCTAAAACATTGTTATACAAAGAAAAACACATTATCCCACAGAACCACTAAATGCACTGATGTAATGCTAAATGCGTAATAGATAGTTACAAATAAAAGGGAGTTCAGAAGCTTTGCTCAGTTAGGTATACTGAAAGGGGAAAGCCTTATTGGGCGCCACACATGAGAGTCTTGAAGAACAAGGAGAAACTGACTTTTCCGGTAGTCTGGAATCTGTTTGAAAGGAACGAGCAGATCTAGTTTAGCACAGGTAGAACAATGCCTGCCACCCTTCTTAGATGAACCATTTAAATTCCGTGGTCTTCTCCTTTTAAAGCTGCTGATCAAACCTGTACTAACAGTAGAGAGATCTCTTCCATCCATGCTGTGAGAACAGTCTCCTCTAATGCAACTAAGTGTGATGCTGTCAAATCCATGTCTAAAGCCATCTATCTGTCTGTCTACTCATCACAATATATGTAGACATGAGGCGTTGAGGAGCCTTTTGATAAATTGCCAACCCATGTGATAAATACAATTTATCTTGCAGCTTTGATGACTTCACCTGAATTCTGCTCTTTAGCCCAGATCCCACAGCAATACTGCTAAGATTCCAAACCCTTCAGCAGTTTCAGTCATGTGCCATTTAAAAAAACAACAATCTTCCAATGTGGAATTTCCTGCCAAATGTGGAATTTCTTTTCAAAATTATGCTCACTTGAATCCCAGAACTGGCATTATTAAGTCCATGACCAGTGTTAGATCTGCAGTCATGTAACCCATTAGAGCTAGAAAAAGAATCTCTTAGAGCTGGCACATTATAATGAGAAATGAGAGATTTATTCCTTCGAAAACAGAGATTTATATTAGTTTAATAGATCTGTAGATATCAAAACTTTAAACTCCAAACATTCCTATGTATAATAAAGCAGTTTAGTTAAATGTTACAAGCTAATATTTTTAGATATTTTCTTCTCCCTTCAAAGCCTGTACAATTGGATGCATCAGAGCAACTCCACATGGCTCTGCTGAGTTATGAAAAATAGTATAAAAGGACTAAGACTGCTGAAGACAAGATAAGACAAGACAGGACTGCTGAAGACAAGATAGAAACCTCAAACACAAACATAATTGAAGACAAATTTAATTCAGACTATAAGGGCCTGATTTCTATACTGAGATTAGTTTTACAATGTTGTTACTGATAGAGAGTTAATCTTGATTTATGTAACTCTAAGCGATATCAGAATCAGGCTGTGCATATTTAACATATTTTTGTGCTTTTAACATGCTTTCTATTTAAACTAGAAATGTTAAAAATGTGTGTAATTAAGTAACCATGTAATTGCTGAAAATTTCAATGGTTACACGGTTACACGCGGGGCAGCAGGCGCCAGTATGGACTAGGAGCCAGCTTTTAAACCAGCTCCTTGCGTATCCTGGGAGCCTGCGTGTAACCATGAATGTTAACCAATGAGCCCAGGCTCATTGATCAACATGGTTACACTTTCACACCCCTAGTTTAAACTCTTCTAATTTTAATTTTAGAAGGAAGTAGGCATTCTCTCATTAGAAGTGTGGATCCTGCCCATAAACCTGTCAATCAGCAATATCTTCATCTGGGAATAATATGTCTCTTGCCAATATGTTATTAGGAATAACAGACCTATCATTAATGTAGCCCAAAATGATTCCTTTATAACTATTATGGCATGTTATTTCAACTAGAGTTATGATCCAGAAATAACTTGGATCTTCATAGATAGATAGATAGATAGATAGATATCAGGTTTACAGTTATAACCTCTCTTTAAAAACTCTCTGCCATGATGTTCTCAAATTACTACCAATGGTCAGATAAGTGGCAAGTTGAGACTTCCACTCTTCTATCAATCTCCTCTTATTTTCACTTTTTAAACTTTCCCCACACTTTTTACACTGAAAAAAAATGTAAAAATAAAAAAATTGAAGTGAGAAAAATGATCTTCAACTTTTTTAAAGTGTTCCCCTTATTTTTTCCCAGAGGTAAATGGGGAAAAAGTCTAGAAGAGAAATGAGAGAGGGACCCACAACACAGCACAGCACAGACATATGCAGTCTTTCCCAACCTCATCCCATTGTCCGTTTATTTTTTTTTATATCTTTCTTCTTTTCCACTGAAATCAAATTGAGGAGGGAAAAAGTTTTTAAGCAAAATATAAAGTTGTAGGCTTTATGAAAAAAATGAAAAAAATCCATTCTTGTCAAAAGCCATTTTATTAAATAAAATACACTACAACATACCTGACTAGCTCTAATTCATGACAAAAGGAAGACATTTACATAAACTATTGGACATATTTATCTCAGTGGGTTAACATTCTAGCTCCGTAAGTCTGAATAAAATAGCTTTAATTGTTGAATTGAGCGTTCTTAGAATCACAGAGCTGGAATAAACCTCAGGAGGTCATCAAGTCTAGCCCCCTGTCCAAGGCAGAACCAATCCCAACTATATCATCCCAGACAGGGATTTGTCAAGCCGAGACTTAAAAACTTTTAGGGATAGAGATTCTACCACCTCCCTAGTTAACCCATTCCAGTGTTTCACCACCCTCCTAGTGAAATAGTTTTTCCTAATACCCAACCTAGACCTCTTCCACTGTAACTTGAGACCACTGCTCCTTGTTCTGCCATCCATCACTACTGTGAACAGCCTTTCTCCATCCTCTTTGGAACCTCTCTTCAAAAAGAATTGTACATGCTTTTAGTGGGTTGCAGAGCAGTTCCTTCTAGGAACTAGGGCATCAGTATGTGAGATAAACATGAAAAAAATATCAGATCGGCATCTCAAAAAACCCCAATCCTACCATGAGCTGCACCAATGTACAACTTTGTTAATAACCTTAGAAGGATAAAATAAAAGGAAAAACTATGTGGCACTTTAAAGACTAACAAGATGGTTTAATAGGTGATGAGCTTTCCTGGGCCAGACTCATTTCCTCGGATCATGCTCTGGAAGAGAATTGTCATGACTATATATACCAAAGGAATACAATGAAAAAGTGAACACATTGTTAAACTGAGAAATCAGATTTAGTACAGAAAGTGGGATGAGGTGGAGGGAGGAAGGAATTAGCTTTTTGAAGGATAAGGATTGAATGGCATGTAAACTGAACTATTTAGAAGTGGTCCTTCATCACTCATGAAGTGAGTTGGTAGGAAATACCAGGAAACTTACCTGGTCATTATGAAGTATATGTTTTATACTGTAGATAAAAAGATCATTCTTGAATCTTTAAAGAACATTGCAAATAAAGATGTTTATGACTCTGGCATAATGTGGTAGTTTTAATAACTTGATATTTTCTGTGAAATTGTTATTGTCTATTTAGTTTATATACCAAACATTGATCAAAAAATGGATGAGAAAATATTTAGTTTAGATGAACTCACATGCAGGTTACTCTTTGTCAAAATATTCTGACATCTTTGCAATATTCTAAATTTTGAATGGGATTAGAAAATAAGCAAATGCATGCTACAAATACTGTATTAATTCAACAGCCTGTTATTATTTACATATCTTCATGCTTGAGGTGGCCAATCACACTAGATTTTTGCATTGTTCCATTATCTATGTGGAAAACAAAATTAAAGATGATCAAAAGTGAAGCAAAGGGGCCCACAGGCAGAAATCCCACTGCTCGGGTCTGTATTAGAGCAGCTATTTCCTATATGCTCTTACAATAATATTAAGAGAATAAAAGGTGATTAAGAAAAGAGAAATGAAAGGAATCAGATTAGTAGAGTCTGACCTCACTATTCTGAAGTGGTAAAAGCAAATGAAACAGTTATTGAAGCTAACGAGATTCTGGTTCAAAGGAATAAGTAAACATTCCAATCTTGTATTTGAATTAAGTGATAACAATCAGGATGTCCAATAAACTGGTTTCTAAATGGATAAATTCAGAAGCTTGGATATTTTATTAAAACAGAAGAACTAGATTACAGCAGTGGAAAGCAGAGTATTCTGCTGTATAATATGACTGAGGTACTAATAATGTTTATTTGGGGCTAAATTGTGACTCTATCCCAGGCCCTGAATAATGGCAAGCATATAGATGTGCTGTAGCAAGAGGACATCAGGGATCATATTCAGAGACACACATTATAGACCATGCTTATGTTCTTGTTCCTGTCCTACACCTGGTACAGGTTACTTCCCTCTCTGGTTCAGTAGTGCCAGTAAGCACATTGGGCATGTTTTAGCCAAGACTCTGCCCACATTTTGCCCCTGCCTCTCAAAGAATCTGTTCCCCATGCAGGTAGCCTCCACAGGAGATTAAGGGGATGCCTATGCCCTATTACACAATGGGGGAAACTGAGGAGATCTGTGCATGCATGAAATTGTAATTAGCAATTCCTCAAATCGTGAGGGTTTCCTGTAATCACATTGACTGCAGTGGGATTATTCATCTGCTCCTCCGTGGATGAGCTGTGGAATCTGACATCTCTTGCTCTCTCTCTTTTTTTAAATAAACAGTAACAGTGAGAGACTGACATAAGAAAATGTTAGTTTTATAAATCTGAGGATATAGTTTGAGATGTCAAAACGGCCTAGAACTAGGACAAGGGAAGGGAAATGTTATTTACTGAAATACAGGAATGTAGAGTGGGACAGTATGAGGCAATGAGATGCAAGGAGAAAGACGGAGACTCTGTGATGAGGATGCCAGTCTGTAATGGAGAAGAGAAGCCATTTTGGGATTAATTTGACAGTTTGTCCATTCTGATTGGCTGGGAACCTGAATTTTAGCAGAATTGTTTAAACTCACTTTTAAACATAAACCATTTTTTATTTTAATACCGTTTATAAGCTAGCACATAGACAATCATACCTGAGTTTATGGGAATAAGAACGGGTATCTGAAGGCCTTGGGAAACTCCCCGAGTGGATTACAGGCTCTTCACGCAATTAATTAATTAAAGAAAAATTGCCGCTGGGGCTAAATTCTAGGTCTGCAACTTCTGAAACAAAAGCTCTGTTATGGAGCAAGATAAACAACTTCCCACAGCCCCCTCCTAGCTCCAGCTAGCTGAGTTTATGTTATGCTCAGTCTACGCTGCTTTTAACATCAATAACTGTTTTAAGTTATATACAGTATTGTACCATTTTCAGACAGATAATTGTATTTGATGATCCATTCAGTTATACTGCAAGTATTACTAGAACTTAGGGCTGCCAAACATGGCAAGTAGATCATTACAGTACTTTGATATCAACTTATTTTACACAGCCAAAACAAACATTACCGAGCTCCACAATTGTGGTTTACCAGATTTACTATTCAATTGCAGCATTTTAGGACTTACTATGGCATATAAAAAGAATGCAATCACTTAGATGCATGAGACTGAAATTATAGTGTTGCATTCATGATAATGTACTGTTTTCTGGATCCGCTTTACACTGCCTGTAATTAATAGAAGAGAAAGAAAAAAAAAACAAATTATTGAAAAGAAATATTAAAACACTGGGAAAAATATTTCATACACATTTGTGATTTGGACAAATCTGTAACATTTTGAGGAGAAACATAATGGGTGTTTCATAAATATTTAATACATTTTATGCATTTCAGTTTTTTTCAATGGGAGAGTGTTTCTCTTTTTGGAATGTCAAACAGGATGCAATTAAGATATATTTTAACTACATGAAAAGTTTACAACTTGAAAATCTAAAAGCAATCCCATTCCAAAGTCTTCATTGATTGGTCTCACTGCTACTGGTTCCTGTAGGGCAGTGATCCCCAACCTTTTGGTACTCCCTGGCGCCCGGAGTCGGGGGCCGCGCACGTGCCGCACGCCCAGGGACGGGGCTGCCTACACGCCGCGCGCCCGGGGCCAACATCGTGCATGCACCACGCGCCTGGGACAGGGCCGGCCCTGATCACTTGGCAGGTGCACATAAATGCCCCGGCAGGTGCCGTGGGCACCGTATTGGGGACCACTGCTAGGGTCCCATTCCAGGTAAGGTCATGGAAGATACAAGAGAGAATTGATGATAGTTCAGCTAAACTTATTTTAGAAGAATTACAGCATAGGGCAGTTATAGGAAAGCGAAAGTGGCCAAATCCATTATTTTATTTACCCAGCTCCAATGCCATGTTGATGCTTTTTCTTTTGTAAAGATGACCTGGCTATGAAAAGGTAAGGTATCCTGAATTTCATATTAAGGTTTATAGGGAAGAGTGTCTGAAAAGGAACACAATAATGGCAGTAAGAACCATTAGGCCACTGGGACCCACCACACCTCCCAACCTTCAGCAGATGCTAGCTCCAGCCCTCAAGAAGCTGGCAGTAGCTGACGAGCCACTCCTGGGACATGGAGTTGGGGTGGGTGGGAATTGTACGCACAATCCCAGGCTCTGGAGAGAGAGATTGTTAAATTTTACTAATGGTTTCCTAGAAACCACTAAAAGGGCAACATGAGTCCACATTTCATCTTTGCTGTGTTTTTATTTAAAGTATAGTTGGCTGAATGAGTTTGAATAATTTGCTCTTCCATAACCACCATTTCAAGCAATGCTATTTGTCTTTTAATCATGTCCTGACATATGTAACACCAACTAGAAGATCCTCTGTTCTCTGTTATCTCTATAACAATTGTGTATCATAGAATCATAGAGCTGGAAAAGACCTCAGAAGGACATCAGTTCCAGCCCCCTGCTCTAGGCAGGACCAATCCCAACGAAATCAACACAGCCAGAGCTTTGTCAAGCCATGACTTAAACACCTCTGGGGATGGAGACTCCACTACTTCCCTAGGTAACCCATTCCAGTGCTTCACCACTCTCTTAGTTAAATAGTTTTTCCTAATATCCAACCTGGACCTCTCCTACCGCAACTTGAGACCATTGCTCTTTGTTCTGCCATCTGTCACCACTGAGAACAGCCTGTCTCCATCTTCATTGGACTCTCCCTTCAGGAAGTTGAAGGCTGCTATCAAATCCCCCCTGACTCTTTGCTTCTGC
>JANRFK010004893.1:22555751-22566196 GCA_030068395.1 Apalone spinifera | reverse complement strand
TATCTGCTTCTCCTTTACCTGGAGAACTCGCTCCCTGTTAGCACTCAGCTGTGTACATTTGGATGTTCATTAGGGGCTTCATTCAAGAAAACAACATGCTTGAGATGCAAACACATAGCCAATATTCATAACATCATATAATAAGATGATACATGGATTTAAATAGGAAAATGATATTTGCATTCAATAACTTTTCCATTGATACCTTATATAGCATACAAGATTTATTTCAATTTTGGTGACTGTATTTGTATACCTAATTATCTTCCTTTCTATACAGCATCAAAGGGTGTTTTACATTGTTCATTGGTTTGCTTAACTTTGTTATCAAGCATCCAGAGGAAAAAGCCTCCCTGCACTTGTTTTGGGTGGCATCAAAAGCTTTTTTTTGTCTATACACATTAAATGCAGCGGTTGTAGGATTAGATGGGCAGTAAGCAGCTCAGACTCAGAACAACATATGATTCTGGGGCATGTGAATAAAGAAACATAAGGGCCCTATTCTTATTTACAAAGATGTGTGTTTACACCACTCTGGCAGTGTGAAGGGGCCTTAGAGTGAATGCAATTTACACAGGCATCCTTCATCCCACTGTGGCTGCTATGGAAGTCACCCAAGGAAACTGCATATCACTGAGAATAGAGACGATGACCCTGACAGTCCGGCAATCAGCACTTTATGGAGCTGTTATTGAGCTACTTAAGAAGCTGTGAAAGACAAAAAAGTCACAAGTATGGGATTATTGACTTCAGATGAATAAATCACAAGAGTGAGATCAGCAAGAGCTTACTTATGTCAGAACAAACCTCATAACCAGCGAGCTACAGGGAATGGTTGCCCCTGGTTTTGCCCCTGGCAAAGCTTCAAATATTGGATATCTCATTAGGAGAGAAATTGATGATAGGAGTTTGGTATTTCTTGAGTGCAATCCAGTTTATTTACAAAGCCCTGTCTCCCTCGATGCAGTGGGAACAAACACAGGACAGTTTTCTTCTGCAGAAATCAAAGTCTGCCTTTCTAATGAGTATTGTGCCCCAAAGCATCTCTGTTTCTTGGCTTCCTCATAAGGTCACACACCACGCTTCTTCCATTTTCTACTGGCTTTCTACTGGCTTTCTTTCTTTCACACTCACACAGAATTGGCTGCAGCCCTTATTCTTTTAGTCAGGCGTTGCTGGTTCATGCCTGGGGTGGGAGTTTCTTTTGTTTCAGCTCTGACCAAACAAAAGGCCATTTATTTATTCCATCAATTACCTGAAAATACCTGGGGATAAATACAGCCCTTGATTTTTAACGGGTCCATGATTGGTGGCTGCTTTCCACACCTTCCACCATAACAGTATAAACACTGTAGAGTGTCTGTGATTGTTTCGTTTGGTCCAGTGTAATCACTTGCTATAACATGCACTTACGTTCCTAAGAGACAGCCACCTTAGAAATACCTAAAGTATACATAGACAGAGATCCTGTTTCACAAAGATACTTAGGCATTCAAATCACATTTTTAGGCATTGCTGCAATCCATGAAATTCGCTCTCAGCTGCTGCCTAACCCTATAGTCATTAAAATTTACTCAACACCTAAGCTTTTGCAAAAAAAATCCCTAAGTGCCTAAATTGATGCCTCTGGGCATGTGCACTGTTACTTCACTCTAGACTTTTGCACACCCATCTCCTGTGTGACCTGGCTAATAATATTAAATCCAGGGGAAGATAAACCTTCCTCCTGCTAAATCACATGCATGACCTGATTTGGTAGAGGTGCTCTGAAACTGCCAAACTCCACACATAAGGCAGCTGGGCTGTCCCCTCCCCTATAGCCTTTACCCAACAGTTAGGGTATGTCACGAGTCATAAGGGATCAGTCGGCAAAGGCTTCCCCAGCCGACTGATCCACGTTTAGACTACTGCGCTGTGCCAGATCAGCTGATCATCAGCACAGCGTGGTGGCAATGTTTATTTTAATGAAGGGGGGTTTATTTAAATCCTCGCTTCTTTGCCTATGCCGGGTAAACTAGTTTACATGGCTCCATCGACGGAGCCATGTAGTCTAGACATACCCTTAGAGCACTCACATGGGATGTGGAACACCCCCTCAGCCTAACAAGGAGAACATGAGTCTGCAGCTTTCCAGGTGAGTGCCCTAACCAGTGGGCTAGACAGTGATTTTTATGCTTTCTCTGGCCCAATTAATATTTAATGTTTCAATTATTTCATTAAAGGGCAACAACTTTAATAAATTAAAGGAACCCCTCCCACCACCCCACAGTATCCCATAGCTGGTGGAGATACCACAGCATCTTCACCTGACTTGTAATAGCTCCCTTTTCAAATCTTTTCTCCTTATCAGGCAGAGGGGCACAGAAAGCAGTGGTCACCCACATTGGGGTGAGTGCTCTAACATGGGCTTTGTGGGTTGCAGTGCTATTCCAGTGATTTTCTAGGTGTCCAAAGCTTTATTGTGCACCTCTATAGTTGATCTTGAATTGGAGTCATTCTCAACATGCTTTTACAGGTAGAATAGAAAAGGGGAGGTTAGTTTGCTGCTCACTTTTTTATGTATTTTTTTCAATGGGGAGAATGTCTTTACTGAATGCTTTTGTAGTAGTGGCTTTTTCCCTGGGTGGCTTTATGCAGTGTATGATTTTCTGTGGTAATTTTGTTATTTACAGTAGTTGACTTTTCATGTTATGGTATTGTCCATGGAATCCTAGAAACAGAGCAAGAAACAGGGCAATTATTTGGTGGGGGAGGGGGAAAGTACTACTGTATTATAATCTGGTTGATCAAAGTCAAAATCACCTTAGCTTTTCCTAGATTTGCTGTAGCTGAATAACCGCTGTATTTGGGTACTTGTTTAACATTGATACACTGGGGTACGAGTGCCCCATCCTTGCAACCCTCATTTGAACTGTATGTATGAAACTTACAAGCTTATATTGAGACTGTAGGAGAAAGAAAGAGTCTGAAGCGAGAGCTTGGTGCTTGAACCAAAGTAAGCAAGAGTTATACTATGAATAACAGACAGGCTGTCTCAAAAGCAAATGTTTGCCTGCAAGTCAGTGTCTCTCAGCACTAAAACTGTTAGCACTAAAAAAAGCACATGAGGTATGTAAATACATTCCATCAGGACAGTACAGGCACACCCAGCTGAGTACATGATAAAAAAGTTTAAAACAACAAGAATGAAAGCATAACAAGGGGCAAGCGAATGCTTTACAAGGGGAGCTACAAATGTGTCATTAGTATGTAAAATAATACCTAGAATGTGTATCATAGATTGTTCATTTCTATGTATAAATATTGGGGTATCTCGACTTAATTCTTTGGTAGGCCTGGGGGCAATAGTGAAATCCATACTATCAACTGAGCCTTGTCCATTGTCCTGGGTACAAACAAGTAGGGGCACAAAGGTCATCTGGCTACCGACAACTATTAATGTACTTGGTTTGACAGTAAGCCTGACTCAGGTTCCTTCATATCTTATCTGAATCTGTGGTCTTTGGGAGCTCTTGTGAAGTCTATTATAGTAGCAAACTGTGCAGAGCTGGCATGATATACTCAGAGCTACGTCTACACTGGCATGATTTTCCGGAAATGCTTTTAACGGAAAAGTTTTCCGTTAAAAGCATTTTCGGAAAAAGAGTGTCTAGATTGGCACGGACACTTTTCCAGAAAAGCACTTTTTGCGGAAAAGCATCCGTGGCCAATCTAGACGCGCTTTTGCGCAAAAAAGCCCCGATCACCATTTTATAGTGCAATTTTAGTAGAATCAGGTGCATGATGTTTGCAAAGTTATTCAATATCAAGCTTTTTTTTAAAAAGAAATCTATTTATCTATATAGACTGCCTTGCAGGAAAGGAAGCCCTGGGGGTGGCCAGTATTGCCTGAGATTTATGACAGGATTTTGAATTAGTCTGAACCCTGAGTTAAATTTCACAAAAGTGTGAATCAAACCCACTTGAAAAGTTTACCAAAGCTGCATTACATTAGCTGGCTAAGTCCTTCACAAATCTAGTAGAAGCCAATTTTCCTTGACTCAGTGACTCTGGTCCAGATCCAAAAGGAACTTAGACATTACAGTAAAAAGGTAAGAATGTCTAAGAAATCAGTTCAGATAATCACACAAAAGATTTTCTAAATACCTGAGAGATCCTGTATTAAAGAAGCCTCCACCAAGCCCAAGAACCTACCATCTTTACACAATTACTTTTCCTTAGTTGGGCTTGGTCTTGGCTAGGGCAGGGGGTGGACTTGATGACCTTCTGAGGTCTCTTCCAGCTCTATGGTTCTATGATTCTATGACAGCAGCTCAGAAAAATGAAATAATAGAAAACTTAAATTCTTGATTGAGTTGTTTTGATTTGCAAATGGAAAACTGAGTTTTTAGTTTTCCAGCAAAACAATTTCAAGAAAGCAGACATCATGAATTTTTTTTTTCAACCATCCAATTTCTCATTGGAAAAAAGGTTTCATGGAAAAAATCTGCCCACCTTCATCAGTGATTCCTCACACCATAACAATTCTTTATCCCCTGATCATATATCTTCTTCCATCTGATGTTGTCATCTTAAGGGAGAAATTGTTTTGCTACCCCCCATTTGGAGTCTCTGGTTGAAACTAGGCTGGCTATCCTCTCTGGAATTTTTCTGGAGACATATCACCTCTTCTCTCTCACACAGTGCTAGTCAACAACAGTGGATACCCTAATTACTTTTAAAACACAACAAAAAAAAAAGATATTTAAAATGTGCAGTGGTTTACTGTCATTTGTAAGCAGATGTAGAGATTAGAATACCTTTCTACTGTATGCAGGAGTTCTCCTTTAATAACATCTGGCAGTAATAGACTGGATTCTGTAAATTGGCAGTGCAACTATGAGAGTTCTCAAAGAGTCCAGGCCCCTTTTCATTATTAGACAATTGTTCTAATTCAATTTAAAAAGCAATGGAAAGAAAATAAGAATTAAACTCAGAAGAAATTAGTACTTGTTGAAGATGTATAAAATTTTAAGAAAAAATTCAAATAATAAAAACAAATGTTTTTTTTTCTTTTCAGGTAACTACTGACTTTGCCTCTTATCAAATCTCTAAAGTTGCACACTTTGGGCCACATTAAACAAAAATAACTTCCTACAAATCTAAGTGAAATTATATGCTTTATTTTCATTTTGGAAGATGGCCACACAATGTGCCTTTTATTATCAACATACATAGCTAGCTACCAAAACACACCATGATTTTTCCATTAGCAACACAAAAGTGTGTCTGTATTTAATAACTCACTATGTTCCAACATTTTCACTTAAGGTTAGCAGCTGCCTGGTCAGAATCTTGAGAGGGTAGAAAAAAGGAAAGTGAACAATACTGCACACAGCAAGAAAAAAAGTTAAGGAGTGATTTGTTTTTTCCTTTCTCTCTTTCTTTGTTTTGATTAGTGTTCTGAGTGTAGGGAGCTTTTCTTTTTGGACTAAGTTAAATATAAAAGAAATTAGCAAAGTGGTGACTGCATTCCTTTGAGTGCACTAGCAGCACATTTTCTTATTACACATAAAGAATCCTTATGAAAAAATGAAAGAAGATGAAACATTTTTGAACATGTTGGGAATCATCTTCACTACCTTACCATATCACAAACCAGACTGATATCAATTACCCCCTCATATCCTTCACCACAAAGCAATAGAGAAACATACAACAATGTATTACAATACATATTCATTGTATTTCCCTCTAATGTTTGGATCCTTCATCTAGGTACTGTTTATTTTATATGATAGGCATAGTTTGGAACCGCTTTATTTCATCTTAAACTTTTTTCCACAAAAAAATGCGGATTCAGCAACATCAAACAGTTTTGCAATTCCTATCAGATTTGCCAAATTAATTTATTAAAAAATTAAAATCCTAAATAATTGAAATATTTCATTTAGACATTTTCTGAATTAAAGTTTTGATTTTTTTTTAGTCCAAACTAAATTTTCACTGTAAACTTCCTTCCATTTTTCTTTTATAAATCAAAAATGTTTTAAAATGATCAAAAACAAAATGAAATTCTGTAGACACAAAATATTTTAATAAAAATGATTTTTCCAATTTTCAGATTTTCCAAAAATTCTGATAAATTCATTTTCAGTTTTACAGGAAATCTTTTTTTCAGGTTTGCAAGTAAATAATTCATTATTTTGCACATCTCTAATTGTGGATTAATTTATATTTTATTACAACAACACGAAAAATCACAATAACAGCAAAAGTCTGTTAAAACATTTTCTTCTTTTTTTTCCTTTCTTGTCTCTGATCCCGTTAGTATTATGGTTTCCCACTTCTCGAGTTGTTACTCTTTCATTTAATTTCTCTGATCTGTATTTGACATAGATAACACTACCATGAGAAGTAATATTTTATTTGCTGTTCAGACATATGCAGTTCACAGCATTGGACCACTATAAAATATATTTTACAAGTTATTATCCAAGAGGAATTTAGTTTAACCTTGACACTAAATACTCATTCTTGTTTATTTGCCATGTATCTGTGAATAAGGTCCACACTGGCCAGAACCGCATCATAAGAACACTGAGCTCCTGCACTGTGACTACTGGCTCTGGGTTGGCAGGCTTGGAGCTGGCACAGGCACTGTGGCCAGAGTCAACCCCTTTAAGGGCTCTGGAGAGGGAGGAGGGAGGGGAGTCTTCTTGGTTGAGGCTGAAGTAGCCACCAGGGCACCCTGGGAAGGCTGGAGGTCCCCTATTTCGATATAAGTGTCTACACAGCACTTATTTCGAAATAGCTATTTCAAATTTGGCTTTATTCCTCGTAGAATGAGGTTTACCAAATTTGAAATAAGTGCTTCATTATTTCAAATTAATTTCAAAATAGCGATTTGACTGTGTAGACACTAGTAAAGTTATTTCGAAATAACTTTGCTGTGTAGGCATACCCTAGCTGATTATCAACCAGTCAGATGAACAAACAGTAGCCTCAGAAACCCAAATACACAGCATACATGATTACCCTTACCATGCCTCCTCACTGTGCAAGGAAGCAGTGATCATCTCCCACAGTGCTGCTGGCCCCATACCAAAAATCAGTACTGAGTTTCATCACGAGCCAGAAACACATAGTAAATATGAAGAACATAATGGAATAACACACCAGAAACCATCCATATCGCCAAAGTACACATACAGCCAAATGCTGTTCATCTAACCCACACAGCTAGTCTTCCTGAAGTCAATGGAACTATTCATAGGTGCTTAAGGCAAGTATGATTTGGCATTGTCTGTCCTATATATAAACTGTGATTTTCAACAGCAGAAATGGGTTATTTTTATACTGTAAATCATAATACTAACAATAATTCTTTGCATATATGCTCTATAATGTGATGTTCTGATTATTGTATGTATATATAATGAATACACAGACTTCAGTTTATCATTATTACTACATTTATCAAACAATCTTCCAGTCATCATAGTCAGCAACATTATTATTATTAATTTATCAGAGCCTAACTTAAGAAATCATACATTTCAGAATACAATGAGAAAAGAAAAGAAAAGAAAAGAAAAGAAAAGAAAAGAAAAATGTGAGAGAAGAATTAGAGAAACTCCTTACTGACACTGCTCAGTTTTTCCAACTATAAAATATATTAATATAAACCCAGTCCAACTATTTTTGTAATCAACACACCATTCTTTTTTAGACCCAACTCTACCCCTTTGCTGAAAGACAGAGGAAACATTAACTGAGCAGGAGAGCTGTGGAAGGGATTGGCTGAGATGCTACTCTTCACTTGAGCCAGGTGACAGGATGCATTTTTGTTACTATTATTTATTATTCGCATTATTAAGGGTAAGGATAAGCGAGGAAGAGAGAGAGTGAGAGGGAGCATGTTGTGATGAGAAGGGGGTATGTCAGGGGAGCAGAGAGAACTGTACTGCCTGGGAACCCCAGTCAAGGACTAGGACTACATTGTGAGTAGCATTTTACAAACACAGAACAAAAGCAGTCCCTGCCCCCCAAAGACCTTACAATCTAAATATAAGCAAGAGACATCAGGTACAAATGGATTTGGGAGTTCATATAAGAAAATAATAGAACAACATTGATCAGTATGATAGGCTGGCCTCAACACACCAGCAATCTAACTGTTATCTGGGCTTTTATTGTAGGCCTTGTGCCAAAGGAGAGTTTAAGGAAGGATGATAAGGGAGTGAAGCAGATTTTTACAGGGAATTGAGAGGCAGCATGGGGAAAAATCACAAAGGTACTTGTCTGAAATTATAACAAGTGGGAAATGGAGGCTAACACCAGGTAGTAGTAGACCTCTCTATACTGATTGTAGTAGTAGATTGTAGTAGTAGACCTCTCTATACTGAATTGCTAGATAGAGTAGGTAGGTAGGTCATAAAGTGTCTTGAAAGTGAAGACAAGTAACTTATATTTGATTTGATAGAGAAGAGGGATCTGAACCCCTCCGGGCTGAGATCAGTCCTTCTAGGCTATGTCTACACTGGTGGGTTATTGTGCAAGAATATATTGCGCAAGTATACTTGCGCAAGATCTCTTGCGCAAGCAAACGTCCACACTGGCCAGAACCGCATCATAAGAACACTGAGCTCCTGCACATGAAAGCGTCCACACTGATGGGAAGCCCTTGAAAGTGCACAAGAAAGTGTCTCCAGAAGAAATTTGGCCATGTCAAGAGGTCACCAGCAGCATCTGTGGGCATGCGCCGGACCCCCTCTGGGAAATGTGCTTAAAGGGACTCCTGGACGGCCGTTTCCCTGTGGCTGCATGCTCAGGCACCCCTTTTGAGGGATCGAGAGCCACAGTTGTGCCTGTCACCTCTGTTCCTGGCAAGTGCCCCAGGGCACCCTCGCTGCCACCTTCAAAGCCATGGAGCCGGAGGAGGACCCCAGCCAGAAATGTCCCCTCATGGCCATTATAGAGGCTCTGGAGCTCCTCCACCAGAGAGCAACAGTGCTCCAGCAGGAGCTGGAGACTGGGCAGCACATGCAAGACCTCGCCACAGCTGCAGCTGGGCTCGGGCACCCACACCCCACCACCGACAGGAGCCTCTGGACCTACAATACCAGTGGGGACTGGTGGGAGTGCCTGGTGCTGGGACAATGGGGTGACCAGAAATGGGTGCAGAACTTCCGGATGCGCAGGGTGACATTCCATGAGCTCTGCACCTGGCTCACTATTGCACTCCAGAAGCAGGACACCCGCCTGCGCCCTGCCATCCCCGTGGAGAAGACGGTTGCGATCTCCCTAGGGAAACTGGCCACCCCAGACAGCTACCGCTCCATGGGGAACCAGTTCGGGGTGGGCAGGTCCACCGTTGGTGCGGTCATCCGGCAGGTAAGGCCCCTGGGGGACCACGGGCTTGCCCCGGGTGGGGGGAGGGTGGAGAAGGGGCCAGACCTGGGAGAGGAGGCTGTAGGGGGAGGGAGAAGCCCCACAGCTAGGGGGGTCATGCTGTTCTTCCCGCACACAGCTCTGCTGGTGGGAGAAACCCCCAGGGACAGAGGGCCCTGGTCTGCATGGGAGGAGCCATCAAAGGGGGAGGCAGCACATCACAAGGGCCCATGTATCTACTGTGTCTCATTCCTTGCATCGCCTGTGCTCTCATGTGCCCCTCTGCAGGTTGTCCGCGCCATCAATGATGTACTGCTTCGGAGGGGCATCCGCCCTCGTGACCTGGATGCCACCATTGCTGGCTTCACCAGCCTGGGGTTCCTGAACTGTGGGGGAGCCATGGATGGGACCCACATACCCATCCGGGTGCCGGAGCACCAAGCAGCCTAGTTCATTAACCAGAAGGGCTATTGCTCGGTGGTGCTCCAGGCGCTTGTGGACCACCAGGGCCGGTTCATGGACATATGTGTGGGGTGGTCTGGCAGTGCCCATGATGCCTGAAACTTCCGGCTCTCAGGCCTGTGTCACAGGCTGGAGGCGGGCACCTACTTCCCCCAGCAGGACTTCAGCATTGGGCCAGTCAGGATGCCGGTCTACATCGTGGCGGATGCAGCCTACTCCCTGATGGCCTGTCTGATGTGGCCATACACAGGCCGACTCAACCACAGCCAGGCCACCTTCAACGCCCACTTGGACAGGGCCTGCAGCCCCATTGAGTGCACCTTTGGGCATCTGAAGGCACGCTTCAGGTGCCTCCTGACCTGCCTGGACATGGAGGTGCAGCATGTCCCGGAGGTCATCGCAGCATGCTGTGAGCTGCATAACATTATTGAGGGGAAGGGGGTGGCCTTCCTCCCGGGATGGATGGATGACTGGTGAGGGCCAGGCCTACCAGCAGCCCCTGATGGCTGCCACCCGACAGAAGAACTGTGACAGGGTGCGGGTCCGGGAAGCCCTCCGGGTGAAGCTGGACTGGGCCCCACAGTAGGCTGCACCTATGCCTCCAAGCGCAG
>JANRFK010004893.1:22511949-22551307 GCA_030068395.1 Apalone spinifera | reverse complement strand
GAGGCCTAATCAGCGCAGAGTAAAGCCGAAGAATGACTTTTCATGTTTTGCTCACAACACACCTGTTAATACATCTCAGAATCATGTTTGCTTTTTTAGCAGCAGCATCATGCTATTGACTCATGTTTAGCTTGTGGTCCACTATGGCCTCTAGATCCCTTTCTGCAGTACTCCTTCCTAGACAGTCACTTTTTATAAGCCAACAACGTGAAAGCAGCACATAAAAGAATATAAACACACAAAGAAAACATTTAAATATAGGACAATAGAAAGATGATGCAAGTTTGATGTCAGCTTATAGCAGAATTTGAGGTCATACAGTTAACTGAACATCATTTTGTACAGTTCAGTGAAGAATTCTGCTAAATGTAAAGCTATGTTGAAAAAAAGGCAAGCAAAATGTTAGGCTGAATACAGAATTGGACAGGGAATAATACAGAACAGTATCATGCCCATCAATGGAATGACCTCGCTGGAACACTGAGTACAGTATAGCTAGCCCCATATCTAAAACATTATGAATGAAAAGGAATTCAGAGATAAGCAATTAGTTTGATTAGGTGCATGGAGAAGCTCTTGTATGAAGTCAGATTGAAGAGATAGTTTACTTTAGGGAAGAGATGACTGGGTGGGATGATAAAAATTATCTAAAATAATGAATGACCCTAAAGTAGATCAGGAGTTTCTGGTCTTATAACACAAGTTCAAGTTGAAATTGCATGAACTAGAAAGGTGGCAAATTCAAAACTGATAAAAGGAATTACTTTTCCCTCACAATGCATAAATAGACTGGGTTTTAATGCCACTTGATATCATTCAGGCCAAGAAGGTAGCAGGAATCAGGGATGGGACATTTATAGTGGAACAATAATATCTAGAACTACAAACAAATAGTGCTAACCAACTTTTTAGGAAACCTCATATTTAAAGTTAATCTCAAAGCTTTGGATTTAGTGAAATCTTCAGGAGAGGGCAAATTATCTTGTATCTGGATGCTTCTGGGTTTCCCCTGAGGCATCTGGTGCATCTGACAGACAGGAAAGTGAACTAGATGCACTATAGGTCTGAATCAATACAGTATTTACTCTACTCCTATGATGATCACATTGGCTGTAAGTATGTATAGAAGTTAATTTGATCCTTTGTGCATTTACTACCTTTTGGGATGCACTTACAGGATCTTTTTAATCATCTTTATGAGACATTTGGAGAATACGTTTTGTAACAGAAAGGACATTTTACAATTAATTTAAAGTATCAATAAAACCAATATGGATTTAGATCTGGTTTGCAGTCAGCACAATATATAGGCAATATAACACTATTTCTAAATTTAACATTTCCTATCGCCAAAATACAGCAATAAATCTGGAGAGAGTGAGTGTGAACAAATTCTATAAAACTGTGGAAAAGCAGACAAAAATTGGACTGCAAAAATATTACAGCTGATTAGTTCTTGTTCCAGGGAGGAAAAAAGGTATTTTAGCTATGGGATGTACTACTGCAGGACAACCTGATATTTTATATTTAAAAAAAACTAATATTATATAATTGCTAGCATACTTGTTATTTCAAAAAGAAGAAAAAAGAATGTGGCTTAACTGCTATTGTCCTCGTGGTAACTGACGCCAATTTATAAAGCTGAAGAAGAAAACTAATTCAATAATATGACATGCTGTAATCATTGCCTCTGTATCCTGATGTATGCAGAGATTGACGACATTCATAACATTTCGGCAGAAGATTTCCAAATTCATAGATGTTTCAGCTATTCAGTTAAACTGTATCAAACACTTTAGATGCTGAATAGAGTAAATATACTCTCCTTGTCCATGAATTAAAGCAGGAAGTGCCATCTATATGTATTCATGGATATAAACAACACAGTCAGGAAAAAAAAAATTTAAAACATGTGAGCAGTGAGACTTGATGGATGCAGATTTTGCAGCCCATGGACAATACGTGTGAGATATTCCTAATGCTCCAGGAAATGCAGTCTGATGTGGAAGACTGCGGGTGTGTCTACACTGCATCATTATTCTGGAATAACGGCCATTATTCCAGAAAAACAATACTAGAGTCTGCATAGCAATTGTGTTATTTTGAAAGAAAATTTTTAAACCTCATTCCACAAGGAATAACACCTCTTCCGAAAAAGTGTGGATGCTCCACTGCTGCTATGTTGAAATAGCTCCTCACCAGGGCCATTCTACGTTATGCCCCCCTCCCCCATTGCCTCCTGGCGCTCTAAATCGAGATAGTGCATCTACATTAGCGGAGCCTGCCTCAGACTAATTTTGAGGCTTCCCTGTAGCATGGACACTCTAATAACTTCTAAATAAGTTATTCCGGAAGATATCTTCCAAAATAGCTTTTTCCTAAATAAGCTTGCAGTGCATTAGGATGACTTCTTCCATTAGTATATGAAAGATAAAGATAAAATTCAGTGGTGATAAATACAAAGTAATTTACCTTGGAAAATATAACTCCAACTATACATACAGAATGATGAGGTCTAAAATAGCTGTTATCTCAAGAAAGAGATCTTGGACTCATTGTGGGGAGTTCTCTGAAAACATCTGTTCATTGTTCAGTGGTAGGCAAAAAAGCTAGCAGAATGTTCAGGCCCATTAAGAAAAGGATAGATAATAAGACAGAACATATCATAATGCCTTGTAACAGACCACAGCCTGCAAACTGCAAAACTCTTATAGAAGGCAGCCATATTGGGAGGTAGGTTAATGCTTTCTTGTTTCCAAATTAGCCTCACCTGAACACAGCCCAGCAGCCAGAGTAGAAAACAGAGGCCTAATTAGGAGGCAGCTTACAGCTGGGGTTAATTAAGCACCTGATGCCAATTAAGGCCTCTGGGGTTCCCATAAAAAGATTCCTCCCAGGCAGGGGGCAGGGGGGGGAGTTTTTGGAAGGTGCACAGAGCCCTGCCCCGCGGCCTGTGATGAGAATGACTCAGTAAGTGGGGACCCTTGCCTCTAGGGAAATCCCAGGGCAACAAAGGGGGCTCTGTGACTCTCTGAGGTGCTCAAGTAACTACCAAGAAGCGCAGAACCCCCAGGGAGCTACCAAGGGACTTTGTCACAGCCTCTGTATAAATCCATGGCAACCCCACATCATGACTAGTGCATGCAGATCTTGTTGCCCCATCTCAAAAAAGCTATATGGGTTGAATTTCCCTAATCTGGATTTCCCCAGTCTGGAAACACTCCGGCTGCATCTAGCTGGCATGATTTTCCGCAAATGCTTTTAACGGAAAAGTTTTTCCATTAAAAACATTTGCAGAAAAGAGCGTCTATATTGGCACGGATGCTTTTGCACAAAAGCACTTTTTGCAGAAAAGAGTCCGTGCCAATCTAGACTCAGTTTTGCGCAAGAAAGCCCCGATCGCCATTTTCGCCATCGGGGCTTTTTTGCTCAAAACAGTCCTGAGCTGTCTACACTGGCCCTCTTGCGCAAATACATTTGCGCAAGAGGGCTTTTTCCCGAACGGGAGCAGCATAGTATTTGTACAAGAACACTGACAATCTTACATTAGATCGTCAGTGTTCTTGCGCAAATTCAAGCGGCCAGTCTAGACGCAGCCTCCTAGTCCAGAATTGTTGGTGAGAATGTGGGAGCGTCAGGACTGGAGCATTCATAGAGAAAATCTGATGGGTTTGGACCAAGAGTATTCTGAGATCAGGGACAGCTGGCTGGTGTAGAGGATCTGAGTCCCAGTGACCACTGGAGCAGAGCCCCTGCTGGCAGATGGAGTGGAGCAGAGCTGAGCTCCAGCCGGCTGGTAGTGGATCCCTGACAGGCTGAAAGCTGGCAGCAGAGCTCCTAGGGAATGGAGCAGTGGCAAACATGGGAATTGGAGGAGTTAGTACTCCAGGGGCTAGTGACCAGGCATGGAGGGGCTGGCACCCCCATGGTTCAGCAAATTCCCTGGTTTCGGCCTAGTCAGTTCCCACGGGTGCCAGAGCAGGGAGGTTCAACATGTATTATTAATGCAAAGCATACAGAGAAGGGCAACAAAAATGATTAACTGGAACAGTTTTTAGATATTTCACTTTGATATTTTAACTGTCTGGAACAGTTTTTAGATATTTCACTTTGAAAAAGAGATGACTTAGAGGGGATATGATATAAGTCTATAAATAAAGAAATGGTATTTGCTCCTTCATATAACAGGGGTCATGCAGGGAAATTAATGGGCAGCAGTTTTAAAGTAAACAAAAGGAAATACTTCTTCACACAATGCATAGTTAAACTGTGGAACTCATTGCCAAGGATGGTGTGAAGGCCAAAAATTTTACTGTGTTAAAAAAAGAAGCAGATAAGTTCATGAAGAATAGATCCATCAATGGCTCTTAGCCAGGATGGTCGGGGATGCAATGCCATGCCCTGAGTGCCCAGCTGCTCAGTTACTTGATCACCCAATGATTGCCTGTGCTGTTCACTCCCTCAGAAGCACCTGGTAGTCTGAAGATAGGATAGATGGACCATTGTTCTGACCTACTATGACCATTCTCATGGTCTTATATAAGCTGAATTATTTTCCTGAGCATCATTTCCAGGAAAAGTCAGCATAAATTATTTTGGAGCTATGAGCCAGCTGTGTAAAAAAAGACAAATTGACTTGAATCTCACCCAGAAATAACAAAATTTATAGGAGCTTCTTGGCATTTAAAAACATTTATATACAGCCATATTGACACAAACACAATTGTTGCTGTGATAGCTTAACACTTCATAAAACTTACAAAATACACAATCTTACATAGCATTTGTTTTCTTATTGTTTCTGTACAATACTTTTACTATTTAAACTTATCTTTGTAAAAATCTGTCGTACACATACCACATTCAGAGTCTTCTTTGAGACCCCACATATATCTCCAAGCTTCTTCTAGTTAGCATTCCTACATTCCAAGTCTCAGCCTACTCTGCATGCTCACTCACTCGCTTTTACTATAGCTGCTCTTGCCCAGTTAATACAGTCAGGCAAGGATGCTGTATGCAACTTGTAGGGAATATCCTAGTCTTCTGAGGGACATTTGACATGGACATCAGTTTACATGAGCATATCTATTGGACAAGCTTTACAGGTTGGCTGTCCAACCTGTCACAGTAATTATCAGCCAGTTAAGCGGAAATCATATGCTATGAAAATACCAGACAAGATTATTGAAAAGCATCTGTGTGTAACATTTGAAATTTGGAAGACTGTGTGTGGATTTATGCCAGGAGGGAATAAATACAATTGATACGATATTTGCACAATAAATCCTCATGGATAAGTTTAAAGGAAAGAGACTGCAAGAAGTTATGGTCTTTGTCGACTTGGAAAAGGTGCAAGTTCTTGTACCAAGAGAATTATTTCCATGAGGTTTGCAATAGAGAGGTCTTTCAGAAGGAGATGTCCATTTTACTCAGGATCAGGCCCACTGACTGTGATGGCAAAGGGGGCAACTGCCTTAGGGCCTGGTGATTCAAAAAGGCCTGGGACTCTCAGCTGCCACCACCAGTATTGCCGCAGTGGTAGTGGCCTGAGCCCCAGGCCTTTAAATTGCTGCTGGAGTGCCAGGTGGTGCACTCTAGGTGGGTCTGAGGGCTGGACCGGGGAGGGGAGCTATGGCACACGCTGGGCAAGAGCACAGAGCCATCCCCTCACACCTTGCCCAGTTGTGACCAGTCAGGACTGCGAGTGAACATTGGTAAGACCCAGACTTTGATAAATAAAGAAAAGGACCCACAACAAGGGATATCACAAGGAGACAGCTTAGAAAAGTATAAGAATGTAAAGGGTTGCTGGCAATGGTGTCCTCAGTAATGCCCGTCATAGTGCCAAAGCTGTGTGGTGCAAATGGCGGGGCTGATCCTAGTTCTTCTTGAATTAAGATGCTAACAAAGTTAAAAGGTAGATTCTAGGAAATTTGAATTTGATCCAACCTAGTATACAGCACAGAGACGTGGCCAGCTGCCAGAACAGGAATCTGAATGCTCTCCACTGTGGAAATGAAGATGCTGAGATGCTCAAATGGTTGGATTCTTCTTGGCAGGAAACAAAGTGAGAAGCCTATGTGAGTTGCTTCAACTGAAGACAAAAGGCAGGAGATCAGCCATACTGGCATTGGCATGTCCAGCAGAGATTTGAGAGTTATATAGGTAAACGCAGCTTTGCAACAATTGTGGGCAGAAGGCAATCAAATGGAGGCCAAAGACTCAAAACATGGGCCAATTATCAGTTCTTAGGGTGTGTCTAGACTACAGGGTTTTGCATACAAAAGTGGACAAAACTATATTTGCATCTACACTACCGCCGAGTTCTGTCGACAGTAAGTCAACAGAACGCGGCAGTTTTGTCGACGGCGGTAAACCTCATTCTACGAGGAATAATGCCTTTTTTCGACAGAGTTATCCACACTGTGCTTTTTCAAAAGAGAGCATCTAGGCTCTCTATCAAAAAAGCGGCTTGCTTTGTCGACAGAACTGGCTGTAGTCTAGATGCTCTTTTTCAACAGAGGCTTTGTCAACAGTATCTGTCGACAAAGCCTCTGTTGAAAAAAGCCTGTAGTCTAGACATACCCTCAGGGAGACTAATTTTCAAGACCATCAGGTGCACTTTTACGACTTTTAGAAGAAAGCTGTAAAGTTGCCAGCCTTGAATTCAGCAGAGGCAAGAAAGATATTTAGAAAGATCTTCTATCGGTTTAAAAAATTAAATATACATACACCTTAACTGTTTTAGAAAAAGGATTTACTTTTGTCCAAATTCTGTTCTCAAGTACAATTCTTGGGTATCTCTGTTACCTTCAGTGGCCCCATCTGTCTCTTCATTGAATATTTTTTATGTAAAAGAGAAAATCCTGCAGGAGAGCTACTTCTTTTGAAATAGATTATTTTGTATTCATTTGTAGATTATTGTATATTTATGCAGCGCTTTACAAACAGGGCACATTCCTGACAGCAAGGAATTCCAGCCTGATTTTCTGATTAAAGAGTCTCAAATAAATTAAGATAAACTTTGAATAAGCATGTAGGAATGTGGAATAGACTTCCAAAACAACTGTGGTTTGTCCATCACTGGAAATAATAGTAAGAAACATCTCAAAACATTACATGGGGGTTGAAACATGTGACTTCTATTTACTTTAATGGGCATCATATATTCAAAAACCAGAAGAATTCTTAGGACATAAAGAGAACCATTTACTATAAAGAGAACCTTTTTGCACTAGGTTGAGAAGTAACAATTCTTACCTGTTTTGATAATGATTTGATTATTTGCAATACAGGCACCGCCAGGAATATGGTTACTGAGTACTAAATATGATTATGGAGAATGTTGAATAAAAAGTAAATGTAGAGCCTTTGACATCCTGCAGCTGCTCCAGTATTCGACCTTCTTGTACAAATATTATGATGTTTTGTACAAGGTCAGGTTAAAAATGATGCATCACAAATTCCATTATTTCCTTGAAATGTGAACTCCACTTTCCAGAGTGAGGCAGTGTAGCAAGGGTGAGGGTGGAAAGAGTTGCACTATGACTCAGGATTCCTGGCTCTGTCACTGGCCTGCTAGTAATCTTGGGCACGTCACTTCCCTCTCTATGCCTCAGTTTCCCCACCTGTAAAATGGAACTAAAATGAAATGATAATATGCTTTGATATCATTGAATGAAAAAAGCCACATTAAGAACCAGGGATGATGGTGCAGACTGAGAACAGTTTATGCCTTCATATCACATCACTTCCCAATTCCATGAAAATGAGAGGGAGCATGACCTAGTGGATAGAATACTGGAATGGAAATCAAGAGACCTTGGTTGTTCCCAGTTGTGTCACTGGTGGTCTGGGTGAGCTTGGCCATCACTCCCCTGCTTTCTGCCTTGGTTTCTCCATCTGCAAGATGGGAATCATGATACTGATTTCCTTTGAGATCTGGAGATGAAGTGAGCTGTGCAACACACTGGTTACAATGATACTGTTTCTCAGTTAGCTTTGACAATTTGATCAAAACTAGCTTTAGTATGCCTGCTTGTGCTTCATTTATAGCCCTTACTTTCCGGAGTCTGACATAGTTCAAGAAAACGACAGGCATTGATCATTTATTGCCAAACAATTTTTTTCCCACCTAAGATTAATTAGTTCTTCCTTCTTTCCCCACTCAAGGAATGATGATGAATGCTGAACTATGAATAGAATGGGATACAGCAATATTTGAGAAGGAAATATATTGGCATTCTTGACAGGTATATCAAGAAGCAAATGACCCAGCACAGGAATGCTTTAATAATTTTGCTTGGTTTTGCCATATAGCGTCACTGAGGCCTCATAAAAGAGTTTATATCTTGGATACATATCCCATCCCTTCCATTGGTAGAGTTTTAGAGAGCATTTAGGAAAGCTTTGGGGTACCATGTGCAAGTGTGCTATATAAAAATTAAAAGAGTGAAATAAATGGAGAGAAGTGAGATAATAAACTTAGAAAAGAAGAAAGGCTTTATTTTTTTCCAAGCATGGGAATTGGTAGATGTTTTCTTTTTCCATTTTCAGCCTTCTACACATCTGCTACCTGAGGGCTATTTGTTTGAAACTAATTAAGACTTTTAATATAGTGTTTATGATTAATTACGATGGGAAATAGTAGAATAAAAATAGCACTATGGACTTTAATATTTGAATGTAATTAGTGTCTATCACCCTGCAAACACTTAACTGTGTGCCCAACTTTATTCATGCGAGTAATTACATTGAAGTCAAGTAAAGTATCCCAATCACATTCTTTTCTGATTCCTCTCCTGATTTTCTGCAAAGCTGTTTTCACTGTTATGAGGAATGATCTTGTAATCCAGGTTCTCAGGCACAATTCCTTGGAAGTCAATACAGCTACTTGCAGGAACAATGGAGTCCTGGATATAACCCAAAGTAACTGATTGTACAGGTTTTGTAAGTTTGGAAACACCATTTCTGAAAATGACAAAATTAAATGTAAAAAGTTGAAAAACTAGTCAGTCTAAAAGGGTTAAGAAATTTAGAAGTAGTCAGTTTTGCATGGCATTAATGCATTTCAGGCACACTTGTGGACACAAGCAGTTGTGTAAAGATCATAAATGTCTAGCTGCAAAGGAAAACAGAAAAGTCTGAAGTGTTGCCCCAGAGTTAATTCAAATTATACTTAGGTAGATAATAAAACATAATTAGGAAATAAGCTACCAAATCCCAGTCATTTGAACCAACAATGAAGATAGATTTCGGTTCATTTAAAATATGACCCTTGGTCAGGCCTCTGGCAAGAGCTGTTACCTGGCTAAGATTTGCTATAAACAGGCATCAGACATTCTTTGCAGATGTACTACAAAATTCCTCATGACCCTATGCAGTAGATATGTCTGTCTTGCAAACCTTAGCAGGAGACTAAAAATTCTCAAACAGAACTAAATGAGACATCAGAATATTCCAGCCTTTCCAATTAACTCTTGGAGCACCAAAGACTACATAAGTCGGTGGAATGACTGCACATAAAACACAGGGGCAGCCACTCACATTTCCTTTTAAGAGAAAATGTTATAGCTCACACATGAGACAACATATATAATTATAGCTAATATAGCAGCACAGGATTTGTAGACCTGTAGTCCTGGGTTACGGAGCTCAATCTTCCAGGCAATCTCCTGTTCATATAAATATCCATATACAGGTTGAAGGTCACTTGTCCAGGATTCTCTGGTCCAGCAACATCCGACATCCCTCAGGACCACAGACATTGCTGGACTAGAAAGCCCCTGGACCAGAGGGCTGGGTGGACACAGGGTTGGCTGCAGCAGCCTGGGACAGCAGAGCCATAACAGCCCTGGAATAGCAGAGTCCCAGTGGCTCCAGAACAGCAGATCCATGGTAGCTCTAGCAGCCCCGGGGAAGCAAAGCTGCAGAAGTCCTGGCAGGCCCAAGGAATGGAGCCAAAGCTGCAGCAGCCCTGGAGCTGGGAAGCTCCAGCAGCCCTTGGATAATGGAGTCCAGCAGCCCTGAGGAGCAATGCCCCAGTGCCCCCAGAACCACAGCAGCCCCGGCACCCTGGATCTGTGGCAGTATCAGTTCCAGAAAACCACAGCGGCCCTGGGACAGTGGAGTCCTGGCAGTCCCTGGGCATTGGAGCTGTGGCAGTCCTGGGGTGAGCAGAGCCTGATGGCCCCAGGGCAGCAGAGCTGCAGCGGTAGGGACTGGCCAGGGGAGCTGGGAACCAGTGGCTTGGGGGCAAGAGAACTCCAGTAGGTCTGCTGACAGATCCCGGGAGAACCCAGAGTCCCATCAGCAGAGGGATGGAACTGACCTCCCCTGGTCTGGCAAACTCCCTCATTCACGACCAGTCAGGTGCTGAGAGTGCCGGACCAGGGAGGTCAAACCTATATTATGAGGGGGAATATGCTGCAGTTAAAGAAAATGAGAGAGATAGGGAACGGATGGATAGCTGAATTGATAAAGGAATGGATGGATGTGAGAGAACAAGAAAATGTGTTAGTCTCATTGTTAATGTTTTAGTCTCATTGTTTAAGTCTTATAGGACATACCAAGTGCTTCGGGCAGTTTACATTCATCACTATGGTTCATTTGATTGTATTCTTGCCTGTGAACCAGACAGTTTTGTTTTCCAGTCCTACATCAGGACTTTGCTATATATTCTGGACAGTTTGAATATGGCGGGGAAGAAACTGCACTAGTAGGGTACGTCTACACTAGCCCCCTAGTTCGAACAAGGGAGGCTAATATAGGCATTCAAACTTGCAAATGAAACCCGGGATTTAAATATCCCGGGCTTTATTTGCATCTTCCCACCCGGGCGCCATTTTTAAATCCCCTTAGTCCGAACTAACTGCTCGCGGCTACACGCGGCAGTCAAATGTTAACTCGAACTAAGTCCTTAGTTCGAGTTAACTGTTACACCTCATGGAATGATAGCAAAAGATAATTGTTTTCACTGGCCTCTGGTTATAACAGATTCTTATGTCCAAAATAGACGTAAGAGTTTGGGGAACTCTTTTGGGGGAAGGATTTGCTTCATTTGATTAAATAGTCACTGCATTACTAGCAGTAGCAGGCTGGTCTATTCATTTAAGGGACTACAGAGCAGCAAGTTCCACTGCTCAACTAGGCAGGCAGGCTCATCCTTAGCCACTCTATCTTATCCCTGTAGGTAGGGAAGGGCCATGACCTTTGACCTACCAGAATATCAGCTCAGGGCAGGATTTTATTATTTTTCCATATGTGTTGTCATTGTAAAAGAATAATCAAAGAGCTTGCATAGAAGGCTACAACAGAGTTGGACAGACCTGAGTTTTGTAAGAGAGAGGTATAAGATGCACAATTTGGGTATGTCTATACAGCAAAGTAATTTCTAAGGTATCCCAAAATAGCTACCCCACATCTTTTGAACGAGTCCACTATTTCAAAATATAGCAGACACGCTACTTTGCCATCCCTGTAAATCTCATTGTGCAAGGAGTAATGGATGGCTTGAAATAGCACTGTATTTTGAAATAGCACTGTATTTTGTGTAGACAGCGCCAAATGACAAAATAAGCTATTTTGAGTTTAATATGCAGTGTAGATGCACCCTTTGTGTTTGAATCAAAAGTATGCTATAGTGCAACGGTGTTCAGAGCTAGAGTTCCCATTTCATCATTATTGAAATACAGACTAACTGCAACTCTTTCACATCTCACTTATATGAGAAAATCAGGAGAACACTGAAGTCAAAGATGTTTTGCCATGTAATATTGCAGTGAATGAGATTAGAATTAGGCCAATTATTTATAATTGTTAATAATTAACTCTTGCATTGCAATTTTCCCCTTTCAATACTTATTAGCTAACCAATGTTCCCCACATCTTTGTGGGATAGATAAGAATTATCCCTAGTTTATAAAAAGATTGATGCAGAGAAATTAAGTTACCAACAAATGCAGAGGAAGATGGTGTCAAACTGTAAAATTCTGTGGTCAGATATTCCTCATAGAATACTAGAACTGGAAGGGACCTTGAGAGATCATCGAGTCCAGTCCCCTGCCCTCATCTTGTCTCCCCCTCATCTATGCTATATCATTCATCCCATATTATTGTAAATGTCTTCCTTTACTATTGTGTTCTATCTAAGACCATTTATTCTGTATTGTGTCTCTCATTTGTGTATGTGAAGGGTGAAAAATTTGCTTGCACACATCACATATCCTTATAGAACAGAATCTCGGAAGGGTTATTTCTACTGATTTTTACAGATTTAAAAACACCTTCACAAAAGTGCAACATACGTATTTATTTTGATTTTTTTAAATGAATACATTTCGTATCTGTTTCTGAGGATTTTACCTCCATGCTAATATCAATTAGAAGGTGCTGTTTACCTGATGCTTGTCTTTCACACTCCATGGTTCTGAGTATGTATATATAATATACCTCTGTGCTTTTTCTATGGCTTTTATTGCTACTGTATGTGAGTCATCTAATTTAAAACAGACTTGCTGCTGTTTTCAACTATAATATAATAGTGGACTCAGTCTATGAGATAGAAATGACTTCTCAAAATGTGATATTGTGATACTAGACATTCCAACCAGGCCGTCACAGACAGGAATGTGCATTTGTCTGGGCAAGCATGATATACCCAGGGGTGCTTAGTGCTAATAATGACAGCATGGGTCTTCTGAATTCCATTTTTTTTATATCAACAGAAATGGGCATTTTTAAAGAAAAGCAGCAACTGGATTAGCATGGCTCTGTGACTGTAGTGTAAACAGCTGCATTTCCCACTGTGCAAACACTGGAAAAAGTCCTCAAAGCAATAGTGGAAACAAGAATAAAAAATCCAAAGCATAGAAACCCTTGGAGTCCTGCTCTACTGTACAAATCAAGAGAGCTCTCTAACTGTTTCTCATAAATTACGCATTGACTAGCAGGGGGTAACTCCTACTGAAACAACCTCTCTGCTGTCAGAAACTAAGAACGCTCTCACCCCTTCACTAACTCGTGATGTTTGATAGTCTCAGTTATGAAAGTGCATTCAGCAAATCCCCAAATCTTTCTTTAAAAGCTTTTAAATTAAAAATTCTCTCCCAATTTCCAGCCCCACTTTTATTTCCAGATATAAGGCAGGAACTGGAGTGTGTTTCTCTGACCGTGTCAACCACCAGGCCTCAGAGTTGCCACAGGAAGCTGACAGATAGAGACCAACCAGCTAAGCTGGAACTGTGCTTATGAGAAAGTGAGATTTTTCCTCTCCATCTCAGGATTCAGTTTGGAGGGTTCCAGACCTAGGGACATAAGAGTGACTTAGAAAGGAAGACATCTGAACTAGAGTACATTTACAAGTTCAATACTATCAACTAAGGCTGGAATAAAGATCATAATTGGTTAATGCACTATGAAGACAATTTTCCTGCCTTTGATATTTGCATTTCCACACCAAACACTCTGAAATAAGGCACATTCCCCAACCCGTCTTAATTAGCTTCATTAATACTTGTTCTACAATTGACTCGTAACTTCTTTAGTTGTTATATATTCTCTGAATTCTGTAATTTCCATTTCAACTCATCTGATGAAGTAGGTTTTAGCCACCAAAGCTCATGACCATTTGTCAGTGTCTAAAGTGCCACAGGACCAGCACAGCTTCCCAGGTGATTAATCAGCTCCTCACAGTCAGTCAGCTCTATGCACAAAGCCCTGAGCCTCTGACTGGGCAGGACTGATTAATCACCTGTGAAGCTGTGCTGCCCTGCAGCTTAGAGGGAACACTGTACAGGACTCCTTGATTTTATGGAGAGGAAACTCCTGCCAGATTAGAGGTGCAACCTGTACCTTTTTCTGAGCAACAACTTCTCCGGCCTGCAATAATTGCAGAAGGCCTCATGTTGACACTCCTCCATGAAGGTGCACATAAAAGTCCCAGTTATCACTGCCAGGGACAGGAATAACTAAGCCAGGACTTTTTCAGCATCTGTGGGCAGTGGAAGGATTCACTTCTTGAAGAAGAGCAGACCTAATATGTGGAAAGACATTTTCCTTGATATCCCAGATAGGCTGCAGACATTGGTGAAAGAATTTGCAGAGGCACCAGCCCCGGCTCGTGCAGTGCTCTCACTATCTTGTAGGGCTGCTGACTCACTCCTCAGCTCTGTTTCCCAGCAACCTGGTTGTTTTGTTTGTGGGGGATTTCACTCACCTAGAGGTATGGTTCCGCTGCCTGACAGCTGCCTGCCACTGTTCTGATGGACCCTGCTGCTTGTGACAATTTCTGAAAAGGTTATAGATCCTACCTCAAGGTAAAAAGTAGAGTTGGCGAGGCAATCAAGAGTGGTGCGCTAATTCAAGAGTTACAATATTATTTCATTACAACCTGACATTGGATGTGTCAGATAGGAGGTTAAAATAGAAAAATGTGATTGGGGACAAAAATAACACACTAATTTGTGTCCATTTTATCACTAATCAAATATTAATTTCTAATGAAATGCATTTAGTTTTTTATATAGAATAATTTTACTGTTAATTGGCTTGAAAATGCAAGAAGCAAATGGAGAATTCACATTATTTATTTTTACCATGTAGTAAGTCATCAGCCTCACAGAATCTAGTAAACTGATGGTTTAGATCAGTTGTTCTCATCCTTTTCTATACTGGTACTCTCCAGGTTACCCATCCCACCCACCCAGAAACTAGACAGGATTCTCCACCCAGTTAACAATGGCAGGGTAGGCTAAATCCTCAGCACTGCTCATAAGCCTCATGTCAAAAATGCACCGTTTGGATAATACATCCACATTGACACAGATCTTGCCCATGACCTTGACTCTTCTTTGGCCTGTGTCTATAATTTCTTTGCATATGCACTATTGCAGACCAACCCTCTGAGAAACACACCTCCATCGTATTAAATAGTGCAGACTCTCCATAAAGTCTCATACCTCCTGCCACTCTTCTATAATGAAACACCACACCATACCTGCTGTCGGTGGGAAGCCTGGAGGGAAGGATTAGACTTGCAATAAACAAAAATAATATGTAAAGTGGATCTTTTCAGATGAAGAAGCTGAAAACTTCCTCATATCTTCAACTCTATTGTGTGTCAGATTTGTTTTGATAACTTAATAATGTAACTCCATAGGGTATGTCAGGTTAACTATGCATTTGAGTAATGTAACAATAATTCAGTCTTATCCAATAATTCTTGACAATGTAATTTATTGTGTTTTGAAGATGGGCGATCTGATTGTATGTGAAGATGAGGATGAGGACAAGAGGTAGCTGCAAAATGAATACATTCTCTTTTAGTAAAGTTTAGACTTAGTAACTTTTTGGTTTGCTTTTTTACATTGATCAATAGCCGATGGTTGTTTTAAAGCATGTTCTGTGCAGTAGCTAATTTGTTAACTGTTCCTTGATAATAACATAATTTTTCATTCTTTTGTGTTTTTGTTAAATATGTCACACACAGATTTTAGCCCATTCTTTTTTAAAAAAAAGTTAGATTTGTAATTGGTTGCTAAATAAATGCATTCATTGTTCATGGCTGGATATGCAAATTAAATCATTGCAAATATCTACAGATATACACACCCTGCATATGTGTGTGTGTGGGTATGTGTATGTAATCACACCATGAATATTTAACATTTACCACAGGCTATTTCATGATCTAACTGCAAATTTCCAAATTATAAGCTTTATAATAATCCTCCTTTTATTCCAGCCATAATTATGTGTACACTAGTTATTTTCAAGGCCACATTTTTCCACTGTGTTAGCTGCATGAAACTAAGGCTTTCTTGTAAAGGTTATATATTTAGAGAAAACTCTACAAAATTGTACCATATTAATAGATCCTAAGCATTCCTGGGAGGTGGTTCAGCACATTACTATGTGACTCTGCTGCCCTTGAAAAGGCATAATTTGATCTTCACAGTTTTTTTTAAAAAAATCCTCTGGTAGTTACAGAGAACAAGAGACCACAGTTCAGCTCCTCAAGCAGAGAGCTGGGCTTGAGAACCACAACGGTGCTGACTTGTAAGTTTCAGAATGTCAATGAGAGAAGCAAAGGGCTTTTTTTCTTGGAAATTTGTTCTGCTGCACTCAGTGAAGAGCTGGCATATTGGTCATAGGAAAGTGGTCTCAGTGGGTTTAGTGCTTCTGTGGCAGAGCTGCCTGTCAGCATCAATGGATTCCTTTGTATAAGGCAAAAGGGAAGGGGGGAAGGAGGAAGACAGAGTGAGCTGTTCATTGGTATGTGAGCCAATAGCAGTGATGGTCAAACTTCTAAAAGGATAAAGCTTGGGATCTCCAATCTACAAAAAGGAGCTTGAAATCCCACAAGAAAACACTTTCTTGAGAGATTTTCAGCACCTTGTGCCTGGTCCTGGATTGGTATACTTCTTAGTTAGCCAAGAAAAAATAGTAGTTTAGATCTTTTCCCAAAAGGATCCACATTTTCTATAAGGAAAAGGATGCCTGAGGAATTCAAAGGGAGATAGATGGACACTCTCTCATACTCTACACATATGACAGTGGTCTAGCTGCGCTGCTATAGGGCTTCAGTGTAGACACCACCAATGCTGATGGAAGAGGTTCTCCCAATGGCATCATTAATCCTCTTCACTGAGAGGCAGTAGGTAGGTTGGTGAAATAATTCTACCATTGAGCTAGTGCTGCCTACACTACATTAGGTTGGCTTAATTACTTTACTCAGAGATAGATTCTTCACATCTTGAGTGATATATGTGGGTCAACATAACTTTTTAGTGGAGACCTGACCATAAGATTTTTGGTCACATCATATTAATGCCTATCAAACTGTTTGGAATAATAAGATGACATGGGATCATTTCATGGACAGATGTTAACCAATAGAGAAATGGTGCCATATGGGCTGACCTGTGTGCACTAGTGATATAGCCTGATGAGTGTTTGGAACACAATCTACAGCAGAGCTGAAATGATCCAAACCATGAAACTGCATATGAGAATTGGCCTGGATGTCCCTGAGCTATTCATATGGATGAGTATTGAAAGGACATTGTACATGAGGCTATGGTGACAGATAACGAGTCTTCCAGGAGAATAAATAAGCACAAAACCAAGTGGATAAACAAAAAGACTAAAAAAAATAGAATGAAACAGAGATAATGTATATAATGTCTACTAGATACTGTGCACATGGTCTTCTTGCTCCATTAATAGCCCCTGGACATAACTGCTGAGTGAACAGATGTTGCATGCAAATTTATATGATTGGAATGTAATAACTCCTGAACAAAGAGCTTAGTACACAGAACTCCACTTCATTTTCAGTGACTTTTTGAAATCTTGTAACTGCTGGATTGAAATAAATACCTTAGTTTTATTTAGAGACTGATGGTAGGAATAGGCAGGTCTCCAGTAAATGAATCATTTGATTTATGGTGCTGAATGTTTTTTGCCCAATTTCTACTTCATTAAGCACAAATATTAAAAACAAACAGTTTCTAATGTTTTTTCTATGCTTGCTAGATTCATAATGTATCTGTAGCTGTCAAGAGAGCTGTATGTAAAGTATTTGCAAACACAACAAAAGCAATAAATTTTGACTAAGCCCTGGGTTATTTATATGTATAATTTTTGAGGAATGATATAGGAAGTAAGGCTCCATGCAGGCAAAACTTTGCGATAGTTCTGAGTTCATTGCATAACTGAGGCCTCAAATTGCATCAGCAATGGAGTCGCTCACCATTTAGTATTCATCACGGATCTCTCACTATCATGGTTATCTTAGAACATTTTTGAAAAAGAAACTATAATTTTTTAAAGTGAAAGGTTCCTAAACAGAGATGACTCCACAATTTGATCAAGCATCCAAAACCCTCTGTGTATTGAAGAAATTTGGATATGTACCTAAGCTTTGCTGCACAAACATGGCTCTAGTTCTAAATAGAGCTCCTCACTCCAGCATGAATAACTGTGCTTTCATGTAGAAACATAGATTAATGGGAAGTTCACTAAACTACAAAACTAGAGCCAACTCTTGGCTAGAGAACTACACAGGCATACACTTGTGGAAAAGAGTAATTATAACTGTTCCTGGTACGTACCTTTTAAGGACCTAGTTCTGCTTAACTCAGGATATCGGAATAGTCAACACTGCTGATGCTGCAGGAGTGAAACAGATTAGCATCAATATAGTGGCATTGCTTGGTCAAAAGGGATATTGTATTTATATGAAAAGCAGCAAAAGTCTATATTGTTGGTCTGACTCATATCATGTGAATAAATTGCCAGAAAAAGAATAAATTATATGCCTAGGTGTGCCTGATGATTAAGTGAGTCTAGGTTCCTCATATCACTTTTTAGAGATAGCCATGCTGTCAGTTAGAATTTTCACTTTAAATAATACTGCTCTTAGTGCATACATTTGTACTATATTTGTAATGAAAATCAAGTATCTGGCCAGAAATTATTCCACTCAAACAATGCTAAAATGTAAAACTACTTTAAAAATCTAATTTAACTCAATGTTGTGCCTTATGCTCAAAAAACAACACAAACCTATACAACGCTAACTTGATTTCTTCATTATTAGCTACCAAACCAATAAATACCAAAGAGTTTTTCAAGCAAGCTTTAAATTGGGTTGACCTTTAATCCCCATTAGGCCTTCAGATGCTTTTGTTGTTTACACAACAGTACACTAATATTTTTGAACACCCAGTATCCACTTGGACGTGTCTGAAAAAACACACACACAAAAGCTGTAGTTTGTGGTTTTACTGAGAAATGCACCATCTTTGCAGCAGGCTAGTTATTTACTCTCATTCTAACACCATATAAGCAAAGTAGCTTATCAGTATCATGGTAATTTTCTCTCTCTCAAAAAAAAAGGTAAGAATAATATTAAAATACCTTTTAGTTTTTATATTTACTATACAGTTATGTCAACATTTTTGTTCATATTATGGATGCATTGGTTTCAATCCCAGAGTCTGCTTCACATGTTAATGGTTGAATTTAGTCTCCAAATGGAACCAGATAATTGTATATCATTGAATAACTAATTATACATAACTTATTTTTATTCTTATTATTTTAATTTTAAGTATAATATTTTTGGTAAAATACTTACTAAATTGTGCAACAGAAACATCTTTGCACATTTGCCCTATTTTCCTAATCGACCACAGTTACTGCAGCTCCCAACTAGAAACACACAAGTACATTCAGGTAACATTGCCGAGCAAAGTTGTGTTGGAAATACGTATGTATTTGCTTGCTTTATTCGGGATAATCTGAGTTACACCAAGATTAGCCGACGATAATGCCAAGCTATTCCAGTTCTTCCGAAGCCTTCCTCCTGTTCCACTCTTCCAAGACTAGAGAAGGAAGCTGGGTGGCAGGTAGTAGGGGAATGGGCTTTGGGGCCCCCCATTAGATATGGACAAGGATGTGGGGGGTTAGCAGGGATGTACAGGTAGCCTGTGGAAGAAGAGAGTGTGTGCATGATGGGGTTCATAACTGTGGAGGAACATGGGATGTGGGGACTCAAGTACCTGTGCACCAGTGGAATAAATCAGTGGCTCCCTGCAAAGCCTTACATGCCTCAATGCAAAGACAATTCCTCCCTGATTCACTCACCCAACTCTGTTTTCTTCAGCTCAGATATCCTAACCAAATCTCTCTTCCACCCCATAGTCCCCCAGAGCCACAGTCAATCCCAATCACTACTAACTCTCCCTATCTTCCTATGTGCCTTCCATATATGTTTATCTCCAGTGCTCCCAAACACCTTCACTTGGCTGCTTACCTCTAGAGGCAGAGGAGGTGACTAAGGAGTGGGTTGAAAGGACATGCGAGAGACCAGGGATGCATGTACAGGTGATGAGAAAGGGAATTTTACCAGGGGATGGGGACTGGTGTGTGGGAATTTTGCAGAATGGGAGATTGGGAAGGTCTGGGGGATTTTATTGGTGATAGCAGTGTTGTGGGGAGGACTTCCAGGACAACTGCTTCAGTGCAGAGACACTTTTCTCCTCCATCTCTGCTGCCTCAGCTCTCTTGGGGTATGTTTACACTAACTCATTAATTCAAGCTAGGTAGGCAAATGAGGCAACCGGAGTTGCAAATGAAGCCCGGGATTTAAATATCCCGGGCTTTATTTGCATGTTCCCAACTGTTTGCCATTTTGAAATTTCACTAGCCCGAACTCACTCTTGCATGGCTACACGCAGCAGTGAAACGTTAATTTGAACTAAATCCTTAGTTCGAATTAACTGTTACTCCTCATTCCATGAGAACTTAGTTCGAATTAACGTTTCACTGCCGCGTGTTGCTGCGAAATTTCAAAATGGTGACCGGATGGGAACATGCAAATAAAGCCCGGGATATTTAAATCCTGGGCTTCATTTGCAACTCCGGTTGCCTCATTTGCCTACCTAGCTCTAATTAACGAGCTAGTGTAGACATACCCTGATATATTAGGCAACAGTACAGGTCAAGGTGAGTGTCTGCCCCAAAGCATGAGCAAGAAACCCATGTTACTTCCTGGTGTGCTGGAAAGCCATGCCCAAAGAACAGAGGAAAGAAATGATTTTCTAGCAGCTTCATCCATTCCTTAGATCACTGTCAGAGGTGCTGTATAAGAGATATCTGTGGTAGCATGGAACTGTTACTAGTGATGCTTTCAACTGTTCCCAAACAGAACGATCATGACAGCAAAATGAAATGTTATAGATCTCAATGAAAACCAGAACATGAATTTTATATAATAGAAATTGGTTTGTCTCCCACTTATAAAGACTAGGATGAATAGAACAGAGGCTGGCCGGAGAATGTCCATAAGTTTGTCTCAGGAAGTCTCATAGCTTGAACAGGATGGCCAATAATAGTACCATAATTTCTATTATTATGTTTTTGTTTTTAATCTAGCAGCTTCTGATTTCTCTTATATAGGAGTTTTACAGAACTTGGTGGGGATATAGAACTTCAACTTCCCAGCAGATATCTTCTGGGACAATAACACAGCAGGGCACAGATTACCCAACAAGTTCTTGGAATGTATTGGAGACAAAAAGGTTATTTCAGATGTAGAGAAAGCTTATAGGGGAGAGGCTGTTCTAGATTTGATTTTCACAAATAGAGAGGAACTGTTTGAGAATTTGAAGGCTGAAGGCAGCCTGGATGACAATGATCATAAATGGTAATATCTCCTTTGAGACATGATGATGAGAACTGCATTCAGTATTCAAAGTATGGGCATACTGCAGACTTATATAGTGCATTCTGACACTTCTGTCATCTTATTTCTCTTTCTTAATGGTTAACATTATGTTACCTTTTTCACTCCTATTGCACATTGAGCAGACTTTTCAGAGACTTATCCATGATAACTCTAGAATGTCTTTCTTTAGTTGTAACAACTAACTTAGATCCCATCATTTTTATATATAATTGGGATTTTTTCCCAATGTGCATTACTTTCACTTATCAGCATTGAATTTCATCGCTCACTCACCTAATTTTGTGAGATCTGTTAGTAAATCTTTGCAGTCCGCTTTGGTTTTAACTATATTGGGAAATTTTGTATCATCTGCACATTTCCCACCTTTTAAGGTCATTTATGAATATGTTGAACAACACTGTTCATTTGGGGCCTTGCTATTTACTTCTGCCCATTGTGAAAATCGACCATTTATTCCTATCTTTTGTTTCCTATCTTTTAACTAGTTACTGATCCACAAGAGGACCTTTCCTCTTATCCAATGACTTCTTACTTTACCTGAAAGCTTTTGATGAGGAACCTAATCAAAAGCTTTCTGAAAGTCCAATACATCATATTGATCAGATCTTCCTTACTCCAAAGCTCTGTTGACTCTTCCTAAGCATACCTTGCTCATTTATGTGTCTGATAATTCTGTTCCTTACTATAGTTTCAGCAAAATTGCCTGGTATTGAAATTAGAGTTACCAGCCTATAATTGCCAAATTTACCTCCACATCCTTTATTTAAAAATTAGCTTTTCTCCAGTCAGCTATTACAAAGATTGATTTAAGTGATAGGCTATATATCACAGTAAGTAAGTAGTTCTGCAATTTCATATTTAAGTTCCTTCGGGACTCTTGGGCAAATTCTATCTGGTCCTGGTGACCTACTACTGTTTAATTAATAAGTTTGTTCCAAAACTTCATGTATTGATACTTCCATATGGGACAATTCCTCAGATTTGTCACCTAAAAAGAATGTCATCTTCCATCCTCTGCAGTGAAAGCCAATGCAAATAATTCATTTAGTCCTTCACAGTAGTCTTGTCATCCTTGAGTGCTCTTTAGCAAATAAAGCTTCTTATAGCAGTCTACTTGCTCTTTGTCTATTTGTTATTGTTTAATTCTTTGCCTTTGGTTGCATTGCTTTTTTTTTATTATAATGATGGCAGTAGTTCATAGGGAGTTAAAGACACACCTTTATTGCCAATAAGAGGATATGGAGTCATTAAGGATTCTGGAATTTACTCTTGGCATTTTTCTTGGTCGGGGAATATGCTAGTCTGGTTTCAGTTTTAAGAATATATGAATTGACTTACAAGAACAGAGCATCTTCTTAATATCTTGTCTGATCATGACCGGCGCCAGATACATTGGAGGAAAGTGTAAAATCTTCATCATGCTCCTAACTGAATCTTTAACTGTATTATGGGGAAAGTATTATCTGAAAATCTTCCTCACCCTCATAAGATTATTCCAATGCTTACTGCAGATATGTCTACACTATGCAGAATATAAGGGCCTAGATATATTGGTATAACTATGTCAGAATAACCCCATACTGTAGACAAAGTTAGTTATACTGAAGCCCTCATCCATTGCTATAGCTATGTGTGTATACTCAGGTTTTGTTGGAATAGCTATGTCTGTTGGGGAGGGGAGTGTTTTTTCACATTCCGACTGATGTAACTGTGACAGCATAACTTTTCAGTGTAGCTCAGCCTGATACTATGGTAGGTATGTCCAAAACACAGAAAAAGGACTGACAAACAAACAGGTATGTAGACAGAGGTTGGCTGAAAGAAAAAGGAAAGAAAACAGGAACAGCAATAGGAAATTGTATGTAGTGAACTTGACTCACCATAATTATGGCAAAAGAGTGTCAAATGTGGACAAGACAGAGATTTTGTGAATGGGTTCCAGGAGTTCATATCATGTATAGGGTCACAAATTTCACGTATGAAGTTTGGTGAGCTGGCCTGTCCTCTAGGAGCTCCAGCATGATTCAGGATGCTATAAGAATGCTGTATATTGAAAGCCTCTGTTTCCAGGAAGCTGGAAGGAATCTGGATAATTGGAAGAAGATAGACAATGATCTCAGTGTTCTTCTAACAGAGGATGCCAGACACTTTGAGAGATCTGAGAAACTGATTAGTCATGGACTCAGTGGATTAATAGAGGTTGGAGGTACCAACTGCAATTCCTTCTCTCCAGCACTTTAAAGCAATCTCTGGCTCCAACAACCATTCTGCTGAGCCCTGAAAATGGTGTCTTAGATAAATTGTGAACAATCTGGTGAACATTTGTATCTGAAGTGCACTAAATCCTACAGCTGATTATGTGACCTCCAACTCCAAAAGGTATGTAGATATGAGAAACTTTAACTTTTCTTATTTGGATTTACATAGGTATTATTTAATGTTTGCTGCTATTTAATCTGAAGAATACAATGCTGTGTGGCAAAAATATTTCCTCTTGTATTATAATTATCTGTTGGAAACATACATTAGTTGCTTGATGATTGTCCTGGCCTGTTGACCATTTTATCACTTACATTGCTTTAAAATTTAAGAAAATAGGAACATAAGAATGGTCATACTGGGTCAAACCAAAAGTCCCTCTAGTCTAGTATCTTGTCTTCTGACAGTGGCCAATGCCAGATGTCCCAGAGGGAGTGAACAAAACAGGTAATCAGCAAGTCATCCCTCCCCTGACACCTATTTCCAGCCTCTAACAAACAGAGGCTTGGAGCACTATTCCTACCCATCCTGGCTAATAAGTATTAATGGACCTATCCTCCATGAATGTATCTAGTTCTTGTTTGAGCCCTGTTAAAGTACTGATCTTCACAACATCCTCCAGCATGGAGTTCCACAGGTTGACTATGCATGGCATGAAGAAATACTTCCTTTTGTTTGTTTTAAACCTGCTACCTAATAATTTGAAGAGCAATTCCATGAAAGTCAATGAAGTTACACCAGAGCAAAACTGACATAAGTGAGAGGAGGATGAAGCCTTTCTGTCTGTATTATTAGTGAAAGTTGAGACATACTATAATTTAAGGAAGAGAAAATGAGATCCTTGCACTAAAGATAACATAGCTCCATACAATCATGATGTTAGAGACTCATGTCCCATCTGGTATTCTAATCCTTTCCAAAGATTGGGGATTGAATATGGGTGTGGTGGTCATACTTCATGCAGACAGCACTTATTTTTCACTTCATCCCATGCAGAGTCAGATCCCCTTTAAGTCCCTGCAAAAAGGATTGGTGGTGGGGGCTCCAACTTTCCACACCCATCAGTAAGAACTGACAGTTTTTTCTTCTCATGTAGATGATACAATCTGGCCATTAGTCTTATAATGGATAGTTTTATATGCTATAAAAATCAAGGATAATATTTAAAACTAGACATCTATATTATTTTAACTTATGAAATTTACGAAGAGGAAATAACACAAATCTAGTTAGCAGATGGAGTTAGGAAAGTTTATTACTTAACTCTTAAGATATTTCCATAGGCCATGTCCAGACTGCAGGCTTCTTTTGCAAGAAGTTTTTCCAGAAGAGATCTTCTGAAAAAACGTCTTCCAAAAAAGAGCGTCCACATTGCCAAAATGCATCAAAAAAGTGATCTGCTTTTTCAAAAGAGTGTCCACACTGAATGGATGCTATCTCGCATTTAAGCTGTGATTACTATGGACAGAGTAGTCACGAAGGCACCTGTGCTTTTTCCTCTTTCCTCTTCTTTAGAAAGAACTCCCTCTTCCCCATCCACACACGCCTATTCCCAAAAGAGCTCTTTCCAAAAAAGGCTTCTTCCTTGTAGAATGAGGTTTACCAATGCTGGAAAAACCCCTCTGTTCTTTTGATTGTCTTTTGAAAGAACACGATTGCAGTGTGGACATAATTCAAGTTTTTTCAGAAAACTGGCCGTTTTTCAAAAAAACTCTGTAGTGTAGACATAGCCATAGATGCTAATATGGTCACTAAAATAGATGCTGTATAAAATTTTCAAAGTGCATAGATAATTTAGAAGCCTAATCCCATTTTTTAAAGTGCCTAAGTCTCTTTGTAAATCAATAGGATTTTACTCCTATGCCAAAATAGGATTTTGGCTCTTAAGTCACTTCTTCACTTGTGAAAAAAAATCACATTGCTGTTTTGGAGCTATTTGGAGAGGATTATGGGAAATTCAGAATGCAGAAAATGTTTGATTTATAACCACAGAGTATCTATTCAAGAATATTACTGTACATTTTTCTTTGTTTTGTATTCTTATTCAGTTAGTTCCACTAAGTGGAAATATGTTTTCTCTAGAGCCTCTGGCATCCAGTAGTTATTCAGCTAACTATTGGCATATGTTCTTCAAATGCCTGCCCAAAAGATGACTAGTAGACTAAACAGAATCTATGGAATCTGTTGCTCTTCTTAGATGAACTGAAGAATTCATGTTTAAAAAAAAAGTAGCAGCACTAGTATTTTTTAGTTGCTTAACCTCCTCTCCCTTCTCCCTCCCCCCACCCCCATAACACACACACACATAGGTTTAAATAACCACATTTTACTAATCAGAGGTTTTTCTTAATAGGCTGTGAGATATGATTGTCTGCATCAGCAACTGTTTTCAGTACATTCAATAATCTGCATAGACCTATGCAAAACTTCAGTGTGCCATCCCTACAGTGTGCCATCCCTGTCCTCACAAACATTGGCAAATTGGATCTAGCACCTCCTTTACCAGGACAGAGAGGCAGACAAACCACATTTAAATGAGTGGTGTTGCAGCTGGGCTGGCAAGGTCAAAATGCCATTCTAACTGAATTTAGTTGCCTTTCCATTATGACAGGGATGTGAAGGATAAATCTGCTGACTGAGGCAGCTGCCTTGTTCACCTGTAGCTAGAATGGCCCCCACCAGTATATAGACCATATGACTCTTAGAACCTGATTTTTAAAGAAACTACAAGCTGCTCTCTGATTTTTTTCCCAGCAATTAATTCTCCCCCACAAAAGTATCCTCATAATTAGTTCTGAGTGCAAATTCTAGTATTTCAGCATCTAACTACCAGACTGTACCCACAAGTCAGGTAATGAGACCCATATTTAAGTGTCAATACAATGTATTACATGTATAAAATTGTGCTTGGAAAATGAATGACTTGATTTTGAAAAACAGCCATTGATGACTTACTTCCTAAGGTCAATGTTCACATTCTATATTGTAAATTAGGCAATAACTGCTCAGAAAAATGGATCAAGTCACAAATATTCCACAACCAGGTACTGCAGCTTCCTATTCTATTGAGTGAATTGTGTTTTTTGTAGTCTAATTAAATTTGGACATGCAGGATTTTTACAAAAACTCTATTTTATATCATACTAAAACATGAGGGAGACTTCATAGTCTAAATGAGAACACTGGTAATCTAGGAAACTTCATATAGTGCAGTGTTTGGCAATTCATTTATTTAGTGGTGCCAGCATCAGGGAACACCCCACACTTGACAGCTGAGAATTTGTTTCCATCCAGGTATAAATAATCCAAATAAAAGACAGAACAATGTGGGCTACTGAATGGTAGATACAGAGACTGACCAATAAATACATTTTGATTAGGTTTATTTTAAAAAAAGATTAGTCACATTTACAAGTCTAAAAAGGAATTTGAAACCAGTGAGGAAACTGCTGAGGCAAAAGTGAAGTTAGGAAAAGTAATGTATTACATTTTAGCCCAAAAGCCAGAGAGGCTTAATTATTACTGATTTTATATAGCATAGATATAGAATAAACTCAAGTGCCTTATCATGGGTGATATACAGCTAAAGAAAGACCAAAAGTTTGCGCTCAGACAGTGGAAATTGTCTGCAAGTACATAATAGGATTTAGTCATGGTTTTAATGTAATGTATGATGTAAAACATGCATGATCATTTCCTCGTTAATTGAAACTTTACAAACAAGAATAATAAAAATCTTGTTCCCCAGAACAGACTTTACTCTGAGCTCTCTGCTTTTGAGTCTTTAATTATCATTATTTTTTCCTGACAACACACACTATTCAGCCTTTTCAGTCATTGCCAAAATTTACATCAATATTACTACAGCTATGGCCATGTCTTCAGAATGAAGGGTCTGTATTTATTTTTAGAATGTCATTCTTTCTATGTTCCCTGTACTAATAGGCAGCAAGAAGCAATCAGTAAGAGTATGAAATATTTGGAATGAAACTGAAAACTTCTAAAATTTCAAGGTTTATTCTGCATTTCATGATTGACTTGGAAGTGGATCAAATAAAGCTGAAGTATGTAAATATTTTCAGCAAGAATGGGATGATAGTTTAGTGAGAATAAAGTTGAATGGTCCATTTTTTAGCCAAAATATTCTGATTCCAAGTAAGAAGGTCCCATCTAGCAATGGTGGCTTTGCAAAGATAACATGAACACATATTCATTTTGATGAAAAAAATCTCAAATTCATTGTAAACTGGGCAAATCTGATTTCTACTCAGACTGAGGGTATGTCTACACTAGCCCCCTAGTTCGAACTAGGGTGGCTAATGTAGGCATTCGAACTTGCAAATGAAGCCCAGGAAATTTAAATATCCTGGGCTTCATTTGCATGTTTCCGGGCGGGCGCCATTTTTAAATCCCCTTAGTTCGAACTGACTGCCCGCGGCTACACATGGCAGTCAGAAGTTAATCTGAACTAAGTCTTTAGTTCGGATTAATTGTTACACCTCATTGTTACACCTCATAGCCACTCGGGAACATGAAAATGAAGCCCGGGATATTTAAATCCCAGGCTTCGTTTGAATGCTTACATTAGCCACCCTAGTTCGAACTAGGGGGCTAGTGTAGACATATCCTGACATTTTAAATACAGTGCCTTAAATTAATGACTTACACAGCTATAGAAATAATGTTATCTGTAGTGAAATTTCAGTCTGCATAAACACAGAAGGAGGCTCTTTTAACTGTTTTGTAACTGCCATGCTAAACTTATACATCAATTCAGAAATCTAGGTACACAAACAAATCTTCCTGTAGTTTAGTTTTTCATTGTCATGTTAAGTGAGTTTGCAACCTAGAAGAATATGCTGAAATGTTCTGGGAACAGACTTCCCTACAATTCTCTTATGAGAACAGCAGTTTTACATTTCTCTACATTGGATCTCAGTTCACAGAAAGGGCCGATAGAAGTAGTGGATGCATGTAAGGATCCACAGGCCTGGAACCAAGGTCTGGTGACTCCTAAGAAGCTGTTAAATCTACACCACCATTCAATAGAACTGATGGAATAGGAGACAGAAAACTTAGGACCCCTGAGGGCTCAGGCTTTGTCAGTTGCCCACCCCACAGAAGCTCAAAAGGTATGTCTACACAGCAAAGTTATTTTGAAATAACAACCCTTATTTTGAAATAACTTTCCTAGCATCTACACAGCCAAACTGCTATTTCCAAATAAATTTGAAATAGCGGAGCACTTATTTCAAATTTCGTAAACCTCATTCTATGAAGAATAACGCCAAATTCAAAATAGCTATTTCAAAATAAGTGCTATGTAGACATTTATTTTGAAATAGGGGGCCTCCAGCCTTCCCAGGGTGCCCTGGTGGCCACTCCAGCCTCAACCAAGAACACTCCTCTCTCCGCCCCTTCCCAGAGCCCTTAAAGGGGTAGACTCTGGCCACAGTGTTTGTGCTAGTTCCAAGCCTGCCAGCTCAGAGCCAGCAGTCGCTGCCCATCACCCAGTGGCCCCAAAACCTGAGCCAGCAAGCCACTGGCACCCAGCCCTCCACCTCTCCTCAGGAGCAGTCTGCCAGCTCCCAGGAGCCTGCCAGGGGTCAGAGAAGGAGGAAGCCTTCCTGGTCCAGGGTGGAGATCATTGACCTTATTCTAGTTTGGGGGGGATGTCTCCAACATCGATGATCTCCGCACTAGATGGAGGAACGCAGCCATCTATGGCAGGATAGCTGCCAGCCTGGCCACCAAAGGCCACATGTGAACCCAGGAGCAGGTTTGCATGAAAATCAAGTTGGTCTGGTGAGACCCCCAACCCTGAGCCTTGAGCTTTCCCTCCCTCTTCTTACCCCTTTCCCAGTCTCACCAGAGTTTCATCCTCTCCCCCCTCCCCAGTTTTGTTAAATAAAGAGAGTTTGTGTTCATGAAAATACATGTATTTTATTTTATATCAGGAAGAGGGGTTAGGGAGGGGAAGGATGTGAGGGAGGAATGAGGCACAAGCCCCCAGTGGGGCAGACCAGAGAGGCTCTTAGTGCTCCTCAGAGTGGAAGCTCTCCCATAGGGCCTCCTGAATACTGACAGTCCCCCAATGGACCTCCTGGATGGCATCCTGCAGAAAGTGCAGCTAGGCTTACAGCAACGCATCCACGAGAAGCACCAGAGTGCCCAGGGACAGCTCTGGCTCCATGTTGCAGAGTGGTGTGGTGTCCCGAGTGAGGGCAACCAGAGAAAGCAGAGACAAAATGCTTTGCCGTCCCTCATTGTCCTGACCTGGTGCCCTGCTGGAACTGGTTCCGGCCAGCCTTAAATGCGATTCAGCATCCGCTCAGTGGGGACGTGCTATTCTGAAATAGCAAAATGCTATTTCGAAATACATTTTGTGTGTAGATGTGTTTTTTCGAAATAAGCTATTTTGAAATAACTATTTCGAAATTAGATATTTTGAAATAACACTGTAATGTAGACATACCCTAACTGACTGTGCTTACTTGAGTTTGCAGTTATTTGGCATGCTGGCTAAGGCCTGATGGAAACATCTGGAGACTGTCTATATGCAACTTTTTGGCTTGCTTCTGAAAATGGACCCTGCTGTGTTCCTGATACTTTGTCCCTTACTCCTAAATTCTAGGTCCCCTGCCCAACTTCACTTTGTCTATGCTCCACTAGTTCTGTGTCAGCAGACCTCTTTCGCTTTTGACTCAGCACAGCTCATTGACCTGATCCTTTGACATGACACTACTGCAGACCATAGCTTCCAAACTCCACCGCTGGGATCCTGTTAATGGCATATGAGACATAAGAGGTAGAAGGTTCTTTGTATCCAATTTTCCTTTTTCTTAATGCCAGATTATGCTTTCTGACACCTCAGATACCTGCTTGTTTGAATAACACCTCTCTATACTTGCCACTGGTAAGCACTAAATTAGGCTGAAGTCTATAGCATGCTGCTTTATTCTGGAAGCACTATGCCTAAGAAGGCATTGCCCACCTAGGACCACTGTTTGCCCTCAAAAAAGAATATCTGCAAGGGGCTATTGGCCAGCTTGTTTCCTCTTAGTTCTGGTAATGCTCCAAACCACACCTTTCTTCTTCTAAGAACCTATGTAATAGGGGTTAAGTTCGGCAATGAGAGATAACATTGTGAGAAACTATGTGGCTACACAACACACAACTTCCATAAGAAATTAAAATACCTTATTTCTTTAAAACTTTTTCTAGAGTCTGCATAATTAATTTAAACAAATGGAGTGAGACTTTTTCAGTGCTGCTTACTTTGACAGACTGTACTGCTGAACTTCATACTTTTCAAATGTAACCATTCCCTTAACAGACCCGAGCAGCCACATCAATGGAAAACTTTCCAAAAGAGGAAAAGGCATCTCCAGTAGGACAAGTGTGAACAGGCTGGCTTCTTGTGCTGCGCTCAATCTGTTCAGAGTCTTAGGAAGCGGCAGAGACTCTGTAAAATGGGAGGCTCAAGGCTTAGAGCATTTTGAAGAACTAATTAAAAAGAGGCCATTGACCTTATTTGAAGTCTCTTCCAAAGAACCAACCCGTGAAGACAATGTATGCACCATTTTCATGGGGTTGTATTGAAATAGTTCTGATGTGCTCAGGCTAGATCTACTCTATGCTGCAATGTGGATTACAGGGTGTGAATTTCAGAATGTACCAACATGTTGTGCTATAACTGCCCCCTGTGGACATTGCTGGCATTGACTAAACAGATTCCTACTTCATGTCAATGTAGTTATCTTTCGAACAGGACTACATTAATGCAAACGAGACCTTAGTTTGTAGCATCAGTGTCCACACAAGTTAATCAGAGAGCAGCATTTGGTGCATGCTGCATTTCACCCTGTAGCCCACACTGCCCTGGTCTACATTAAGGAGTTATTTCCACACTACCAAACCCATTATTCTGAAATAAGGGGCTGGTTATTTCATAATAATAACTCCTGCTTTCCACAAGATATAACACTTATTTTGAAATTATTTCAAAATAGCGGTAGTATGGACACTCCACTGCTGCTACTTTGAAATAACTACTCCCCAGAGTCATTCAAAGCAATTACTCCCCAGTGCTTCCTGGGGGCTGTAAGTCCAGATAGCGCATCCACATTAAGGGAGCCTGCCTTGAACTATTTTCAAGGCTTTCCTATAGTGTGGACATGCTATTTTGAAATAGTTATTTCGGGAGTCATTATTTTGAAATAAGATATTTTGAAATAATTTTCTAGTGTCGACATGCCTACTGTGGTAAACAAGTCCTTGTTACCTAACAAACAGATAAGGCTTGTCACTTACAGCCTATGTAAATACCTCCTAAAAGTGCTCTGAAAATATGCTATGTCTTTGCTGAGGGAAACGTGAAATGAATCTCTTCCAAAGATTCGTGCTGTGCCACTAAGGAAATTAGAAACAAGTAGGGTCTGGCTGTGTGCATAACATGGGACGTGTGGAAAATTTCCATCTTTGTCTCTTCATAACACTTAGTCTTCGTTGTTAGTGGCAGTAAAACCAGAGGAAAGTGCTTGGAAGAAATATAGTATGACACAAATCAGAATTGTTTTTAAGCTTTCAAAGTAAATTGGCTGTTGTGGGATCTTTATTAACTCTGAAGATGTAAAATGCAGATTGAAAGGATGCTGTTAAAAATTGCAGCTTGTCATACATGCCTACACAGGAGTGAGAGGGCATAAGATGTCCCCCTTACTCTGCCGTTCTTGTTATACCATCTAATAAAACCTACACCTTCCAGCCTAATCAAATCAAAACATACTAAAAACGACAACAGTAAAAAGGAAGGGGATGAAATTCTGTTCCTTGCCAGTATAAATAACTTCAAAACCTTATTTTGTGTGGCAGTGTGATACCATTTTTCTCTGTGTCATATCATGTCATATTTAATTGAAGGCCAAATCCATTTTTTAATAAAACCAATAGAAAGATTCCCATTAACTTTAATGGGAACTGCATTGAGTTCCTGGATTGTAACTCTTTGGACAGGGATCCCCATAGACTTTAAATCAAGACTGGATGCCTAAAGTAAAAGAGATACTGTAACTCAAACGGAAGTCCTGGGCTAGATGTGGGAATTACTGGCTGAGACTGTATGGTCTAAATTATGCAGGAGGTCAGACTAGATGCTCATTGTGCCTCTGACAGACCAGAATGCAGGTTCTTGCTAAGGCGTTAGGACTCAGCCAAGCACTGACAAATTCATTGCTGGAAACCTGTCTCTTTCCTCTGTGTGTTATTGGTAGGGTTAAGATGAATATTGAACTTATAACAATGTGTTTAGTGTTGAGACTTTATGAAATGCTTCCAAATTGCTGCCTGTGTTAATCTCACTTAAATTTCTTTATCACATGCTATAAGGTAATATTTATGGTTTTTGCTTTATAATTGTAAAAATGTTCACCCTGAAATTGTCAGACTGTCAGAAGGGATCGCCTCCTTCTCATTAAGGCTACGTCTACACTGCACAGTTATTTTGGAATAAGATATTCTTGAATAGTTATTCTGAAATAACTTATTTCGAAATAGCACACCTACACTGCAAGGAAGCCTCAAAATTAATCTGAGGCCCTAATCTAGGCGTGCTAACTTGATTTAGAGACAGGAGGAATAACTCAGGCTATGTCTACACAGCAAAGTTATTTTGAAATAACAGCCCTTATTTCGAAATAACTTTCCTAGTGTCTACACAGCCAAATGGCTGTTTTGAAATAAATAGCAGAACACTTATTTCGAATGTGGTAAACCTCATTCCATGAGGAATAACACCAAATTCGAAATAGCTATTTCGAAATAAGTGCTGTGTAGACACTTATTTCGAAATAGGGGGCCTCCAGCCTTCCCAGGGTGCCCTGGTGGCCACTCCGGCCTCAGCCATAGAATTCATAGATTTTAAGATCAGAAGGGACCATTATGATCATCTAGTCTGACCCCCTGCACAATGCAGGCCACAGAATCTCACCCACCCACTCCTGGTATAATCCTCTCACCGATATCTTAGATATTGAAGTCCTCAAATGGTTTAAAGACCCCAAGATGCAGAGAATCCTCCAGCAAGTGATCCGTGCCCCATGCTACAGAGGAAGGTGAACAGTTCTCTCCCTTCCCCGCTCCCTGGAGCCCTTAAAGGGGTAGACGCTGGCCACAGTGCCTGTGCTAGCTCCAAGCCTGCTAGCCCAGAGCCAGCAGTCACTGCCCATCACCCAGTGGCCCCAAAACATGAGCCAGCAAGCCACTGACACCCAGCCTTCCACGCTCCCCAGGAGCAGTCTGTCAGCTCCCAGGAGCCTACCAGGGGTTGGAGAAGGCGGGTGCTTTCCTGGTCCAGGGTGGAGATCATGGACCTTATTCAGGTTTGGGGGGGATGCCCCCAACATCCATGATCTCTGCACTAGATGGAGGAACGCAGCAGGATAGCTGCCAGCCTGGCCACCAAAGGCCATATGCGAACCCAGGAGCAGGTTTGCATGACAATCAAGTTGGTCCAGCGAGACCCCTCTCCCTACTTCCTCTTGCTTCCCCCTTCCAGCTCTCTCCTCCCAGGTTTCCCCCTCCTATCTCCCACCTTCTCTTCTCCCCTCTCCCACCTCCTTTCCCCAGTCTCACCAGAGTTTCATCTCCCCTCTTCCCAGTTTTGTTAAATAAAGAGAGTTTATGTTCATGAAATTACATGTATTTTATTTGACATCAGGAAGAGGGGTTAGAGAGGGAGGGGTAAGGGGAAGGATGTGAGGGAGGAATGAGGCACAAGTACCCAGTGGGGCAGACCAGGGAGGCTCTTGGTGCTCCTCAGGGTGGAAGCTCTCCTGCAGGGCCTCCTGGATGCTGACAGCCCGCCGATGGACCTTCTGGATGGCATCCTGCAGAAAGTGCAGCCAGGCTCGCAGCAACGCATCCACAAGATGCACCATAGTGCCTGGGGCAGCTCTGGCTCCATGTTGCAGAGTGCTGTGGTGTCCCAAGTGAGGGCAACCAGAAAAAACAAAGACAAAATGCTTTGCTGCCTCATTGAGGTAGGCAAGCAAGCAGGGAACTGGCTATCCCGGGGAGGTCCCTTTAAGCACAGGCCTCAGATAGCCTCAGGCAGCAGCCACACAAAGTAACTCCTGACCTGATGCCCTTCCGGACCTGGTTCCGGCTGGCCTTAATTGCGATTCAGCATCCACTCAGTGTGGATGTGCTATTTCGAAATAGCAAAACGCTATTTCGAAATGCATTTTGTGTGCAGATGCATTATTCTGAAATAACTTATTTCAAATTAACTATTTCGAAATAAGATATTTCAAGGTAATGCTGTAGTGTAGACATACCCACAGAGAGACTGAGAACATGCATGGAAAATCTGAACTTGTGAGCTTGGGAGGTGGTGGAAGGGGATTACACAGAATTATGAATAAGACATTTGGGTCCCATTTGTTTAATTTGGGGAGGGAGGGACGGGTTCCAGAGACGGACTGATAGTTTTTTCAGATGTTAACTAGATTACAATTGGGTAAAGTTAAAACTTTTTTTAAAACGTTTGATTCCCTTTTTTTTTTTTTTTTTTTTTTTGTCTGCTCATTGGAAGAGAACAATTTCAAAGGAACCAGAACTCTAAAAGATGTGTGAAACAAAGATAACAGTAAAATACGGATGTGTATCTTCTAAGAACAAAGTCAGACAATTTCATTCATAATTTTGAAACAAGACTCCAGTTTTCATTCTCCTCAGGGAAAAGTCTGTAAAAGGATTTTTGGTTGTCATCTATGAAAAATATAGAGCTATAAGGTGGGATAATTCTTCTTCTGGTTGAAGAAGAAATGTTGCTAGCTAAGTGCGGCTAGTTATCTCATTTAAGATACAATTACACAGGGATAAAATCCCTGCAATGCGGCTATGACTGGCCTAGGTCCAATGGCTCAGGCCGAGGGACTGAAAATTGCTGTGTAGAAATTGGGCGTTGGGGGTCCTCCACCCTTACAGAGTACCAGAGCTCAGGAGTCAGCCCAGCTTGAATGTTTACACCATGGGTGAGCAAAAGTCACTCAGTGGGCTGAAACCGGCCCACCTAGGAGTTTGATCCGGCCCACGCAGCTGTTCTAGGCCCCACTCCCTAGCGTGTTGCCTGGGAGCCAGAGCTGCACGAGCCCTTTCAACTGCTTCTATTGAAAGAGCTCATGTGGCTCCAACTCCCAGGCAACATGCTAGCAGCGCCGGAGCTGCAAGCCCTTTCAACTGTGTCTATTCAAAGGGCTCGCACCTTCCCTTTGCTGGTAGGCAACAGCCTCAGGGAAGGCGCAAGCCCTTTAAATAGAAGTAGTTGAAAGAGGTCGTGTGTCCCACGCTCCCAGGCAATGCACTAGCAGTGAGGCCGGAGCAATGAGCTCTTTAAATAGCAGGAGTTGAAAGGGCTTGCAGTTTCCATCGCCAGCTAACATGATGCCTGGAAGCCACAGGGGAGGTGCAAGCCCTTTCAACTCCTGCTATTTAAAGGCTCCACCCCTTCTGTCCAAGGCCCCACTCCTTCCAGGGTGGCCCACGACAACTTCAAAAAATTTTTAAGTGGCCCCCTTCTCAAAAATGATTGCCCACCCCGGTCTACATAGTAGTTTTTCAGCTCTGGAGCCCATTCTCGGTGAGACCAAATCAGCAGACCCACGCCAGCCCTGGGGATTTTTAACCCCGTGTAAACATACCAATATCTCCATATATTCTAAGGAGGAAAAGAAGGCTTGGAGCTGTGAGGAGGGGAGGCTGAAGTGTTTGGAAAACTGGAGGCAGGAAGACATATGGGGAGACAAGGGTGTATCTAGACTACACCTCTCTGTCGACAGAGAGATGTAGATTAGGCACATTGAAATTGCTAATGAAGTCGGGATTTAAATATCCCATGCTTCATTAGCATAAACATGGCTGCCGCTTTTTTCGAAACGGAGTTTTTTCGACAGATCCTGTGAATCTCATTTTTTGAGGAATACAGGATCTGTCGATAAAGGCTTTATTTTCGACAGATCTGTATCTAGACTGCCTTTTTTCGAAAAAACACCGTTTTGAAAAAAAGGGGCAGCCATGTTTATGCTAATGAGACATGGGATATTTAAATCCTGGCTTCATTAGCAATTTTGATGTGCTTGATTCGCATCCCTCTGTCGACAGAGGGATGCAGTTTAGACTTAGTCTGACAGAAGAAGTAGACTGGGAAGAACCGGTTCTATTTCTGTGCACTTTGGCAACTTCAAAGACAAAGAAATACATTGGATTAAATGGATGAGAGGAATGCTCACCTGAATGATGAGATTCTCAAAATCTTTAATCAAAATCACTCCATTTTATATACAAGTGTGATGGGCGCACAGAATGGAAGATAGATTACTCAGGTGTTCTGAACTGTGCAATGCCAGCCATAACTCTGTACTTCCTGGATTTCTAATAGGACCAATCAAATGAAAGAATATATTCTTACTCAGATAACAACATTCACTAAAGAGAGGGCCAAATACTTGGTCCAAGTCAAGTCCTCTTTGTGTTACTCCAGCTCTGAAAATGACTTCTAGGGGTTTCCAATGATGCTGTAATGCTGGAGTATTGTGGCTAGACTCCACCACTTGATAACAGTTCTCAGCTGGCAGAATGGACACACACTCCCTGTACCTCCCCAGTGCTGTTGCTCTGAGTATGACTGAGTATGCTGCAGTTAACAATCTAGCTCAAGAGCTGGTAAATTATCAAATAAAATTGTTCAATGAAAATTATTCAAAGATAGTATTCAGTGGTGAATGTTGATAAAATTACTTGAATAATGTATTCTACAAACTGTGTCCAACCAATCCTATTTTGTCAAAAGTACAAAAATTACAAAAATATATTTTTAAGCATTTTTACCTTTGAATTTTACCTTTAAATTCATGATAGATATTTATATCCTTTACCCATTTAACTATAACTTTTATGTGGGAGTTTCAGATAGTATTAATAACTGCCTAACTGCAAGCATACGATTTAACAGCTTCAAACTGATGTCCTCAACAAGTTGTGACAGGCCAAAAATACAACAGAGAACAATTCACAACTTGCTACTTGGAATGAGAAAGTGCAAGATACAACTTTTACCCAGCACTGAATATGACTTTTATTTAGCAGATTTGTTCTAATTTTGTTTGCCTTATGGCAAAGTAATTGTCCAATTTAATAATCAGAATTTATATCAGATTGAAATGTCTGTGGCTTCTGTAGATTGTGTTCAGGCTAGTTTATTTTTTACCTTCATATTCAGTACAGTTAGTTGGATCATTATATAATTGTTCCTATTGTCAAGATTCTCCAGCTTTATATTGATTTATTAGATTTGCCATTAGAACATATTTGAAAAATGTCAGCTCTTTTTGTGATCTACATAATTAGTTGTTTGAGCACTCATTGAATGTCAGATAAAATCAAGGGCTGTGTCTAGACTGGCAAGTTTTTACGCAAAGGCAGCTGCTTTTGCGCAAAAACTTGCCAGCTATCTACACTGGCCGCTTCAATTTCCGCAAAAGCACTGACTTCCTACTGTATGAAATCAGTGCTTTTTGCGGAAATACTATGCTGCTCCCATTCGGGCAAAAGTCCCTTTTACGCAAAACTTTTGCATACGATTACTACTAACATTTTTTATTGAAATTCTCTTATTACACTGAAAGAAAATCTAATAAACACACCATATATATTTTGATTTGATAGTTATAACAGCCATTTAAAATAATTGCCAGGATTTTACCCTAGGTCCCTTTAGAATTGTTCTTACTGCTATTACTATGGGTAGGATTTTCAAAATTGTGTGACTTAGGGTGCATTTACACTACATCCTTAGCTAAAAACAAGATATGCAATTTGCGCTACACAAATTGTGTATCTTATTTCGATGCTATTTTGAAATAGGCTATTTCAAAATTTGGTGTGTCTACACAGTGCCAAATTTCAAAATAACACACTATTTCAAGATATCTCTTATCCCTCTTGGAACGAGGTTTACAGGGATGCCAAAATAGCGGGTCTGCTATATTTGGATGTGTTCAAAAGACCTCTGGTATCCTGAAATATCTTTGCAGTGTAGACATGCCCTTAGAAGGACTGGAAAGGAATGAAATTTGGGTTCCTAAACAACTTCTTTTCTTTTGAAGATCCCATTGTGTGTGTCAAGAAAAGGACTCTCCAGGTATACTTCTGTAATTTGCTTTTATTTGTTCATTAGAAATTGTCACTGTGCTACAGTTGTAACATGGATTTTGCAAGTGAAGATTAAACTACAAACATTATGCTATACAGTGGAATCTTCTCCAAGTGGCCCTGTGAGTTAGAAGTGGGGAAAATAAATGCTTTCTGGGCTATGTCAAAAGTGAATATCATATAATTACTAGCCAAAGCAAAGAAGAGGTTTCCCCTGATCTATAACTCACTGTAAAAAGTTGACTTCTGTCTGGAAATTTCATTTTATTATGTAATGCATTTTTGGAGCAAATCAGCAAATATAGAGCCAAGACACAAGTGCTACAATAAATGGAATTTTCATTACTGCAAAACCACTGCTGAAGTTTTCAACTGCTTTAAATAAATCAGAAAAGAAAAATGTATAAACTAAAATCTAGTGGATGAATCTATATTTCCAGAGATTTGTTGAACGGATATTTTCAACAAAACTTCAGAGTGTAAAGTTCTTTGTTACACTGCACATTCATTAAGATAGACTGCCTGATAGACACAGAACATACTGCCTTATTTGCATCGTCATTTTCCCCCATAATATACATAGGGGCTACGTCTACACTGGCATGATTTTCCGGAAATGCTTTTAACAGAAAAGTT
>JANRFK010004893.1:22492107-22505577 GCA_030068395.1 Apalone spinifera | reverse complement strand
CTCATATGGGACCCGTTCCAAACCCTTAATCATTTTAGTTGCCCTTTTCTGAATGCTTTCCAATATCTTTTTTGAGGTGAGAAGACCACACCTGCACACAGTATTCGAGATGTGGTCGTACCATAGTTTTATACAGGGGCAGTAAGATATTCTGGGTCTTATTTTCTATCCCTTTCTTACTAATTCCTAGCATCCTATTTGCCTTTTTGACCGCCGCTGCACACTGTGTGGAAGTTTTCAGGGAACTGTCCACAATAACTCCAAGATCTCTTTCCTGATTTGTCGTAGCCAAATTAGCCCCCATCATACTGTATGAATAGTTGGGGTCATTTTTCCTGATGTGCATTACTTTACACTTATCCACATTAAATTTCATTTGCCATTTTGTTGCCCAATCACTCAGTTTGGTGAGATCTTCTTGGAGTCCCTCACAGTCCCTCTAGGTTATTTGTTTTGTTGAGTCTATATTTTTTATGATTTACTTATTTTCTTAGCATGATCTGCCAACTTCTTTTTCATTTACGGCTGCTTCCATGACCCAAGGAAATCAATGGAGATTTCTACTGACTTCAATAGGAATTGAATCAAGCACTTAGAGGGAACCTCAATTATTTTTGGATTTTGTTTACTGTTTTTGTTACACTAATAAGACTGGAGTTAATACTGGGCTGTAAAGCTCACCTTTTTATGCCTGATTCACTTAGGTTTTATTAAACTGAGACACACAAATCAAAGAATGAAAGCACATGGCATTCTTTGGAGTTTTAAAAGATGGCATTTCAGTTGCTGTTTCTTTTATTTATGCTTTGTACTGTAGACCAAGAGCTCTTTTCTTTTGATAATCCATTAGACAAAACAAAAATAGCTAGGTTTGAAAACAAAGTAATATTTAGCCCTTCACTTTGATAGTATGCCAATATTCATTTTAACTTGCAGCTTGGGCTAAAGATTATGCATACTTTCTGTACCACATTACAAAGGATATTGAAATCAGGTCTTTGTTTATAAATTATTATAGTATTAGAATCTAAAGTGTAATAGTCATATTCTCTGATAAAGTTGCACTTTTTCTGAGCAGGCACAGAAATGACTGGCATTAGTGTTACATTTGTATATTAATTTCTAATTACGTGTTTGAATCACCTTTTTTATTAATTTAAAATAGCACATCAGAAGGACTTCATATATGTACAGTAATCACTGACATTACCTAAAATATATTAAATAAAAATGGGAAATAAAATATGTACAATAGTTATAGTAACAAGTCCAAATGAACAGTTTTGATGTACTGGGTAATTTACACCCATTTTACAAACATGTTTTTCCTACCCTGGAATCCAGTGATCATTTATTTTGATTTTGTGCTCTAGTCTTTTTATTTACCTGGTTCCTTGCCTACCTAAAACTTGTTAGCCAATTTTGTTTCTCAGATAAAATCAGACTGAATGTCTTAATTATGTGGACAGAAAAAAAACACCTGAATTTACTTTTATTTGCTTCTCTTTTCTGCTTACATTTCATTCATTAGTAAATCAGCTAAATAGTTAAAATGCTAATAACACTAAATGTCTCAGAGCCTGAGTACACTTAAGTCTCTGTCTTTATGTCAGCATTATTTTGCTAAAAAAACCAGTATGACAATCTGTTTCCAAATCATCTGGACCATCTCAACCATTTACTAAGTTTCTTTTGATGAAGAAGGGTTGTCATAAGCTACACTGACGTAATGAGAGGATGCATATAGTTCTTAGACTCTAAAACTCCTTATGGTCTTGCAATTGTATTCTCTCAAATGTCTTGAAAACTGTGTTCCCCTAGCAAATAAACAAAACAAAACAAAACAAAAAACAAACCTTGCATGCTGAGGAAGAGTTTCTAAAAGAGCAATATGTGATTCCACAGCTGTAAGCTGCTGACCTCTTTCTTGATGAAACAGAGATTCCCACTGGTATGAGATCTGATGTTTTTTCAGCTTCACCTTCCCAGAAAAGGAACAAGCGTGGTGCAGAAAACAGTCACTGAGAAAAGAAGTTGTTCTAAAATCCTGCCTGTGTACTCAGAACCCCCCTAGAATGTGTAACAACAAGCTGGGTTACAATGCATGCTTTCAGTAAAGATGTTCAGGAAAGATTTTCCAAATATTTGGAAAGCAAGGTTTTTGTTCAGCATCCCAGCAAACTAAATAGCCATACTGTCTGGAGGGGCAGGGAAGTTACAGTATTCAGATGCTAATGTTTGCTCTGATTTGGAGAAAAGAAAAGGTCAATTACTAGGGAGAGGGAGAAGCCCCATTTGACCTTACAATGACCTTCAACCATGATGAGAAACATTTTATTTTTTAAAAGGAATTAAAACCAAAGACATGTACAATAATATTTCAGACTAAAGGAGCCAAGTGAGATGAATTTACTATTAGAAGTATCTTTTTTTTCCAAGTTAGTGATTAAATGTTAATTATACTGCTCATTAATCCTAATGTATAATAGGAATTAATGTGTCGTCATTGAATGATAAAGCAAACCTTGGGAGAGGGAGATCTTAGACATGTGAGCGATATTGGGTTCCATCTACTTCCATGTGCTTGGGGGACCAAACTCTAGTTGTGAGAGGAATGGATGTGGCCTATTTTTCTATGTTTTTCAACATAAAGGTGGCTTCTACTCTCTCTCCCTTCTGGACAATGAGCTCTAGCTTTAGAATGTGTGGAAAAGCGAATGGATAGGTTTGGTGGTGTCTGCCAATGGTTTCTTGGATTATCTCATTCCAAAACTGAAGAGAAGACACTAGCAAGCTTCTGCAGATATTTACATTGCTTCTCAGTGTCATGGGCTTCCAACACTCCAGAGTTTCCCAGTCAAGGAGTTCCTGGCTATATAACTTCTGCAAAAGCTATGCTGCTGAAGGACAGTAGCATGTAAGATGCTTGGGGAGGGAGGTGACTGTCTTGAGGAGTCAAAGAGCTTCTCCTGCTTCCAAGAGAATACACTGAGGTCCAGGAATAAAAAGACTGGCACTCCAGTCTCTTCTAGTGATCGTATTGGGAGGCATGTGGGTGTGAGGTGAAGCCCACAATCTTAGTAGATTGTTAAGTATAACTATAAAGGAGAAGAGGGCTAATATATTTTCTTCAGTTTACATTGTTAATTACAACACAGAATATGGTTCCCTTCCCAGTTTATGCTCACACTGAAACAAATAATTGTTTTCATGTTCTTTTTCAGTGTTTAGTGCCTTTGGTACACTAGGAAGCTGCTCAAATTAATTTAATCCATATGTTTTGTAGTTGTAGAGCCAATATACCTTGAATGAATTCCCATTTTGAGTAGATTGCCAATATAACAGACAGAATAAAAGCCTGAAATAAATGTTTACTTATTGGCACCCCTGGCAAAAGTCTCAATTCATTTAGAAATCTAAGTCAATAGCCTTCATCCTACTGAGAAAAGATAGCTATATTTTTACGCACTCTATAAAAATGTTGGCTGAGTAAATATTTGCCCACTGAATTTATGCAAATAGACCTTTTGTTTAATATGATAATTTGAATTATACTTCGCTATCAGCTGCACTGGATTTTTTTCTTAAAAATTTCCTTAACACAAGAAACCTTTAATTTAGGTTTAAATAATCTCATACGTTTGTGCTTTTGCACTTCCTTCTTGGTAGGGTCTTTTCTAAATGTGGGGAAATGACTGCTTGAAAAAGCCACATCTGGAGTAATATTCCACATTGACACGATATGTGAATGTCAGTATCAATATTAACTGACAACAGATACCTTTGTATTTCTGTGATTGTTTGATATTATGCTACAGGCGCTCCAAGAGGCTCCACTGTGCTAGGCTCAATAGTAAGAGACAGCCTCTACTACAAAGAGCTTTCAACTTACACAAATAAGACAGATAAAGGGAAGAAAGGGAAACAGAGACTTACGCTGTGTCTAAACTACATCCTTTTTCTCAAAAAATGGATGTAAATTAGACACTTTGATATTGCAAATGAAGCCGGGATTTAAATTTCCCACGCTTCAGTTGTGTAATGGTGGCCGCGTTTTTTTCCAAAACAGTGCTTTTTGAAAGAAAAACGGCGGTTTAGACGGGGATCGATCGAAAATAAAACCCTTTTTCAAAAGATCCTGTACTCTTCATTTTTTGATGAGTACAGGATCTTTCAAAAAAGGGTTTTATTTTTGATCGATACCCATCTAAATGGCCATTTTTCTTTTGAAAAGCCCTGTTTCAAAAGAATTCAGCCCCCGTTATGCAAATGAAGCGTGAGAAATTTAAATCCTGGCTTCATTTGCAATATCGGAGTGTCTAAATTACATCCCTTTTTCGAGAAAAGGGATCTAGTTTAGACACAGCCTTAATAAGGACTTGACCAAGGCCATGCAGTCAGTCAACAGCAGAATCAAGAACAGAATGCAGGTCTCCTGACTTCCAGGCCAGTACCCTAAACACCTTAAGCCACTGGTTTCCAGTTAGCTAAACCTACCAGCTGACGACTCACTTAGGAACAGTGCTCCTTATCCACAATCTCCTCCTATTAAAATCAGTTAACTAGCCGTATAGTTAGCTATTACTTGATAGAGTAGCAGTATCAGGCCCTCAGTCATATAAGCATGTCTGACTATGCCAGTTATTCTGGGGGCTTTGCAAATGAGCTAAGAGCGTCTTGTATCCCGAAGCTTGGATTTGCATTGATCTGATTAATATTGTTCTAGTTTTCACTTCCATCCTTCTCTCTTTGGCTGGGCTATGTGGTCTAAACAACTTTTCAGTTGATCATTCGGCTGCTATAACTATTGATCTAATAGAATGAGAAACCTCAGAGAGGTTAGATGTTTTATTAGTATGGGAGATGTGTGACAGCAATGCAGTATCAGCTCTACTGTTCACAAATCCCCCCACATTCTTAATGCCTATCCAACTTTCCTGATTGGCCAAAAGGGTCATCTTCCAGTCGAGCAAACAGGAGATTTCTTACTTTAGAGGCACAATGAAATGTTAGGTTCCCTAACTACTGAAAAGCAAGGTATAGTTTTTATATCGAGTTTTTTACTCTAATTTCACTAGGTACTTGCCTGTTCTTTTAAGTCTCATCATATTTTTCAGGGAGCTATATTATAATAGCAGGATTTATTAATACAGTATATGATTTTGTATGTATGCATTGCTTTAAGACCATACCAGAAGAAGGCTAATTAACTTCTTGGACTTATCTGAGTATATGACTGCTGAAAATTAAAGGACAGGTTGAGTCATTAAAATACATGCTGTCTTTCATTCTGGGATATGGAATAACCTAAATATTGAATAACTAATATCCTTCCCTTTTGTTCTTTATAACATTTGTATCCAGGAGCATAATTGTCTTTTGGAGGTTCAGGTCATTCAACTCATTCTAAATAGGAAAAAGAAAGCTCAGCCTATGGACCAACTGGAAACAATGCTAGAGTCATACATATTTATGTGCAGGGTTTCCTGGAAGATCTGTGCATTAAAAAGAAATCTATTACTGAAATATTACTGTCCGGTTTTGCAGCTGATTTGGAGGTGCTTCTCTATACCTAGCTCCTGGATGGCCACCAATGGCTAAATATTTATGTCTCTTTCTTGGTATGAGCCATTAGTGATGGAGTGCTCCAGTAATTACAGCAGTGCATCAACAGAATGTCTAGAGGATCACCCTATTGAATTTTGGGAGATCCAAGTGCAGCAAGTGAATTTATGAAAATAGCATACATAACAAAATGTGGTTTCTTGGTATCCTTTCCCTGCAGCCAGCTGAACCATTTCCATTCCTTTATTGAATATAACCAGAGAATATTTCTATTGTTCTTTTAGGTTCTCGAAGCCAAACCACTTTAGTGGTATCATCAAGAAATCCCAGCTCTCATACACAATTACAATATTTGTATTTTATTATGATTAATGTTCTCCCTTCTATGAAATGTATCTTTGCTAATACTTGTATTTAGTCTGGAAAACAATTCTCTTACTATCTCTGCAAGTGCTATCAATTTTGCTACTGGCTTCAACATAACTAACCATGTTTGAAGACTAGGTAGGGCAATTTTATAATGATCAGATGCTTACTTAGGGTATGTCTACACTAGCCCCCTAGTTCGAACTAGGGAGGCTAATGAGGGCGACTGAAATTGCAAATGAAGCATGGGATTTAAATATCCTGCACTTCATTAGCATGTTCCCGGGCGGTCGCCATTTTGGAAATTGACTAGCCCGGAATAACTGCCCGTGTCTACACACGGCAGTGAAACAGGAGTTCGAAGTAAAGCCCTTAATTTGAATTAGCTGTTAAACCTCATTCCAGGAGGAATAACAGCTCATTCAAGTTAGGGCTTTACTTCGAACTCCCGTTTCACTGCCGTGTGTAGACACGGGCAGTTATTCTGGGCTAGTCAATTTCCAAAATGGCGACCGCCCAGGAACATGCTAATGAAGCGCAGGATATTTAAATCCTGCTCTTCATTTGCAATTTCGGTTGCCCTCATTAGCCTCCCTCATTCGAACTTGGGGGCTAGTGTAGACATACCCTCAGAGTTTTCAAACTGGTTCTGTAGCATAGTTAGGTCAGATTATTTTGTAATGTGTTGCATTTTTGCCATTATTCTCTGTCTCATTCTTTACATAATACAGATTTAAACATCTTGTGCAGTGTTTTCCATACATTATTGAAAACCCCATGGCTGCATTTTGGTGGTTATTAAATGATTCATTTGTACACAGTACACGCCTAATTATTAAAAGATCTTTCAGGACACTCCAAATCCTAGGATAACAGAGGCTTTAAAATCAAGAAAAATGGACCAATTGTAAAACAAATCTGTTCCCTACCTCCTTCCACCCTGGAGTCCTACTCACTTCCTTCTCCAGTTTTGGAGTGTACCCGTTTAAATGAGGGCAGAAGCTGGACTCTGCATGCACTGTCTATAGAATGTAATCAAAAAGGTGCCACCAGCAGGTTCCATTCTTCCGTGAGTCCAGAATCCACTAGAGCTTTGTGTCTCTTTTTTCTATGATCAACAGAAACCCAACTATGAATTCTGGGTGCTAATTTTAAAGGGCTAATGAAAATAGACTAATTTAATTCTTTTCAATTCTACCTTCCAAAATGTCACTATATAATAAATATCACAAATCAAGATTTTAGTCTTTCTCTATCAGAGGGGTAGTCATGTTAGTCTGGATCTGCAAAAGCGACAGAGTCCTGTGGCACCTTACAGACTAACAGATGTATTCCAGCATAAGCTTTCATGGGCAAAGACCCACTTCATCAGATGCATGTTGTGGAAATTTCAGAGGCAGGTATAAATATGCAGGCTAGAGATAACGAGGTTAATTCAGTCAGGGAGGGTGAGGCCCACCTCTAGCAGCTGATGTGGAGGTGTGAACACCAAGGGTGTGTCTAGACTACATGGCTCCGTCGACAGAGCCATGTAAACTAGTTTACTCGACATACTCAATGAAGCAGGATTTAAATAATCCCCTCTTCATTAAAATAAAAATGGCCACCGTGCTGTGCCGACAATCAGCTGATCCTGCACAGCATGGCAGTCTAGACGCGGCGCAGTTGACAAGGGAAGCCTTTGTCGACTGCTCCTGTAAGCCTCCTGAAATTTTGATTGTCTTGAGAAACTCTGGGTGGCTGGTTCACAAATTTTGATTGGTATAAAGACTAGTTGACTTACCTATGAGTAGTATAGGGCCTCTATTAAAAATCTACAAAGTTCAAATGCAATGTCACACAAGAAATACAAAAGAAGAAGAAAAATATGAACTCTGAATTCTTGCATTTCTGAAATGTTCATAGTGGCTGGGATTATCAAAAGGACGTTAGGTACCTCACTTCCATAGACTTGCACATGTAATGACAATTACTGTTTACTAAAGTCAGTTCCAAATGAAATCAGTACACCAACAGAAAAATCCTCCCCCATTTGCACTCTCTGTCATTCAGGTTCAGTTCTGAATTAAAATTATATATTTTAATGGGGGAAATAGAACTATGGAAAACTAGTGCTAAGTCCTCTTGAATGCTATACAGACACACAAGGCTAAAATCAGATGAGTGGCATCCAGGTCTGAATTTTTTATATCTAGCACCTCAAACACTTTTAGATTGTATCTTCATGGCTTTTGTATACTTAATATTATATAGCTGGTGAAAGTAATCAAAATATCCAAAAAAGTTAAAAATAGTGCCTCCTTGAGCACATGCTGAAATGTATTGGATTAAAGCAATCTATCTTATGCTAACACTGGTGTCTCTGCCTGAAGACACCAAGATGAAAGAAGTATAAGTCCATATACTGTCTGAATACCCTAGCCTTAAATTTTGCTATTAACTTCAGTGGGGCCAGGATTTCTCCCCATTGGGCATATGCTGTCCTATGTATCACTGGGCCACTAGGGGGAGAAGGCAGCACAGGGAATTCCTTTCTCTTCCTTTGTTTAAATAGCAGGGCAATTGCCCTAATAGGAGAGTGTTTAAAAGTATAACAGCATCATGTCATTTGTAACACCAAGAATGGTGCTCTTCTAGTTAGGATTCCTGTCTAGTCCTCTAACTAGCTAACTATAGCTTTCTTCAATAAACAATACTTACTAGCTAGATGTGTTATTCTTATTCTAAAAAGGGGCAGAGAACAAGCCATGCAGCATGTTCCTCTAGTCTGCTTTGAGACCTTCTGCCCTATCCAGCCCTAGATTGTCAGCAAGATGTTACTTTTCTGAAGATTTGTTCTGAAAAGGGCAAGACTTAGCTCTGCTTGGGACAAATTGCAGTCTTCTTTAACTCCTCATGAGGATAAAGTAGGGGAGCATTTTGAAAGTTGGGATGGCCTGAACTCATGTGGAAGGGGCAGAAATAAATTCTGAGAGGTGAGATCACATGACATAATGAGGCTGAGGTAAAAAGCAAATGTGAATGTGCTGCAAACCTTAAGGTAGAAAGGTGTTTGGAAGAACTCGAGAACCCAATTGAATTCCATTCTCCCCCAAATCCTGGAACTTCCTCTTACTTTTGAAGCAATTGTTCCACTGAAATGTATCCCTTCAGCCTTTGCAGAACATTGACTTTGAGGAAGATACCTTTTATAGGAATGTGCTATATCATAGATATAATTCAGTATCAAATGTGACCAAAAGTGGAAGTTCATACTAGCCATCGCTTTTGCACCTTTTTCACACACATCTCCAATAGAAACATTAACCCAGGAATCAATTCCTGCAACCAACTCCATTTCCTACTCCATCCACATATCTACCCAAATGATACCCTCATAGGACCTAGCCACGTCAGCTATACCATCCGGGGCTTGTTCACCTGCACATCTACTAATGTGATATATGACATCATATGCCAGCAATGCCCCTCTGCCAAGTACGTTGGCCAAAATGGACAGTCTCTATGCAAAAGAATAAACAGACACAAATCAGACACAAGAACAGTAACATTCAAAAAACCAGTAGAAGAGCACTTCAACCTCCTGAGCACTCAGTAACAGACTTGAAAGTCACTATACTTTAACAAAAAACCCTTCAAAAACAGCAGAGCTGGAATTCATATGCAAACTCTACACTATTAGACTGGCTTTGAATAGACTGAGAGTAGCTAGCTCACTACAAAAAGTAATTCCCTCCTCTCCTTTGGTATTCTCACTACTCATCAGCAGTTGGGAGTGGGCAACATCCAGCCTCATTTAATTGGCCTCCTTTGCATTGGTCCTCCACATAGTAATGTAATACTCCCATCTTTGCATGTGTATATATCCCTAACAAAGCGAAGTTTCCACTTCATGCATCTGATGAAGTGGGCTCCAGACCACAAAAGTGTATGCCCAAATAAGTTTGTTAGTCTTTAAGGTGCCACAGGACTCGATGTTTTTTAACTAAAACAGATTAATACAGCTACCCCTCTGAAACTCTGCTTACTTAAAAAGAAAAGTGTGGTAATTACATTGTGTACAGTCTCTGAGGAGAAAAGCAAAGCAAACCTAATTACTCAGTCTGACTTTTGCTGGAAATATCACAACAGGAATGTGCAACCTGGAAATACCAATGCCAGGAAGGAAAGGATGAATCTTCACCCAAGAGAGGCAATGACTGAGAAGCCGGACACCTAGTGGGGAAGTTGCCCTAGAGCTAGAATACTGGTGTTGCCCTGAACTGTGGCACACCCCACAGAAGAAGTTTGAATGACTAGTGTAATAGCAGAACATAGAATCTTATAAGGAGTCTGGAAGAAGCTAGAATGTTTTTCTTTTCTCTCACTGCTGATCAGCAGGGAAATGTAAAGACATGGCAAAGAATCTTTTGGTGGTTCAATAATTCTTCTCTATGGGCTAACCTTTTTTCTCTTCATACACAGATCATCTTATTTATTGATCATGTTGATGTTGGCAGCCAGAAAGCCAAATTTTTTTCTCCTCCAGTAAAAATGTGCATCATGATTCATGATGATTCCAAGCCTTTTTAAAAAAAAGTTAATGGGAAGAATTAATAAAAGCAGACATGGGAGAAATGTGTGCACTGGTACTACTGTATTCCTTATAATTTTCCAACATGTCTTTTTAATCTATTGTAGTGTCAAACTAATAGGGTAAAGACATACACAATTACAAATAAAGACACATCAGAAAATTAGAGAAATGCAAACACAAAACTCCCCTCTTCCAAACGCCTCATCTCTGTGAGCTCTCACCAAATGATGCACTGTAGCAGCAAGGTTTTATGAGTCTCCCGGGCTCCCCAGCAGTACTGTCTGTTCTCTGTCATCTGGAACTCTGCTTGCTTCCCTCTTTGGTAGAACCTCCGAAAGCTGGTCAGCCTTATGCCGAAAGTGTATTCTCATCCTCCTATTAGGCATGCCATAATGTTTGGGGATATAGTGCACATAATGGAGTTAACTGTCTCCTGACTTGAACTGTGTCCTGGCTTGCACGGCTCTGCAGGGCACAACAATATGCCCTGTGTAGTTTCCCTTACCATGGTTAGTGGTGATACAGAGGGAGAATGGCTCTCTTTCGAAAAAAGGAGCTATTGAATGCTTTTTCGAAAGAGAGCATCTAGACTCTCTTTCGAAAAAGCGGCTCGCTTTTTCAAAAAATCTGCTTGTAGTCTAGATGTTCTTTTTCGAAAGAGGCTTGTAGTCTAGACATACCCTATATGAGTGATATTTATAAGGTGAATCCCTTGGAATTTATACTTCTTACAGTGTAGATTTCCATAGTACATTTGGTTTACTGGGCTGGTGAAATCACCAACAAACACTTTTCCACAGTGCGCACATGGCATATGTTTGCCCTTTACTAATGGGTCCAATTCTGTCAACTTTACTGTATGCTGAGCCTTACTTTACATCTCAAGTAGTCCCATTGATTTCAATGGTGCATCTCATGCAGAAAGAGACTAATTGTGAGTAAAGGAGGCAGCAAATAGGAGATTAATTGGCCATTTTATTGTTTGATCAAGCAATAATATTGGAATAGAAAGCTCAATTCTTAAAAGCTGCCAATATCATCTTTTAGACACTAGGGAAGGATTTTCCTTCTGAAACTCTGGCCTGTAATTCAGCTCTGTTCAAGCTGTTGGAAGGTACAATGAATATGGAGAACTATTACAAGGAGAATAAATCCAGTGTCTTATGTATTTTGGCTTACTTTGAAGAAAAATAAATAATCCAGAATATAGCTCAGCCAGCTTGGCTCATGCAAAGCAGGTGTCCCCCTTTTGCTCACTGAGGATTCTTCAGAATAACAGTTTTTAATGCCCTCCATTTACAACTCTTGCACAAAATATGAGACTGGGAAATGTTTGTACAGGTTTGAAAAAGGTTCTGAAATATTCCATAGATCTAAACTAGGGGTGTCTAGATACTTGTTGCTATTTAGGATACTTAGTTATAGCATACAGATTACCCTATGTGGCATTAATTGGTGCTGTGGTCACTTACTTATCATGAACGACCATTTCTGAACCAACAACAGAAGTTCTGCTTTGTCATAATATGGCATTCTAAACCCACTTTAGAAATCACCTCCTCTTTTTATGATTTAATTACTGTTGAGTGGCAGCCATTTTAAGTTTTATTTGGCTGAGAGGCCATTTTATATGCATAGTAGAAATTCATATAGCTCTTCCTCATGCCAGTATTTCAATTGGAAAAAAGAATACCAAAACCTAACAAATAATTGAATCTTGCCAGGTTGTAATTTGGGTGAATGGTTGCTCATGTGAGTAGTTCCCTTTAATTTCAGTGAGACTATTTGTGTAAGAGCTCACTATAGTGAGTAAAGGCTCCATGATCTAACCTTAAATATTTGTTTTTAAATTTTCTCTTCAATGAAGGAGTCAATAGTTTCAGAAAACAAAAATTAGTGGAAAGGAACAGGTTAGATTTGCTGAACATCTGAGTCCTGACAGAAAACAAAAGGTTAGGAGCTACTTGTGGGATAAGATATCACTCAAAAGTCTAGATCCACAAAGCTACTTTGGTTCCTAATCACCTTTGAAATCAGTAGAAGTTAGGAGCTGAAGTACCTTTGATCAGGACCAACGTGAAAAAGGGTATCAGAGTTGGTCACTAAGTCTCTCACTACCAGAGTGGATGGGCCAACAGTGCAGGTGGTCAGACGATGTCAGTGGTTCTAAATCTTCATGATTGTGGTGCACATTTGCAGCTCTCTATGGGTTATGCGATCCGCATTCACGCAATATGTATACTACCTGTTCTGAGGATGTCATATGGGCTGAAGCAGTGTCCAAATTGGGCCACATGTAGCCCATGAAACACAGGCTGAGGACCAGTGGACTAGATAATCATGATGGTTTCTTCTGGCTTCAAAGTCTGAGTCTCTGAGCAAGCACTTTCTCATATGTCTATGTAGTGGTCAATTGCGGAAGAACTTTGTACGTGCTAGTTTAGGAGTAGTGAGGCCTGCATTCTTTCCCTCCTTGCCCTTTTTCCTACTACTGATGAGCCAGAAGCAAGTCTTTGGGAACATATGCCACTTAAGATAAGCACTGTTGCCAGTATAGCAAGAACAAATATAAGATAAGGGTAAAGGGCGAGAACGCATAAACAATTCTGTTTACCCTAATGTACTGATCACGTAAACAGGGCCAAAGAACAAGTAGATCTAGATCAGAACCAGATCGATAACTAACAGCTAAGCCCTACATCAGCACGTAATGAGTAAACACTGGAAATTTCCAAACTGCCAAACAAGTCAGGGAAAACTGTATTTAAGGCTGCCTCAGAGCCTTGCAAATTGGACCTCACCGATAGACTTTGGGTACCGGCGCCTCGGAAGCTGAGACAACCTACCTCTTCGTCCGCAGCCTATCCGGAGTCCCAGGCTTGCAGGAAGGGACGTAAGATATGCTGCTCCTTTGTTATATTGTTCTTCCATTTATGGGGCACAGCTGTTAGCTGTCAGGAAAT
>JANRFK010004893.1:22471306-22492007 GCA_030068395.1 Apalone spinifera | reverse complement strand
GAAAATGCTTTTAACGGAAAACTTTTCCGTTAAAAGCATTTCTGGAAAATCAAGTCAATCTAGACGCAGCCCTTGTGTTTGACAGATACCTGTGTGGCATCCTTTGTACTTTGGGAAACCTTAGACTTACTCTGGCTGGCTACAGTCTAAATTTAGGCATATGATAAATTTTAGTTATATTGATGGCAGTTCTCGCATACATACTTTTAGCATGTGTTTAAAGGGGTGCATTTTGTTGCTGCTGTCAATAGAAAATACAATATCACCATAATATTGTCTGACACATCTTAAGAAACCAGCTTAGCATGGGTGCTGGTTGCTGACCTGAGACAAAATTGTGAACTAACAGCAATATAACAGGATGATTCTTAATTCTTCCTTCAACATGAAATTAAGTGGAAAAAATAAATAGTATTGTATGTGTAACAAGAGCTTGTATGTAGGTCCATATATCAAGGCACTGAGACTTTTAGAACATGGGTGGATTTTTCAGTTTTTGCTCTGTGAAACGTTCTTGAAAATATCAAAATATTTTTCAAATTTGATATAATATTAGCAAATTTTTGAGCAGCCAATCTATCTACATAATGTATTATCAGGCTGTGATTTCCACGACTGCCTGAGTAACTTAAAAGCATAGTGAATCCAAATCATATTTTTGAAAATCCCAACCAAAATAATTAAAAACCACAACATTCCATAAAAAATTATTTAGGGAGGAGCTGACTTTGGGTAGCAAGAAAATTTGAGAATCTAAAAGATGGCAAGAGAAAGTCTCAGTGAAGGATGAGCCACAAATCTGAGGGAGGAGAGAAATGGGGCTACTCACCCTTTGCATGTTATAGTTGGCACAGAAAAGCCAACCTACACAAGTGAAAGAATAACTCTATAGTAAGTGCATAAAGGACACGAGTATTTAAGTATGACTGTATGGTTGGTTGTGCTGTGTAAAGCAAAATAGGGCCTTTGCTATGACTTAAGGTAGAACCTACAGTACCCATACTGAGCACTTTTCCCTGTAATTGTGTTCTTCCCCCGTTCAAATTCATTATTAAAAATATTACAATTTATTTTTCTATATATAGATATGTAATAGTATATAGCATGATATGTAACAGAGTCCTAGAAGAGAGATGTGATACTGGACAGTAATTATCTTCTCTTATCTTTGTCTTCGTCTGTACTGTGGAGCTATTTCGGCATACCAGAATTATCCCAAAATAGATATTCTGTGTCTTTTGAGCAAGCCCATTATTTGGAAATATTATGCGCTCACTATTCTGACGTCTCCTGTAAACCTCATTCCACAAGGAGTATGGGACATTTTGGAATAGCGTTCTATTTCAAAATTAAGTCAAAATAAGCTACACAATTTGCATAGCTCAAATTGCGTAGCTTGTTTCGAGAAAAGGGTGCAATGTATGTTCCATTTCAGGAAAGCATCTTTATTCATGATAGCACTTAAGTATATGCTTAACATTAAGTGCTTAAGTCCCAAGCCAAGTTAAGAATGTACTTAAAGAGCTATCTCAAACCATGGTCTCGAGCCACTCCCTGAATAGCAGACAGAATCAGTTCACTTCCAAAATTATTTAATTTGGAAAGGAGGAAGAATGATTGTCTAGTTGCTGAAAAAACAAAAGGGCGGATTTTGGATGTCTACACACAAGAAGGCAGAACAGATCAAGTTCTCATTGGGAAAATGATTGAATTCCTATTGAAGAGCATGGAGCAGGAAGTATGCATTTTATTGTGAGAACAAATTTGGGGAGTGTGAAGTATATTCGTCAGACAGGAAAGTATTAAAAGAAAAGGACCCTGAAATGTACGGGAAAGGAAGAGCAATACACATGGCAACATGTCAGAAGAACTGTATGGGAAGAAAGAATGCCTCATGCAGCATGAGCAGTTTGAGTAGGGTTGCCAGATACTTTCACAAAAAATCCCGATGTGGAGGGGAAAAAAATTAGTTGAGCAAAAAAAAAAGGGGGTGGGGAGGGACAAAAAGGTTGCTGCACCTTTAAATTCTCCTGCTCCCCACTCCCCCCACGCCCCTGCAAACGCAGCAGGGGAAAATTTCCTCGATGGCATTCTGTCCAAGAAAAACAGAAGATGCAATTACTGGATTGTCCAGGCAAAAACCAGAGATGTGGCAACCCTAAGTTTGAGCAAGATAAAAATAATCTGCCAGGAGTGAAGTGGACAGTCCACAGGATGATCTAATGCATGCATGGGCATCTCTTTTCCAAAAAGAGGTGTTGGAATGTTCCGCTGAGTGACTGGATTGGCTGAGCATTCAAGGATGCTTTATAAATGCATTCAATATTCAGACAGATATTCAAGAAGGTCTGAATTTTCCTGAGTCCAAACACTTTGTCTAAAGTATGTGTGAGAGAGCTTTTTCCTTCGCTACATTTGAATTGTTTCCTTCCTCCTCTAAACCAACATCTCCAATTCCCTCTCTCCACCAAAGGCTAAGCCTAACATCCCGCATAGGGACTGTGATGATAGCTCAAGCAACGAGCTCCATTGCTTTCAGACAGATGGGTGTGTATAATAGTAAAATGCTGGTGCTGTGGAAGCAAGTGAATTTTTAGAACTGCTTCAACCCATCACTAATAACATTGTTTATAATTAGAACAAATTACAGGGAACATTTGTTGGTTTACAGTAATTAGAGACCTGTCACAATAAACAAAGAGACAGAGTTTGTGGTAACATTACCGGGGAGGGGAGAGCCAATGCAGGGAGACAATTCTTATTCATCCCTTGGGATCCTCAATGTTAGAAGATGTGGGGGAGGGATAAAGGATGGCATAAGTGGGAAGATATTTGTGAGGATATTTGTAACAGAGATTTACAACCAACCTTTGTCCCTCCCATGAGGAGATGATCCAACACAATAGGATTACAGAGACCAGATGACCCAGTTTTATGGCGACAGCCCTGATATTTGGGGCTTTGTCTTATATAGGCACCTATTGCTCCCCATACCTATCCAGATTTTTCACATGTGCTACCAGATCACCTTCCCATAAGTACGGGGCAGAATCAGTCCCATAATTATTAGTGTTTGTCAAACAGCATTCCTTTAAGCAAAGATATTGCTACTTATTATATTTGTATTTCATTATTTGTTTATCTCAGGTTGCAGTAGCACATAGAGCCCTGATCAATGAGTGATCAGTGACCTGCTAAACACAGTGCAACACAGAACACAAATATCCCTGCCCTGACGTGCTTGCAATCTCATATAAGATCTGGATGAATTTATAAGCTTGCAGATATCATGGAACAATAATTCTCATGTGATTAGTTTCTACTGAATCAATCTCACATGAGATTGTTCATTTGAGTCAAAATCATATTTTTTATACATTGCATCTATTTCAATATTAAAAATATCTATGTAAATATATACTATGTGTGACCATCTATTTATAAATATATTTCTTTTGTGAATGGCAAATCCTACTGTCCTTGTTCAGATTAAGTCAGTGAGTTTTCCCAGAATAAGGATTCATTAACAAATGAAGGATGTGGCCCAATATTTATGGCTATTACTAACATGCTGCTATTACTACTGTATGTCATATAGCCACAATGTCAAGTCCTACAATATTTTTCTAATATCCCTGTTCTGTAAGGGTATATTTTTAAATAATAGGGCAACAAGGATGAATTTGGCCAATTTTTTGCATATATATTGACTTCCCATGGAAGTTCTCTGTATCTTGAAGGATTGCGTTGAATTAACTGAGGCTAGCAGTGTCATCTCTGTACACAGACACCCTGTGATGGGGTGAAGCAACTCCACACTGGGCAAGAGCCCCCGGAGTATGGGGGGAGGAAGGCAGAGAGTCAGGAACCCTTGGAAGTTGAGGCAGGGGAAACCGCCACAGACTCACGCCTGACGCTTGCCAAGGCAGACACCCCGGCAGGATGCACTGGCACACATAACAGCCAGGAATTGGGAAAGGGAGAGGAGAGGAGAGGAGTCCGGAGGATGCTGGCGCATGTGCCTCAGGAAGGGAGGGACTGCTGCCGGCATCTGTGCAGCTGCACCCAGTGAGGGTCCAATGGGGGATATAAGCCAGGAGACAGGATCCTACTCCTATTATCAATGGGGGAGTCTAAGCTACTGACCAGATGGCAGGGGCCATTCGAAGTCTTACGGCGGGTCGGCAAGGTAGATTACGAGATCCAATTAACAGGGAAAAGGAAAAATACCCAGATTTATCATGTGAACCTATTGAAAAAATGGAACCCCCGAGAGGTCTTACTCATTGACCCCAGACTGACAAGTCTTGAGTTTGATCCCTGGGGGGAGAAGGAGGTGGATGCTGGCGAAGCCCAGGTGGGAAGAGGACCTGGGGGGGGACCAACAGGAGGAACTCCGGCAGTTACTCAGGAGGTCCAGCATGTGTTGACTAGCTGCCCTGGAAGAACTACGAAAACATATCACACCATAATTACTGAACCAGGTAAGAAAGTATGCGATGCCATTCATCCCCTATCCCGAAAACTGTGGGACACCATGCAAAAAGTGTGGCAATTAATGCTCCAATGGGGGATAGTGGAAGAGTCGCACAGTGCCTGGCGAAGCCCCATTGTGCTGGTACCTAAGATGGACGGGTCGACTCGCTTCTGTATAGGCTTTCAGAAGGTAAATGCCATCTCAAGCTTTGACGTATACCTGATGCCCCTTATAGACGAGCTCCTAGAACGGCTGGGGTGGGCCCAATACTTGCCAACCATTGACCTTACCAAGGGATACTGGCAAATACCTTTGTCCCCGGAGTCTAGGGAGAAGATGGCATTTGCTACGCCTTTTGGTTTGTACCAATTTGTTAATATGCCATTCAGACTCCATGGGGCTGTAGCCTCCTTCCAAAGGTTGATGAACCAAGTCCTAAGCGAGCACCGACAATACGCGGTGGCTTACATTGATGATATTATCATTTTTAGTACATCCTGGAAACAACACCTACAACAGATAGAAGCTGTACTCGGAGTACTAGTCCAAGCGGGATTAACAGCTAACACGAAAAGGAGTTGTTTTGGCAATCACAAAGTGTCCTACCTCAGACATACAGTGGGAAGAGGTCAGATCAAACCCCTTGTGGAAAAAATAAAGGCTATATGAGATTATCCGCTCCCAGTGACAAAGAAGCAGGTACACCAGTTTCTCAGACTATCTGGGTATTATCGCCGGTTCATGGCCGATTTTGTGTCATTGGCGGCCCCGCTAACAGACTTAACAAAAAATGGACAGCCTCAAAAGGTAAGATGGTCCAAGCAAAGCACCCAGGCTTTCCGGACGCTGAAAGAACACCTAGTTAATGCCCCAGTGTTACTCCAGCCCAATTTTTCAAAACCTTTCATACTTCAGATAGATGTATCCGAAGTATGGCTGGGGGTGGTGCTAGTCCATGAAATAGAGGGAGAGGAACACCCAGTTTTGTATATTAGTTCTAAACTGTTCTCTCAGGAAAAAACCTATGCTACCATAGAAAAAGAGGCCCTAGCGATCAAATGGGCCATAGACACACTTGGTTATTATCTTTTAGGAGACCGCTTCTTATTAGTGACAGATCATGCACCACTGAAGTGGATCCAGATGATGAGTCACACGAATACCCGAATTATGCGCTGGTACTTGACAATGCAACCATACTGTTTTGAGGTGGTGCACCGACCGTGTGCGGCCCACCAGAATGCAGACTTTCTGTCTTGTATGCCAGAGCGAGAAGAGGAGCCGGGGCAAGTACTGACAGTATCATAAGGGGGGGAGGAGTGTGACGGGGTGAAGCAACACCGCACTGGGTAAGAGCCCCTGGAGTAAGGGGGAGGAGGGCGGAGAGTTGGGAGCCCTCCCGAGACGGCGGCAGGGAAAACCACCACAGACTCATGCCTGACACTTGTCAATGCAGGTGCCCTGTTAGGATGCACTGGAGTGCATAACAGCCAGGGATTGGGAAAGGGAGAGGAGAGGAGTCTGGAGGATGCTGGTGCATGCGCCTCAGGAAGAGAGGGACAGCTGCCGGCGTCCGCACAGCTGCACCTGTTCAGAGGGGCATGAACAGGAAGGGAGGGGATATAAAAAGAGCTCTCCTGGTGAGGTGGGAAGGAGGTATGAAAGGAGTAAGAAGCAGGAGCGAGGAGGTAACGTCGGAGAGGAATGGGGAGCGGTGGCCAGCAATGGTGTCCTGAAAACCCCTTTGACCTTCAGAAGGAAGGGCAGGCAACTGATGGAGGAGTTGAGGAAGTGACCCAGGGAGGGCAGTTGGGAATCTGCCTGCGGGCTAGCATGTTGCGGCAAACAGCCCCACCAGCCAGGTATGCGAAGCATGCTCACACACCTTAGGGCCCTGGGTTGGGACCTGGAGAGAGGGTGGGCCCAGGTCCCCCTCAAACTCCTCGTCGCCCCATATAGACGCGGAATTAAAGGTGCAGAAGGGCAGTTGACCTCAGACTGTTCGGCGGCTGTGGCCGTGGGACCCTGGTGGGACTGGGACCCCTCTGACACACCCATCTTCAGAAAGAGTACCATTAGCAAAATTGTTCAGTGTGAGGAGAATTATGATACAGTGGTTTGCATGAGAGAGATGTTGTCATTGCTATAAAATCAACCACCTCACTATCCAACTTATTTTCTGTTCTTTTTAGGTCATTCACTGTAACCCAAGTAGACTGAAATAAAGCAGTTGGAGAATTGGACTCCTCACATATGGAAAGTTTTTGCTCTGATTCTTTTCCCTTATGCAAGTGTTTAGGGATTGTTGGGAACATAGTTGGCCTTCACTTCAAATAGGTGAACATCTGTTGTGACTCTTTCTAAGCATATGTATATATTTCAGTGGGTGTTTCCATGCATTGGAGTATATTATTACATTTTATTTTTTTATCATAATCATCCCTCTCTCTTTCTCTATATGATGAGCATGCCTTTCTCTCAGTTTTGTTCTTTCACTCAACCCACAAATGACTAACTAAAGGAAAACTGTATATTCACCCTGACATATCTATTGCTCTTTTCAGGAGGGCCATGCTTCGCTTTAGAATGCCACCTCATGCAATCCCATTTTGTTAGGAAATAATGCATGAATAATTGGCACTGTCTAAAAAAGGGTATATGGCAATCAGTAAGGATGGTCGGTGATTTTCCATTGGAATAATTTGCTGACTGACAATGCGGTTTCTGTAAAGTTCAGATTTTCTATAAGAAAACTTCTGTCTTGCTGAAAAAAAAAATATATTTTTTTCCATTAGGAAAACTGAGTCAGTTCAGCCCTTAGATTTTTTTCCTCTGACCTGAAACACATTGTTTTGAGTCAGTTCAATAAAACATTAAACAGCATATTGCCTTATGAGCGATGTAATTCAGAGCCCAATTGTCTCCTGTGGACTTGACTCTCCAGAGGACTATAATCAGGCTGGCCAGATGTCCTGTTTTTAAAGAGACATGTCCTATATTTAAGCCCTCCTTCAGGTGTCCCTACTTTTATAAAAAAAAAAAAAATGGGCAAATTGTCCCATACTTTCTGTCTCTCCCCTTCCATCTATACTGGAGGATCCAACTTCTGTCTGGATCCTCACTTGCCAGCCACCCATCCACCCATCCACCAGAGATGAGTGAGGGGGATCCAATGGCTAAATGATGGGGGTGCAAGCCTGATGATTGGGCAAAGCTGCAGCATGTGGGACTAGCCACTCCCTCTGCTGGTCCATCAGTACAATCCCTGCTGGATGCCAGGTGTTGGCCAGCAGGCTCCTCTCTCCACCCTCCGCTCTTGCCCCATTTCCAGACAGCAATAGCTGCTTGCTGCAGAGGCTGGTGAGTGCGGGGAGGTGGTGTCTGGTTATGTGTCACCTCTGCTGCTCATCCATTGGCTCTTTACATGCTCTCCCCCTCACTGTCTTCTCCCTGCTGTGCCCATTCACTCCCTCAGCCCTGCTGCTCCTCAAGATCCCTCCAGGGGCTGCATCCTGTGCAGGGAACCAGCCCTTATCAGATTATAAAGCTCACTAACAGCCTGGCTGGCAGGCTTCTTCCTTCTCCTGTTGCCTCTGGCTGGGCTGGCACCCAGGGAAATCTCAAGACCCTCTGGCCTGGGTTGCTGGCCAGGAGCAGCCAAACCCTAGAAGTGTCAAAGCCTCACAGAGTGCTAGCATGGGGAAGCTTCTCTGTCCCTCAGCTAAGCTCTGGAATATCAGGGAGGAAGCTATTTCCAGCTTGTTTGCCCCCTGACACTGCAGGCCCCAAGCACTTAGCACCCTCTTCACACATTAATTCCTGTGAGCTTTGGCTCAAGCCAGAAAAATCTCCAGGGAAATTCCAGAAGTACTCTTTTTTCCTCCTTTTTCGAATGATCTGATAATTCTAGTCACTGCATTATTGTAGTAGACCCAGACCTTGAAAGACTCAACTCTGGCAACATCACGAAAGTCTTTCACTTCATAAATAAAGAAACCTGCTCTATTTATTAAACAAAGAACAGTTATTTTGAAATAAATAAAAAAAACTCAAATTCTAATCTGCTTCACGGATACATAGCCAGTTTTCTTGCTTGCTTCCATCACACTGGAAGTAGTTTGCACTGATGGGATATAACTCAGGTAATTACATGCTAAGTATCATTTTTTTAAACTGAACACAAGAAAAACATGTGTGGTTATGTACAGGTTTCAAGTCAGAATAGAAGTAGTACCATATGTTTGACTGGAGCAACTTGCAATAACTAACCTTTACTGCACAAAAATAACCACTTCCTATATCAGACTTAATATTTAGCAACCAATAATTTGATGCCCACCTTGCCATTTTAAGGAGAAATCTTTGATCTGAAGATACTCCTAATTATATATTACTATTTTTTTTCAGAAAAATGATGCATGCCAACAAATACACCTGCATAAATTTATACAAAAATGACCACACACAGATGTAAGCCACATTTTCAACTTACGCCTATTAAACATAGAATCATAGAATACTAGAAATGGAAGTTCATCAAGAGATCATCAAGTCCAGTCCGCTGCTCTCACAGCAGGACCAAGATTCATCTAGATCATCCCTGAGAGATGTCTATCAACCTGTTCTTAAATATCTCCAGTGATGGAGATTCTACCACCTCCTTAGGCAATTTATTCCAGTATTAACCACCCTGACAGTTGGGATATTTTTCCTAATGTCCAGCCTAAACCTCCCTTGCTGCAATTTAAGCCCATTGCTTCTTGTCCTGTAGTCAGAGGCCATGGAGAACAATTTTTCTCCCTCCTCCTTGTAACACCCTTTTAGATACTTGAAAACTGCTAGCATCAGTGTTTCATCTAATGCAACTGCTAGCATCTGGCAGCACAGATTCACGGGTGATTAAACGGGCTCAATGCAAGGAGTAGACTGGGCAAGGCTGATTAATCACCTATGAAGCTATGCTGCCACAAAGCTTAGAGAGAACACTAGCTAACATGTCTCCTCTCAGTCCTCTCTTTTCTAAACTAAACAAGCCCAATTCTTTTAGTATTCCCTCATAGGTCAAGTTTTCTAGACCTTTAATCATTTTAGTTGCTCTTCTCTGGACCTTCTCCAATATCTCCACATTTTTCTTAAAATACAGTGCCCAGAACTGGATACGGTAATCCAACTGAGGCCTAATCAGTCCAGACTAGAGCGGAAGAGTGACTTCCCGTGTGTTGCTCACAACATTCCTGTTAATGCATCCCAGAATCATGATTGGGTTTTTTTTGCAACATTGTCACATTGTTGACACATATTTAGCTTGTGGTCCACTATGACTCTTAGATCCCTTTCTGCAGTGCTCCTTCCTAGAAAGTCGTTTCCCATTCTGTAAGTGTGAAACTGATTGTTCCTTCCTAAGTGGAGTACTTTGCATTTGTCCTTATTAAACTTCATCCTGTTTACCTCAAACCATTTCTCCAAATTGTCCAGATCATTTTGAATTATGACCCTATCCTCCAAACCACTTGTAACCCCTTCCAGCTTGATATCATCTGCAAACTTAATAAGTGTACTCTCTATGCCAATATCTAAATCATTGATGAAGATATTGAACAGAACCGGTCCCAAAACTGACCTCTGCGGAATCCCACTTGTTGTGCCCTTCCAACATCACTGTGAACCATTAATAACTACTCTCTGAGATAGCTATCCAGCCAGTTATGCACCCATTTTATAGTAGCCCCATCTAGGTTGTATTTGCCTAGTTTATCGACAAGAAGGTCATGCAAGACCCTATTAAATACCTTACTAAAGTCTAGGTAGACCATGTCCACCACTTCTCTGTTATCCATAAGATTTGTTATCCTCTCAAAAAAAAGCTATCAGATTGGTTTGACATGATTTGCTCTTTACAAATCCATGCTCGCTGCTATCTATCACCTTATTATCTTCCAGATGTTTGCAGATGAATTCCTTAATTATTTTCTCCATTGCCTTCCCTGGCACAGATGTTAAACTGACAGCTCTGTAATTTCCTGTTTTGTTCTTATTTCCCTTTTTATAGATGGGCACTATATTTGCCCTTTTTCAGTCTTCTGGAATCTCTCCTGACTTCCATGACTTTTCAAAGATAATAGCTAAAGGCTCAGATACCTCTTCTATCAGACCTTTGAGTATTTTAGGATGCATTTCATCAGGCTCTGGTGACTTGTCGATATTTAACTTTTAGAAGTAATTTTTAACTTGTTTTTTTATTATTTTAACTTCTAAACCTACCCCGTTTCCACTAGCATTTACTATGTTAGGCATCCCATCACCATCAATCTTCTTGATGAAAACCAAAACAAAGAAGTCGTTAAGCACTTCTGCCATTTCCAGGTTTCCTGTTATTGTTTCTGCCTCTTCACTGAGCAATGGGCCTAACCTGTCCTTGGTCTTCCTCTTGCTTCTAATATATTTATAGAATGTCTTATTGTTACCTTTTATGTCTCTAGCAAGACTGAGCTTGTTTTGTGTCTTTGTCTCTCTAATCTTGCCCCTGCATAGTCCTGTTATTTGCTTATACTCATCCTTTTCAATTTGTGTGTGGACGGCAAACAGGGGTTTCTTCTGCAAAAACAGCCTATCGGAAAAAGCACAGATGCTCTGATGACCATTCTGTTAATGGCTATCAGAGCTTTCTTGTGTAAGAGCATCCATGCAGGGTGGATGCTGTCTTGTGTAAGAACTTTTTGTGGAAGATCTCTTCCTCAAAAAGTTTCTTGTGCAAGAAGCCTGCAGTGTAGACGTAGCCATTATGATTTCCTGATCATCAGCTGCCTTCCGCTTTCAAATTTTCAATCAGTAGCTTTTTCAATCTTCTGAAATAAAAAATTGTCTTCAATGCAGTCCAAGAGCGTATTAGATAATATGTGCCTTGCTGTGTTAGTTTCCCAACATATGTCTTACATGCATAAGTGAAATTAAATTGTTAATTGAGGGGGGATATGCCAGACTGTACTGAAGGAGAATGAGTATTGTAGGAAACATTCAGTGAGAAAGGAGTTCAACCAACCCCAGGGGAGGTGGAGGTCATCGTACATACTGAAGGATCCCAAAATGAAGACATATTATCAGTGATTCATCAGTTCACATATTTTATTCATCCACAATTTTTCTTAGCATGTGTCTGTCTACCCCTGTTTAAAAGCACAGTCCCAGCTGCTGTGTAGACACACACATGCTAACTCTTTTCAAGCTAGTGAGCTAAAAATAGCAGTGTGGCCATGGTTGCATGGGCGATGGCTCGAACTAGCTATCCACACACAATCCCACCTCACCCTATCTCTATGTTCTTGGGCAGGAGCCCAAGTTGCTGCCATGGGCACACTATTTTCAGTGCACTAGCTTTGAGCAGACCTAGCATGTATCTGTATACCTGTGTTAGGATGCATACTCCCAGCTACTGTGAGGACAGTGAGTGCACCAACAGATGGACTGGAAACTGTCCTTCTGGAAGGCTGCCTAGTCATATATGTTTACAAATCATTGACTGAAACACCATAGAATTGTGCTCACTTTGGAGGGTGGGAGAAAATGCAGGCAAGGACAACCAAAAGGAAAAGACTTAAAAGAAAATGTTGTTGTCCACTTTGCTTTTTGTTGTTTACCAGAAATGTTGTTAATACTTTGAGTTCTAAAATTAGCTGACATGTTCCTAAAATAGTCACAAGCCTCTGAACTTCCCTGTGTAGGTACAAGAATTTTTTCTTTATCTGTTGAATCCATCTCAGCCTCCTTACTTCTCACTCTGGGGTCACACTTTTCTGTATTCAGCAGATTCAGCTACTTTGCAGTCAGTTCTTCTGCTCTGCCCATTTATACTGGTCAGACGCCAAAAGAATTCTAAGCACTGACTCAGTAATACCCCAGCTAATATTTTCACAGTTGGATAAACGGTGCTTTATGAAAACATCCACAGTTCTTCGCATAAATACTCTGATTTTCTCTTACCGCCAAAACCTATTTATTTCTTTGCTCTGACCTGGATGCCTGTGGCTCATATGGTATGCAGACATTTACTATCTATGGTGTCTTTTTGATAACCCAAGATAAATCTGATTATACAGCAGAGGGTCACTGCTCAATGTCCATGTCAACAGATGTGAAAAGAATGAGAAATACAGACAAGAATTTACCTCTATCACAGGTGAAAAAGGTATTCCAATATATTTATATATTTTATTTGTTGAAAAACACACCAATTCAAAGCCCTACATGCCCTAACACATTGTTACCAATACTCTCAAATCCCAGAAGTATTAAGGTAATCATTTTAACATGAAATCAGACAGCTAATCACCTACAAAAATTCCATTCCACCCCTTGACTGTTATGGGAAGAAAAGCCTCAGTCTTCTCCAAAATGCTCTTCAACAAGTGTCTTTTGCAGCATGTCCAAAAGGTCACCACATTAATGGGAACAAGCTCCCACACTTGGGAACCTTCATAGAAACATCCTGCCAGTCATCCCCTCTCATTTACAACAAAAGGATCCAGCTCAAGCATCTTTACTGCCACAGCAGTGGCAATATAGCACAAGCTGAGATATGACTCTCAAGTAAGACAACTATTTAAACTCTACCGGGAGACTAATAAGCAGCCACTGCAAATCCTGGATCTCTGAGGTCTTCCACTTCCAGCAAGATACCCTACTCAGTACGGGTATGACTACACAGCAGCATTATTTTGGAAAGAGTGCATCTACACTACAAGCCTTTATTTTGAAATAATGTTGAGCTGGAGGACTTCTTACTCTGACTCATGGTAACACTTATTTTACCAGGAGTAAGAGAAGTCGAAGGAAGAGTGTTCTCCCTTTGACTTCCTGCTGTGTAGAGAGCACCAAATGCCTAAATAAGCTATTTTGATTTAAGCTATGCAATTGACATAGCTGAAGTTGTGTAGTTTATTCCAACTTTAGCCCTGTTGTGTAGATGTACTCTATGTGAGCTGCTGTGTCCTCCACCAGTTTCAGTTTCTGAATGGTTGTAAGGTGTATCCATGTATGGAGCACATTGTGATGATCTAATCTTGAAGTAACAATAGCATGGATAACAATGGGAAGATCTACATATGAAAGGAAGGTCACCACCTCTAACCCAAAAACAGATAGTAAAAAAGTGATGGTTCTAATATAATTGTAAAACCAGTGTAGGGTATCTGGGGAGGAGTCTAGAATCACCGCTAAGGCGCAAAGCCTGGTAACTAATGGCACATGTACTCTTTCAGTCAAAGGGTTTGATACTATCTCTGTTACAACCAGGTGCAGCTTGAGGCTGGCTGCGGCAGAGCTGGCACCCCAGGCAGAGCGCGCGATTGGTGCCCCCGCCTGCAGGGCCATCAATGGACTGACATCATCGACAGGCGCCCCAAGCACCCCTGTGACATCATCATTGGGTGCCCTGGGTGGCAGCGCCATAGGCGGCGTCTGAGTCCACCTATAGCCACAGGCCGCCCTTGGTCACCACCACTACTATCATCTCTGTCTTATCTGAGTTGTGTCTCCACCACCTTACTCTCATAGACAGTAGCTGAACCTTATCTTCTGAGCTGGACATAGTAGATATATGCGGTTAGATGTCACCAGCCTACCAAAACCTCTGCACTCTGTGCCTCCTCACTAACCTTTGTAATAGTCCCACAGGCATATTGAACTGGAGAGATTACAGACTGGCGCCTTGTGGAACCTCCAGTATTTGGGGAAAAGAGCAAATGCTGGAGTGTGGGATGTAGGATGACATTTCATGGGGTTTTAAGGAGTAGATGCATGGGATCTGCTTGGGACTCTTTTGTGATTATCTGAACAATGTTTTGGTTATATATTATTGTGATAGGCAAGAGGATAAGCTTATATGGATTACTGGGGATTTTGAAAAAGAAAAACTGAGGCAAGTGTATGTGTTTGTGCTTCAGTCCACCACAGGAAAGTACAGTGGGGTAGGGTACGCCATTACATTGCAAGTTAATACTTGCAATCAGCTCTGCCAACTCCATGTGAACTCCAGGCTTCTTTCTGTCCCTTTTTCCTGAAACAAATGCCTTCACCAGTACCTCTTCAGTAATTTTGTTCATAAAAGGGTACATTTTCAGAAGGCCTAAAAGTACAATTTCTTTTTTTTTTTTTTTTTGAAGGCTCAGTTTATATCTACCAAATTTGAGCCCCGTTTTGTAACCTGCAAATGGAATCTGTTTTACCTCTGACTCATTTCACGTGCAATTAGCTAACTGGAGATGCAAGTACTACATTTGGTACCCTTAGAATTACAGGGCTCAACTATTAGTTCCCCTGACTTCAATGAGTGAAAATTTTACCTCATGTGAAAAAGATAGATGAAAATGTTGTTATTGCAAACTGGATCCACAAATGAAAGTAGTTCTTTTCAAAATTAATAAGAAAAATCAAAGCTCACTTTATGTGAAAACTGTTACATCAAGGGATTTATCTGATGCTATATATTTCTGTCTTAAACCTTTTTAGCTCTGTTGCTCTATGTCCAGGTGTTTATAATGTGCTGTAGGAACCCACATATATTGCTGTAAATTTCAGGACTTTTGTATTATAAAGAGATACTCTTCCCTAATCAAATGACTACTATATGTGAGAATGAACTAAATATAGGGTCTTCTGCAGTGGTAAACACAATATTTAAATATTATTACAAGGAAATTTGCATAGTAAATGCTGTTAGATGCATTTACTTTCTGTGAAGAGAGAACTAGGATTTACAAAAGTATAGGTATTAGTGTATATGAAAAAAACCGTTGCTTGCTATTTGTCCTCGGAGTTGTTCATTAATCTTCATGTTGATTCAGATCTTGCTTGGGTAGTAAATAAATAAATAAATAAAAAGCACTAGAAAGGTATTTGAAGCCACATATACACACTTCTTTTTAAAAAGATCATTGCCAAAATTTGGAAAATGAGATCTTCCCTTCCTTCTGGCGACAAGCCTATCAAATGCCCTTTTAATTTTCTTCTTATAAAAAAAGTCAGTCATCACTAAGGCAACCAAATCCCTCAGGGTAAAAGTGGGTGTGTAGTCACAAATTTCAAGATTAAAAAAAGAAAAAAAATATGTGTCATATATTTTAACAGTATTCTCTGAAAATAGAAATGGTGTTTATAGTTAGCAGGCTTTGTGAGAGGCCTTTTTAAATTTTCAACCACAATAGTAAATTTTGTTAACTACTCTGATTGTCATCTTGAATCCCCAATGTAGGAAGACATGCTTGCCATGAGCAGGTTAGCTCGAACAAGCCTCTAGTTTTTTAAAAGTCCTTTCTAATATTTTCTTCTCAAAGCTTTCCATTTATAATCCCAGTTACAATCCCAAACTCTCTTAAACTAATTTCCCAGATCTCATTTTATAACATTTTTTGCTTACATTTGTGGTCGGAGTGCCATGACTTCATTGTGTAATTTAAGGATAAGATTTTGCAAAATCATTAATCTATTGGCATTTTATTAAACCAATGTTTGTTGTAGAAGATCAGTGTGTACAGCTATGCATGTAATGACTCAAAGAACTGTGAGAAATGTCCATAGGGTGTGAAGGAAAAACACAAAGCATCAAAACAGGAAAGGAGACAGGAATAAAAAAGATGTTATTTGATAGCAGAGGTCTCTTTAACCTAGAAAAGCCATAACAAGGCCCAATAGCCGGAAGTGGCAGCCAAACAAATTCAAACAGAATACAAGGTACCTGTTTATAACACTGAGTTCAGATGATATTGGAAGAGTTAATTAAGGGATTGCCCATCATTTGGAGTCTTAAAACTAAGACTGGCTGGTTTTGTCTACTCTTGCAGCAGTGAGCAGGATACATGCGGCAGTGAAAGAAAGTTGTGTTTACAGAGAGGTGTTTAGTTATGTGTCAGTGAGAGGCAGCAGGGAAAGGCTCTGGCATTGGGGAGCTACTGGAGCTTTTTCCCACTGCTCTCCCCTCCCAGAATTTTTCTCTGCTTCTTGAAACTTTCAGGATACCATCCTGTTATAGAAAGGCCCTGCTTGGGCATATAGAATACAAGCAGTTTAAATCAGCATTTCTCAAGTCCTTAATTCAATTAACTTTTTTTAATGAAAGGAAACTGGACATGTTTTATTGAAATGATTGAATTTTTCAAAAATATATTGTCATTTTCATTAAGTTAATTTTAGTAATTTTTTTAAATGGGAATTTCATTGAGTGTATTTTTTTTCATCTCTATAAACTCTTAGCATTTGTTATGTTTTAACAAACAACGGCTATAGTCAATTTGGTTTCCAATAACATTGTCTTTCAGTTTTCAAACCTTAAGCATTGATATAGCTGTACCAAAACACAGCATTATTCCACGTCTCTGTTTTATCTCTTTTTCTGTAAGAGTTATTGAGAAACAATCCTGTTGTAGGTTCATCCCATTTTTCTGGGTCATCTTGGTTCAATCTCTTTCAGCATTTACTCAATTATGTCAATTTTGTGGACTGTGCTTGATTTGGTGATTCTGTCTCTTTTCTGTTTGGTTTTATTGGAGGCAATCCCATTCCAGGCACATCCCATTTTCCTGGCACAACCGAACCCTTACCTTGCTTTAAGTTATAAGAGGAAGCTGTATACCAAATTGGTGGTCCTATTTTTTACTGGTTAGGAGGAGACAATCTCTGTAAAATATATAGTAGATATATCTTAGGGTTATGTTGTGTCTGTACTCCACTCACCTAACCAGTGCCTCACCCTCTACACCACTATTTATATCCATACTAGCTGAGTATGCAGTGTCTGAACTCTACACACAGCTATAAGCATAGGCATACCTTGAAACATAAGGTCGTGTTCAACTTCAGCTTGTTGCAACAGTTATTGGGTGAGATTCTGGGCCTGTGGAATCTATTAGATGTCAAGATTAACATCGGAAGGCATATCAGTTAGGTGGCTGCCCAGATAGAGAACTGACACACAATACGTGATTTTGAATGAGCCAGAGATAAAGAGACATGGGACTAAGGTAGGTATGTTTTCCCTTTCTCAGGGTACGGATAGACTTCAGGCTTCTTTCGAAAGAAGCTTTTTCGGAAGAGATCTCCCAAAAAAACTTCTACCGAAAGAGGGTGTCCACACTGACAAAGTGCATCAAAAAAGTGATCTGCTTTTTCAAAAGATTGTGTCCACACTGAATGCATTCTATCTCACATTTAATCTGTGATTGCTATGGAAGGAGTGGCCACCAGGGCATCTGTGCTTTTTCCTGGAGGCCTCTTCTTTCAAAAAAACTCCCTCTTTCCCATCTACATACGCTTTTTTCCGAAAGAGCTCTTTCAGAAAAGGCATTCTTCCTTGTAGAATGAGGTTTACCAATGTTGGAAAACCCTCTGAATTCTTTAGATTTTTCTTTAAAAAGAACGTAATAGCAGTGTGTATGTATGTAAAGTTTTTCTGGAAAAAGGCTGTTTTTCCGGAAAAACCCTGCAGTTTAGACACACTCTCACTCTGATCATTTTGCTTGTATGCTCTACCTCCTTTTCAGAAACCTCTGTTTGCTTTAAAGATTGTGTGTGTGACTGTAAAAATGTGGTTTAGATGATGAAGCCAGGCAATTTATAAAGTGAAATCTGAACTTACTTTTCAGAGAGCTAAAGAAAGGAAAATAACAATTCATAGAGATTATAACAAACTTTGACAGTTACACTGTAAAGGATGAAGAACATGCTGTTTAGAATTAGTTGGGTATTTTCTGTCAAAATGGCTTGCTGACAGAAAATGCACTTACTACAAAACACAAATTTTCTCTTGGAAAATCTCAATTTTTTGCTGGAAATTTTTGATTTTCTTTTAGGAAAACTGAAATGTCAGCTCCATGGCTGGCAGCCTGGAAGTCTCTCCTCAATTTCATATTTTACCTGAAGGGAGAAAGCAAAATAACAAGAGCCTTCCAGAGGGTTACAGCTATGCTAATGATAAAAAGGAGTCTGAGAGCCCCATTTTCCAGAAATTAGGCAGACGGGGGTGACAGGGAGCCTGGGCAGTCAGTCTCTGGCAAACTTCCTGGAACTCTCTTCTCAATTTCACTTTCTGCTTACATGGAGAAAGTGAAATTAACACGCCTCTTCTCCAGGCACCAAACTGACAAGCCAAAAAATTACGTTTTGGTTTCTCCTGAAATGGGATTTCCAGAAAAATTCCTTCCCACAGAAATATTTGCTTCTATCTTTTTGTCATGAATCAGAATGGGGATGGAGGGAATCAAAATGCAAAATTTTTAACAGGCAGCAATTTCTATTTCTAACCAGTTCTAATATTGCTTTCTACCTTTCTAAAATAATCTTCATCACAAAATGGTTCTGAACTAATTTCAGAAGATGCTTAATGGACTACCTTGGCCACAAATAAAAAGATCTAAATTTATTATTTTAGGCTCAGCTTTGAGCAAGGAGAAATGTATAAAGCGCACCATCCCAGGACTAGCTCTGGGAAGTAGTGGAACTGAGTTTACTTGAAATGGTTAAGCACTACTGTGTTAGTCAATGCCTTCCAGTGTTCTCTTTGGTGCGGAATGCCTCTACCCTGTTACTTGTTATGAACATGATGCAAAACACACTGAAGTCAATGCAAAGATTCTCAGTGGTCTCTCTGGTCTTTAGATCAGAGCCTATAATTTCCATACTTCAAACACTGCCCAGCCCTTATTTATTTTACTTTTTTGTTAATATTTCCCTCCCATAGAAAACAGAACAGTCCCCTCAAATATCAAACTGTGCCCATGCAGCTGTCCAACACCTCTAATGTAAGCCTAAGCCATTGAGTCCATTAATCATCAATCATCTCATCTTTCTGGAATAGCAACCTGTTTATTTTCAATAAATAGAAAGACATTTCATAAAGCTTGACGACATAAAAATAAGATTGTCAAGAGAAGCTGTTTGGAAATATTATACACTTAAGATCATAGAAATAAACTATAATTACTGGTATTCAGATCACTGGGGCATGGTTTGTGGTGGGGACATGAATGAAGTTTTAGTATGAAAAGGTTGAGCATAGTGTTCTGGGTTTCTAGAAATGATATGCTGCAAATATGTAGGTATTATATTTCCATCCCATTCTTTTTATATATCCCTAAGCTTTTCCATTCAAGGACAGTAATTCTATAACCAAAACAAAAACAAAAACAAAAAAAAGAAAGAAAAAATGGACAAGCTGTACACTCTTCACAAGAGATGGATTTTACTAATGTCCTTTGCATTTGCTATATAGCTGTCTGTGGCGAACGGTAATTTCTTATTACTTAAAATAGAACAGACAGTGGAGCTATAATTCATCACATGTATAAGCAGCAGCAGTGGAAACCATCCATTCATTAACTATGTCAAGTTAAAAATCCAACATAATTAGAGTTGTATTACTGCAAAACTATTTCTGTGCCTGCTATCAGATTCAGATCTCATACTACAAATATGCTGGATCAGTTGCATTGGAGAGAGTTGAATAAGGTCAAGGCAACATTCACCTCTTTCTATACCACTCCCTTCCACCTCCTTTTCTTCTTCGCCCAGTTCTTGTTTGTCTGTGCAGTGATAGAAGTACCAGATAATACAGGTCCTGCTGCTCCCCTTCCCACATACCTTCAGAACAGATGTGAGGAGGCTGCATAGTGAGCTGAGCAATGGGGAATCATTCTATCACCTCTGTTTTTGCACAGTCATGCAAATAGGCCACAGTCTGATTCTAAAAGTTTCTCATGGCATTTGTTTACAGGATATTGCATGAGATTACACAAAACAAACAAAAGTGCAACAAATTGAGTATGGGCTAGAGCAGGGGTTCCTAACCAGTGAGGTGCACCTCCCCAGGGGAGATGTGAAGGGTATACAGGGGAGGTATGAGGTGCTTCCCTGAAAATTTATCACAATAGCCTTCTCACTGGATAAAATTCTAAAGTTTAGATTTCTTCATAATTAATATTATGAATTAAAATTATAAGCCAGGCACCAGTAGAGCATTGGGTTCCTCTAGGTCAGAGGGTAGCCCTTCTGGCTGGCTTGGCCAGGCCTCAGCGGCCCAGGCAGGGAAGCCTTCACTGGCCTGAGGGAAGGCAGCTATGGGAGGCCTGGGCCAGGTTCAGCCTTGTCAGCCAGGAGCTCTGGGCAGGCCTCTGTCTCCCTCAGAATCTAGGCCCCAACTGAGCTCCCTGGCAGAGTTCTTATAGTCCTAGCCACACCCCT
>JANRFK010004893.1:22425838-22439618 GCA_030068395.1 Apalone spinifera | reverse complement strand
GAGGTTCTTAGTGCTCCTCAGGGTGGAAGCTCTCCCACAGGGCCTACAGGATACTGACAGCCCGCCGAAGAAAGTGCAGTCAGGTTCACAGCAATGCATCCAAGAGAAGCTCCAGAGTGCCCAGGAGCAGCTCTGGCTCCATGTTGCATAATGCTGTGGTGTCCCGAGTGAGGGCAACCAGAGCACACCGAGACATGCTTTGCTGTTCCTCATCGAGGTAGACAAGCAAGCAGGGAAACCTGAGAACTGGCTGTCCAGGGGGGTCCCTTTAAGCACAGACCTCAGATAGCCTCAGGCAGCTGCCCCACACAGTAAGTCCTGACCTGGTGCCCTGCTGGAACTGGTTCCGGCCAGCCTTAAGTGCGATTCAGAGTCCACTCAGTGTGGACACACTATTTCGAAATAGCAAAATGCTATTTCGAGATGCATTTTGTGTGTGGACGCGTTATTTCTAAATAAGCTATTTTGAAATAACTATTTCGAAATAAGATATTTCAAAATAATACTGTAGTGTAGATGTACCCAACAAAGATATATAAATAGTATCATGAGAATTGAGGTGTGCCCACAAAAGCTCATGATGCTATTTATATAGCTTTGTTAGTCTTCAAGGTGCTACAAGACCATTGGGGTTTTTTTTTTTCAGATGTTTTAACCTCTCAAAGGGTGCTGTTCTGTATCTTGCCAGTACTGTTTTTCTTGACAGGAGTTTTTTGCCCCCAAGAGTACTAAGAGTCAGCATGCCTTGTGTTCTAGATTCCTCAAGGATTATAAAGGGCTGGGTCCTATATAGACTGAAGGCTGCTTGCATCTTTACTTTCTTACCAATCTCTTTAGGTCACCCGTCCAACAGAGAGCTGTACATATAGGTCCATAATCAATTCAGTTACACAGTCCTTTCATAGAAAAAAATCCATTATTCTTAAGACTATCAGAGTGTTCCTATTGTCATGTTTCTGGGCAATGCTCCCTCCTCTGAATAACTAACTTCTAGAAGCAGAATGAGGGGGAGGAGAAAAGGAAGTGTGATGTAGGTGCTTTTAATCATAAAGGTGGATTTTCCCATGTTGTAGAAAAAAAAGCAAAGTAATCTTTGTAAATTAGTTACGAACTGTTTTCCTTAGTTTGGGAAATCGTCTTTCTCTATATTTGACACTATTCTTCAATGGAGATCTAGTAAACTTCTTCTCAAGCAGGTATTGACAACAGTGTCTGTACATGGGAGGAAAAAATGGAGTGGGCAGATACATTTATTTCCTGTGGTATATATCTTTTGGAAAGCTTAAAAACAAAATAATGTATCCTAAAAATACAAAGGGAAACTGATGCACATTGCAGGCAATAGTATGTTTCTGTGACTTATCAAGTACCTACTTAGACATAAATTGCCAAAGAATGCTTAAAATGGTAAAATAAAATACAGTAAAAAGTATCCATATCCAGAAAATACAGATATAAAAACGTAGTATGGGGTATTATATTATGACTGTACATGTTTGATCTCTCTGGTTTGGTACCCTCAGGACCTGATTGGTCCTGAAGGAGAGAGTTTGCCGGATCAGGGGAGGTCAGCCCCTCTCCTGACAGACTCTGGGCTCTGTGCTTCCTTGCCACAGGCCATTGGGCTTCCAGCTCTACAGCCAGCCCCAAAACTGCTGGGGCTTTGCTGTCCCAGGGCCATCAGGGCTCTTCGGTCTAGCAACATCGTTGGTCCTGCAGGACTGGAGAGGTTCAACCTGTAATAAATGTAAAATGACTTCATGATACATGCAGTGCATCGCTCTAAGAGCCTTAAAAAGGCATTGAAGCAATCACATGTTTTAAATATTTAGTTACTATTTTGTAAAATTAGAAACTGCTTAGTTAACATATAGGATAATTCTCTCCAGATTGGTTGTTTTTTTTTTTTAACGTTTTCCTAACATTTTGGCCATACACAACCCTGAATTTTTTTCATGAATCACAAAAGGTTTAAAAAGTAAAAATTAAAAGTGCTCCAAATGTTCGTTCCAGGCAAATTTGATACCTCACAAAAAAGCATTACCAGAAACTGACAGATTTTTTTAAAGTAAGGACTGATTTAAAGGCCATTTGAAATAAATAGAAGTTTTTCCATTGACTTCATTGGACTTTGTATTAAGCCCTGAAAATGAATAAGCACTGAAGCCAAATGGCAAAGGGAGTGACGCTTTTAGAAAAATTAACTAATGTATGACATAGTGGAAATGTAGATCTAGGGTTTTCTGGGGTTTTTTTTCAGACCTAATACACTTAATGATGGAATATTTCCCTCATACTGAGTGCTTCAATTCTTCTAACAAATTTCATAGTATCTGGCTACTGAAATAGAATCTAAAGTTAGTGCCTAATATCTGATGGATACCTTATGGTTCAAGTAATATGCTGATAATTATAATTATGATAATCAAAATAACTATAATTCATAAACTTTGAAGTAATCCCTAGAAAGTTTAAACCACAGTGAACACAAACTTTTCCCCCTGCACACATTCCAACACATGGATCTAGGAGAGTGCAGATCCAATTTGTGCTTCTACGCCAAACACCCGACTGCACTGCCCTGTTCCTTGTCAGATTAGAGCCAATCTTCAGTGTACAGAGAAGCAGAGACCACACTGTATACACACAAGCCTGTGACTTCTTAGCATTACAGAGGGGCTTCCATTCACCCATTGCAATTTGGGGTGCATTCTCCTGTTCAGCTGTCCTGAAAATCTTGGCTTTTGGTGCCAGTCATCTGTTTCTAAGGCTACATCTACACTGCAACGCTATTTTGGGATACCGGAGTATCCCGAAATAGCTATCCCGTGTTTCACAGCAAGCCCATTATTTTGGGTTTGCAGTTCTGATGTCCCTGCAAACTTCATTCTACGAGGAGTAAGGGACGTTTCAGAATAACACTTTTTTTTTTTTATGGCGCTGTGTAGACCAAATGATGCCAAATGACAAAATAAGCTATTTTGAAATAGCATTGAAATAAGATACACAATTTGAGCTATGCAAATTGTGTATCTTATTTCAAGTTATGGTGCAGTGTAGATGCACCACTAATATAGGAGTATACAGTGCTACTCTTGGACTTCCTCTAAACAAAGATTACCCATTGAGAAATGGATTTCCCTTTTTGTTTTTTAAATGAGAACTAAAAATCATGGCAAGTATTTAAGAGCATGATTGTCTATGGAATAGATAATTGTTAACTGATGTCAGAAATGAGTAACTCCATTTCAAAATTCAAACAAAGTTCCAGTCAGTCTCTTATGAAATCCTAAACAATCAGTGATTCCTTAAGCACTGTGATAAATTCAGTAATTGAGTCTCCTTCACCTACATACCCTACAAATTCCAATTGTTAAAAGGATCCAGAACATTCAGTGAGCTCAATCCAGACCAACAGTCTGCAGTAAAAGACTGTGGATTTTCCTGAATGGGCAGAGAGTTAAAAATGATGATGGCAATGGTGGTGTATCTAATCTATGATCTTTCCATCAATAGACTAGTAGGATCAATGGCTTTGATGTCTTCTAAATGCCCTTCCTTTTTTAAGGTCTCTACAAAGGAAAAAAAAACTTTCCTTTTTTAACCTAGTTTTCATTGAAAAGCAATGCATATTCAAATACAGCATCAAAATCCTGTGGTGTTTGTCCACAACCAGAGAAGTCATAAACCTGAGGACTTTCTTTGCAACTGAAATGTTTGGGCTAGACAAACACTGACAGCCCTAGAATAAGAGATGAAAAGAGACAACTTCACCGAATCACCCTAAAACCAATGATGAAATTATCTTTATGAATAGTATAAAAAAGATGTGCATCCACAATGAGTTTGGGGTTGGAAAGGCATAATAGTGTGATACTTTAGCAGATATCCACAGCGAGCTGTTAAGAGGTCAAATCTTGAGGTCAAATCAATTCTAAGTTCACTGGCAATCTCATGGACAAAGTAAAGATGTCATAAGAGTTATAAATTCTGGATAAGTACTCAATACTGGAGATAATCAAAGGTGAAGGAGTTCAGGAAACAGAGATATAGTCAGGCAAGCCGACAGACTTTCTGGTCCCCTGGCTTCACACTCCCACCAGGGGTGGGGCCTCAGGTTAAATGGGTAGGACCAGGACAGCCAGTCCTCAACACTGCCCAGATTGCGCCTTCCCATCACCTAGTTACTGGCCTTGGGCAATGCAACACACCACACTGGACTCCACTGGCATTTTAAAGGATGCAGCAATAAAATTTCTAAACTCCATTAATGACTCCAGCTTTGAGCATCTAGTCTTGAAACCTGCAAGGGAAGAGACAGTTCTTGATTTAGTCCTAAGTGGAACATAGTATCTGGTCCAAGAGTTGAATATATTTGAAGCTTTTAGTAACAGCGATCATAAAATAATTAAAGTTAACATCCTGTATGAAGAAAAATATCAAGGAAACCAAGCACAAAAGCATTTACCTTAAAAAAGGAGACCCGCAGAAAAAAGAGGGAGCCAGTTAAATGAAAAATAAAAAGCAGTCATAAGAGTGCAAGCTGGATGGAAACTATTTAGAAGTACCACAATAAAGGCTCAAAATGGATTTGTACACCACATTTTTTTAAGGGGACCAAAATATCTACCTCCTACATTAAAAGAGGCAGCTAAAGACCTGTTCTTATCCTTCCCCCGAAGCATCTTGCAGTGGCCACTTCAGAAGGTAGAATACCGGGCTAGTGGGACCACTGTCCGGCTTAGTATGGCCGTTCTTATATGTTTTCATATGATCTTAGCTTAATAATTTTTTTCTTGCATGATCCCCACAAGTGGTGAACAAAAAACTTTGATATAAAAACAAGGTGGTATTGCAAGCATGGGGAGTTAACACAGGGGATCCTTTTGGTCAAACTCAGTAAAATTCCCCTGTGCAGAGATGTAATATTTATGCCTTCAGAATAAGATTTAAGACTGAATTTTTCCTATGCAAAGGAATGCATTTCACCCAATGCATGACCACAAGCAGCACAAGAACCCAATAAATAACTAGGTACTCAAATAAGTGTACCAGGATGAAAAGCAATGACAATTACTGGACTTAGTGACGTGATAGTGGAAATTCAAGGATGCAGAGATTTTACTGTTGTTGCTGGTCCCTCTCTGGTTTGGGGGTAGGAGGCTGACTTGATAGATCACAAGCACAGTGTTTCACAGAGCTGAACAAAATTTTCAGATGATTAAATTACTGTATAAGTATGGGTGGTGGACTCCCTTGGTACTATTCAGTTTAATTTTAGAGCAAAATGGGTAGTGTAGTATTACTAAAGAGGAAATCGAGCAGCAGACTGGATTAAAGCACATTTTAAGACATTATTCTTTAGATGCGTGTGGGAAAAGATATGACAAGTGTTTGCAGTTCCACCTTTTGTTAAAAAGTAAATCTAATTGTGATGTAGGGAGTTATGGACTGTTTTAGAAAGAGGGCTACCAGGACCAGGAGTAGATGTTTTTCTTTTTGTTTTGTTTTTCTTTTCCAGAGACAACTAAACAAAACAACTACTGGCAAGAAATGGGGTATTTTCTGAACAGTCTGCTGGAGCCTACTACAAGCAATGTTTTCACAAAAGTCTGCACCACAGCCATAGAAGGGTGGCAGAACCTGGTGCATGAAATATTGCACGGTGATCCGTAACATGCCTCTGATTCTGTGGTATGCCCATTGTGTCCAACCCCACATTTACAAGGGCCTCCAAAGTGGTGGCAAAATACCCTGTGCACACCGGCGGTGATAGAATACCTTGACCAATACATATATCCTACAACAAGTGACCTGCTTCCACTGGTAGGATAAACTAAACCAGAATGATGCGTTTAAATCACTGGTAAAATATACTATATTCTCCCTATACTCTTGTGCAGGTGACCTTTGGAAAGAAGAAGAGAAAGCACTGGGGGTCAAAAAGAATGAATGTCTAACACAAACACCCCTTAGGTTTTGGTGTCTTGTGTGTGCTTTCCACAGCCATGTGGTGTTTTTACTCTTCAGGGCTGAAAACGAGTAAATCCCCATGATGAATGCTTCTTCAAACTATGGAATCTTCTTATTGCCTAGTGATTGTTCTTTGTTTTGCACCTTCCTGTAACAAAATATCTTTGCAGTGCTGAGTACGGTATGGGTTACCACCCTTTTATTCTCTAGTGTTCTTGTAGATACACGGGGCTGTTGCCGGAGCTGGTAAAGATTTTTTTTTTCCAGTGGATCCACACAGTGTTCTGAAAGATGTAAATGTGCTGGGCCTCAATCCAGCAAAATACTTAAATACATGCTTAACTTTAAACATGTGAGAAGTCTCTCTGAAGCACTTAAAGTTAAGTACATACTTAAGGGCTCTTCTGGATTCAAGGTCCTGTCAAGAAGCAGATACTGTCATTGTATATCATGAATACAGTTAAGGAAGTATTAACATTTTTTGGGCTATCTAGCATCTTTGGGTAGTGTTCTCAAGAAAACTAAGTATATTTCTTACCCATAATATATGCATGTTCTATATAATGTTTTTCTTTGTCTTTCATGCTAAGTTAAACATTTAATGAAAGAAACAGAACAGCATATTGTATTTTTGTAAAGAGGAGAGGTCTAATTTTGAAGGATATCAAATGTGTGATATAAAATGTTTCCTTACTACCTGTATTTCTAAGAGTTAAGGCTTATGACAGAATAATTGAAGTTGGTATGGTTATCTTTAAGATGGTATCAGTCACTGTCACACACAGCTGTAAATGACTCATGATAAGGCAAAAGTAAAGCAAGAGGAAACAGAATAATTGCATGTCTATCAGGTTATTAAACAAATAACACTTTGTTAATTACAAAACATGTGCACTATGATTACAATAGATTTAGAATGTGAAACAATAAGGTAGTGTTTAATATTTGATTTAAACTCTAAATACTATAATCTGGGAATGACCTGAAAGTCATCAATGAAAAATAGTTTATATATGTTTTTATTTGACCTTCTTGTATCAGTTTAAAGTTTTTCATATAGTCATGCTGTTCAAGTTTTGCACCCCAAACTGAAGAAAAAAACCCAAATGACTCACAAATTTTGTGTAAATGACGCATAGTCATTTCATTATATCTAATTAGCGGTGCGCTGATCTTCCCAGGACAGTAAGGAAAACAGAGATACTATATGCCTGAACATAAATGTTTTACCCATGAGTCGTGCAAGTACATATGAATTATTTTACTGCACGTTTCTCCTGTGAAATCAGTTAGATGAGGCAGTATGAATATTTGGAGCAGTATGTAGTCTTTAGCCCATTTTTAAAGTTAATATAGCTGTCATGTAATGAAAACGGATTCTCTGTGCTGTGTCCAGAATGTTTTGTCCTGGAGAGAGGAAATCAATACTTTGAAAGCTTTCTGGATCCACTGCCATAAACCACAACACCATTTTTCAAGCTGTGCAGGAAACTGATGTAAAATTATGGTGCTAAAATATACCAAAAGGTAGCATTTGTAAGTGACAAAGTGCATTCCATGGTTAAATACTGCATGTAATGCTGTAATTGAGAAACATGTTGTCCACATGACTGGTGGGTTGTGTTGATTTTTGATGGAATCCCTATTGGCAATTCACTTCATTTTTAACTGACAGGAGGCTGGAGAAAAATGTTTATTTCTGTTTTTAATTCTGGACATCTAAAGCACCATATCAAAATAATTTCACCTGACAAAACAACAATAAGTTAGGTAGATTGCATTAGCTCACTTTTTAAAATGGCAAAGGTGAGGAAAAAGGATATTTGAACCCCTGTGGGTTTGTGTGTAGGCCTTGGCAAATCAGTAAATTAATGGGAGAGCTGGAATTACAACTGTGGAGTACAGTTAAACAAAATAGTTATAATCTGTTTTCTTCATTATTTCATGTCTGTTGAGTTCACAAAACTGTGGAGCTCTTTTAACAAACATAAGACAATTTTAAATAAAATTTAATTTAATTATGTTTCGGCAAATTTCCATGGTACTAAGATTCTAAGGCCAGGAGGGATCATTCTATCTAGTCTGACCCCTTGTATAACACAGTCCACAGGGCTTCACTAAATTAATTCCTGTTTCACAGGAGTATATTGTACCCTTAGTTGTGGTTGTCACATTCTCTGGGTTCTGGCTCCCTGACTGGCTGAACCCTACTTCAGGTAATGAGAAGAAAAGCCACTTTGAGGGTTGTATTTTGCATATTCTCTGAGACAGTTTAAAAAAAAAACTACTGTGAGAGTAGGTTTATTTATTTACTACTACCACCCAAAATCATCTACAAAGTGTAACAGACATTGGCAAGCTTTGCTGAATGTGTAAAGACGGCTTCCGATAGCTCAGGATTAGCCCTGAGGGCACCTGCCTGCCAAATGCAGGTCCCTATACAGGTATGCTATACTTCTGGACAGGGAACTTCCCTACTCATTAACTTCTGAGAACTTAAAGAAAGCATGAGTCATTAAAGCTTCTGATAGTTTGCTGTATGATTTATTGATGAATTTGGAGATGCCATATCAAGTGGACATTACCTGATAGGTTTTCTTAGAGAAAATATAGACATGTACCTTTCCAAACTGAGAAATAAAGAGAAGATGGAACACATGTGAGGGCACATCTATACAGCAGGGCTAAACTCAAAATAAACTATGCAACTTGAGCTATGCTAATTGCATAGCTTAAGTCGAAAGAGCTCATTTCAGCTTTTGGAGCTGTCTACACAGCAGGAAGTCTGAGAGAGAGCACTCTTCCTCTGATTTCCCTTACTCCTTGTAAAATGAGGGTTACAGGAGTTGGAGTAAAGAAGTCCCCCAGCTCAACATTATTTAGACATTATGTCAAAATAACTGCTTGTGTGTAGACATAGACTTTATTTCAGAATAACTGACATTATTCCGAAATAACACTGCTGTGTAGAGAGAGCCTGACTACTCATAATGCTTTTGATGTGGCCGTATGATGGAATATATAAAGCCACCTCCTTCTACTGACTAGGCCGAAAAACTACAAGTTGCTGAAACTTTTCTGCTGCTTAACAAAGAATTTTGGCAGTTAGCCTTGTGGTCTGTGGCATTTAGCTGTCCACAGTGAGTGGCGTGATCCTATAATGACAGCTCTCCTCCTTGTCTCCAGCTGTTAAACTGTATGGAAATAAACTGAAAGTACATTGGGGTGGGATTTTCAAAAGTCCTTAGAACTGGCCACTGACATCAACAGTAAAACTCTCACTGACTTCAGAGGAAACAGAGTTGGCCACTACTGATTTTTTTGAAAATCCCACCTTAAGTTCTTTTCCAATGTTATTTTTTCCATATAAGCAATTGCTGTAATTGCATCAAGGATGATATTTGATCACCAGTGAAAGGGTGCATAAGGGTCAGTCACATCATTACAAACAGCAGGAGATGTGGGCACCTCTATAAAAATATGGTCTGAATTCTTAAAATAATTTTGCAGTCTTTTGTTAGCAGATGGTCAGGTGTAACTTTTAACAAGACTATTTTACAGAATGAATGTGAGATATATACAAAATGAACTCCCCAGAAGGGAACAGGTTTCAATATGTTGAATTAGTTTGTTTGAGGCTATATGGACACACACTAGGGAACTTTCAGTGCATGACAGCATGTTCCATGTGAACTAAGTTAGTGTGTGACATACTAGTGTACATTAGAACATATACCATTTTACTGTGTACTGAAGCACCCTAGAGACAAGCCTTAAAACTTTATCTTTATTGTACCTGTCTCACCTAAAGGGATATAGATATGAAATGCTGATGTGTAATGTCTGTCAGCAAAGAGCAAATAGTAGCATTTATCTGGATAATACTTTAATCCACTGTTTCTTCTAGTGGCTCCCTTTGGCAGGAAACAGCAAACTGGAGCCAAAGGGAGCCGTGAGGCTCTGTGGCTGCAGAGCCTTTAGATAAACAAAGTGACGTGGCCTATTAGTAGCTTTCTCAAAGTGGGCTTATGGCCCACTTTGAGAAACACTGCTTTAATCAGAAGTCCTCAAGTAGAAGGGGAGAATCTGGATTAAACTGGGTTTTTTTCTATAATAGCGTTTGCTTGTAATTTTAACTCAATTAAGACTGTGCATCTGTTTTCTTTTGTTTTAGAATTAATGTATCCAAGGCAATGCCATTCTGTGCAAACACCATTTCTCTTTGTCAGAACCCTAACTTTATTGATAGGTTATTCTGATACATTCAGTATGATACACAGAAATTGGGTCAGCAAAATATTCAAGAAAATGGTACGTGACTCTTTCAGAAACGGTAAATCAATGTTCCTAATTATATCTTAATCTGTCCTGAAAATATGTTCACTGTATAATTATTAAAGGTTAGGCTTTCCAATACATCCACAATTGATTTCAGATTTTCAAGAGCATTTAGCCCAATTGTGGTACTTAAGGACTGATTTTTTTTTTTTTCAGAAGAGTTCTGCTTCCAAAGTATTTAGGTCTCTTGAAAATAAGGAAACTTCAAATAAGTTGTCAAACATGGATGTGTACAAAAAGCACTGTCCTGCATTCTAGACTAGGCCAACCCATGTCTGAAAACACTTTTTGATTGTCTCATAGGATGTGTTTATACAGCAAAGTTATTTCGGAACAATGGATGTTATTCCGAAATAATTTTGCAAGCGTCTACACAGCAATTCCATTATTTTGAAATAATTTCAAAATAACGGACAGCTTATTTCGACTCCTGTAAACCTTATTCTACAAGGAATAACGCCTGTTCTGAAATAGCTATTTCAAAATAAGGTATGTTTAGACACTCCACTTCTGCTATTTGGAAATAGCCCCTCACCAGGGCTATTCCTCCTGGGGCTCTAAATCAGGGAAGCCCGCCTCTGTCTAATTTTGAGGCTTCCCTGCAGAGTAGACAAGCTATTTCAGCATAAGCTATTTTGGAATAACTATTCCGGAATAGCTTATTCTGAAATAACTGTGCAGTGTAGGCAGAGCCACACAGCTTGTACATAATCAGCTGGGCAGGATCCAAAAAAAAGAGCTAGTGATTGGCTAAGTAGGCAGCATTGGATGTATGGTCAAACCTCAGTATTCAATATGAAGTTTCAAAAATCCATCCCTGTACTATAAAATCCCAGAAGGGACAACATATTTACATTACGATCACATTTTTGTCCACCACATTCTCAATTAATTTACATTTATTCGCTTGCTCTGTTGCCAAATACAAATGAATTCTGGAACAAATTCATAAGTAGGAAGGATATATCTGTGGTATTAATTATGTAGCAAGTCCTTATGTTTAATATGGTATGATACATTTTACACTACAGATCATTTGGGATTCAATGGAAGAAACATTAACTCAATACTTTGACCAATCTGATTTTTGTTTTATAGGAACTTCAGAGTAGATGCAACAGAAGGGTTTGTTTAAGAATTCTAAATTACATTAGCTCATCTGTTCCACATCCTAAGAATCAAATAACTTGCAACAAGGCTGAATATAAACTAAATATCTGGGAATGATGCTAACATTTCAGTTGATGCTGTAGTTTCATAGAACACTAGAACTGGAAGGGATCTGAAGAAGTCATTGAGTCCAGTCGCCTCCCTCATGGCAGGACCCAGTACCATCTAGATCATCCCTGATAGATGTCTATCTAACCTGCTCTTAAATATCTCCAGAGATGGAGATTCCACAACCTCCCTAGGCAATTTATTCCAGTTTTTAACCACCCTGACAGTTAGGACATTTTTCCTAATGTCCAACCTAAACCTCCCTTGTTGCAGTTTAAGCCCATTGCATCTTGTCCTATTCTCGGAGGCCAAAGAAACAATTTTTCTCCCTCCTCCTTGTGACACCCTTTTAGATACCTGAAAATCGCTATCATGTCCCCTCTCAGTCTTCTCCTTTCCAAATTAAACAAGCCCAATTCTTTCAGTCTTCCTTCATAGGTCATGTTCTCTTGATCTTTGATTAAAAAAGATCTTTAATCATTCTTAATGCTCTTCTCTGGATGACATCTCAGTCATTGGTTCACTTTCCTATTTGGATATAGCGGAGTGATGCGACTAAAAGAAGGCATTACTTACTTACATAGCAGTACATTGGCAGAAGTTGTACGGTGCCTTGTGGAAAAAATATATGCGAGGACTAGAAACAAAAGCTTCTCTTTTTTTGGTGATAGCAAAAAAACTGAATTAACCAACTGGCTATCTATATTTTCCACAGTTGATGTTTGATATTTTCTGAGCTTGATTTTAAGTCGCATTGTTTAATTTCTCTTTCTGCTAAAAGGAGTCAGAGTACTTTGAATATGGTCTTATCCATCATTGTAAAATAATATGCAGTTGTGCTGTAAGTGGTAATTAATTTAAGAAGGATAGAAAGGCAAATAGTCTAACTACAGTCCACATAAACATGGTAGGTCTTTAACTTGAATGGCTTCTCTGACTGAAGAGAAAAAATAACACACAGAAATGAAGTTGCAAATAGGTGGTGTTGGGCATGCTTTTAAACAGAGGAATAGAGTGCACACAGATCACTTGTATGTAAAAAGCCTTTAAAACTGAGAGACTCGACAGTTACAAAATACTGTCTCTGAAATACTGATTTTTTTTCTTTTTGCTGTAAGCATTCTTGGTTAAGAACAACAAAAAAACAAACTTAATGGTGTGTCAGATTTTTTTTGTCAGTGTTAAAATGACTCCTTGGAGATTCCAGGAAATTTATTCACAATAAATTAGAGCTGCCCAAACTGCCCGCCAGACTGTCTGCTGCAAAACTTACAAACGTCTTATTGTCTTGCATCTGCAAAGTCTGCCAATAAAATTGGGCTTGATTCTACAATCAGTAAAATGTTGTACTGCCCCTTTATAGGGCTGTTTGGATCTATTCATAGCATGTGGGGGTGAGATGAGGTGTATTTTTATAAAGAGGGGAAATTAGAACTGACTACATCACAGCTGCAATCAGAGTACAGGAACTTAGGTGAGGGCTATTTTCATAGTCCTGCCTGGAGCTATTGAGATTATTTGTTCTTTACTCGTCTTTGTTTTACCAAGCTGTAGGCTTAATATTCCATTTCATCAAGGTGGCGTTGGTTGGGTAGGCCTGCCAATGAGAGGAGCAAAGGGAGCGACTGTCCTGCGGCCTGGTGATTCAAAGGAGCCCAGGACTCCTGGCCACTGCTACTGGAGAGTGGCAGTGGCTAGAGCCTCAGGTCCTTTAAATCTCCGCTAGAACCCCAGCTGGTGTGCTCCGTGTGGCACTGGGAGCTGGTTGGGGCACAGCTTGGTGTGGTCTGGGCAGCATTGAGGGCTGGCTGCTCTGGCCCAGCCCTTTCTGCCCAAGTCATCATGGAACCAGCCCCCCCAAGCTTGTCCAGCAATTTTATCAGTCCCCCTGTGGAAAGTTCAGTGTTACAAATATAATTTTATGAAAACTTTGCAGTCTCCCACACACTATTGATTTATTTTTGTGTGTCAATACTCAATAGAGTAAACATTAACAATTACAGGAGATGGAGGTTGCACAGAGGAGAGCATCAATGTGTTCCTAACTCTTTTGTATATTCAACCTGTAGGTCTTTGGAAAGATAACAGATTAATAGAAAATGGGATTCACTATTTCTCTACAGCCTGGGCAGGATCAATGTAGATGTTCCATGACATCCTACTAATGTGCCTTTAATGGGGCTATTGAAGTGAGAGGTCTTAAAAAACTGAGGACTAAACAGGCATGGAGATAAGCAATAATAGTGACTAT